>CAKNXH010000593.1:107296-169870 GCA_932178445.1 Andricus quercusramuli
TGTCATGGGGGGCGGGAAGGCACCCCTATGTCTGGCCACAGAAATAATTTAGGTCACACACGACCCCCTTTCCAACATGTCATGGGGGGCGGCAAGGCACCCCTATGACTGGCCACAGAAATAACTTAGGTTATACACGAAACCCTTTCCAAAGTCTCATGGGGGCGGGGAAACACCCCTGTGACTGTTCACAGGAATAATTTAGGTCACACACGACCCCCTTTCCAACGTGTCATGGGGGGCGGGAAGTCACCCTTATGACTTGCCACAGAAATAATTTAGATCACACATGACCCCCTTTCCAACGTGTCATGCTAGGGGCGGGATGGTACCTCTGTGACTGGTCACAGAAATAACGTAGGACGCATACCATCCCCATTTGTCCCCTAGTGTTTCGTGGAAACATATCTTTTGCCATTAACCCATTTGTTTTAGCATTAATGCCCACTTACGGTTAGTACTTGGATGGGTGACCGTTCGGGAATACTGCGTGCTGTTGACCCGTCGTGGGTGTGGTGAGCCCACACTTGTAGTTATTTACTACAAGAAACTATCCACCTAGAAACACTACCCGAATCGGGTAGTGTCACGCCTACCCCGAAAGGGAAATGGCTTAATGGTATACATACGCACTTCGCCGCGGGAATATTTATCGTCTATTTTCTCGAAAACTATCAGTCGTAGGGTAAAAATATATTTAACATAAAATATGCATTTTTAAAAGATCTACAACTTTTGTTTGAAACATTTTTGTACATTTTTTTTATTTACTGAAATAAACGGAAAAACATGAAATTTTTATAGTTTTTTGGGGCTTTGACCAGGAAAATCAAATTTGCGGGTATTTTCACTATCATATTCGTGATTAACGCGTCAAAATACATAGGTATACGGAGTTTCAAATTATTCGGAGGTAAGCGCTTTTCGGAACTTTATCCGTAATCTTTACTAGAAATGGGTCATTGTTGGTCTCTTTTTTTGGTTCAAATAGTTCACTTTTTTCAAGCAAATTAGGCTGCATCAGCCCTGAGAATGATTAATGCAAAATTGATAAATTTATGTAAATTCAGGGTTATTTTGTTGCATTTATAAAGAATTCTACTTTAAATATAAAGCAAGATTAGAATTTTGGTCATTAAGTATTAATGATTAGGAAAAATAAGAAATTGGGGAAAAGTCAGGAAATTTTAAAAATAACTCCCAATATTGTCTTTTAACGCTGCATAACTACTTGTATGTTCAAGAACTTCGCCAGTACTGAGAATCACAATCGATATTGAAAAATATGAAAAAGGATGTAAAGCCTCAAGTAGAGGGTTCCACAAAAGAAGAAAAAAATAATATATATGTTTTCGAGGCTTTCGCCAAGATCAATGTCCTTTTTGAAGGCACCTGTTTCAAATTCGAGTGCGCTTTCCAATTGTAAGTAGATATTGGGGGGGATGTGTGGAGGTGTGTGGCGAGAGGTCGCGAGAAAAGAGAGAAAAGGAGAATAAGAAAGAAAGAGAAAGAAAGAAGAAAAAAGAGGATCCATGGCTTTAGTCTAAAGAGGGGAGAAGCACGCGTCAGCCACGCTCCCCTTGCCACGCACCTGGGGCCAGTTGGCCAGCGAGAGGCCCTCCACCAACGGCACAAGCAATGCCCAATTATTAACAAATTATAACCGCGAAATTGAGGATATTCCGGAAATCCGGAAACAATGTCTCGCTCTGGACCCCGCCGCGAGATATCGTTCCAGGAACCTTCTCTTGTTAACGTCAGCTAAACTAAACATTGACAAATGATTATAACATAAAAGAAAAGATATGATGAAGCACCCTGAAGAATAGATACTAAACAGATTTTTTTTCCATAGAGTGCATAAAAAAAGTAATCTGTAAATAATCATCATTGCATCGATGGGTGAATTTTGAAATTCGATACGTACAGTTGCGTTGATAATTGAAGCAGGAAAAGCTAAACGATACAAGTCCACTTTGGACAAAATTAGTTTTCTTTAAAAATCATGCTTTCTCGCCTTCTTCCGCCTTTTCCAGTGAAAATTTAGGGTTTTACCACTTTTTTCTCTAAAATTTATTATTTACATGTATTACAATATTTAAGAATTAAAACTGGATGATTAGAGTATAATAAAATATTCAAATTTTCAAAACATTTTTATGGTTTCTAACAAGTATTTAATAATTAGAGATATTATTATAAAAATTAGTCAGAGTAGCACCACGTGCCAACAAAAAAGGGTTTATGGCCTATTAAGATGTTAATAAAGTCTTTCAGATGCCTCTTCTCATATTTGCCCTCTCGTACTCCCTCTCCTTTCGCCTACTTCCCTCCCCATCCACAATTTCCCTCCCTTCCCATAGTTCCCGCGCGCTTCCTCTAATTCTCCCTCTTTTACCCCCCCCCCCCCCCCACTCACCTTCACTTCCCATCCCGAAAAAAAAGTTCGACCCGACCGAAACTCGAGCCGAAACTATAAGTGTTTCTGCCCTTGGCTACGAAACCCTAAAAATTAAAGAATCAGGGGTGCTACAGGGCAGGGAATTCCAGAAAATCGGGGAATGTGAGAAAATTTATAACTTGTCAGGGAAAATTAGGGAATGCCAGGGAATCTTAAACTAGTCACGGAAAGTTAGGGAATGCCATTGAAAACTTGACATAGTCAGGGATTAAAGATAAACTGAAGTTGAACTTAATTTTATCATTTTGTCCTCTAGAAAGTTTTTTCCACTAAAAGATGCAGAATTTCGAACTTAAATAGTTCGAAATTTTTATCAATTTCCAATTTAAGTTTTCGAAATACACCAATTTATTTACTATAATTGAAGCTGTTTGTCAAAAAGAAAAGTCAATGATTTCTCAGTAAAAAAAGTTACTGATGTTTCACTGATAGGTTCTGATATTTCCCATCGTCTTTTTACTGGGGAATCAGTGAAAACTGCTGACTGATCCCCAGTGGTTCTTCACGGGTTGAAACCTTGAAAAATATGAAACTGAATGTCAGTTCAAATCCACTGACTCCTATTCAGAGAATGGATTGAACTATAGTTAAGTGAAAACCGAGGTGAAAACTTAAATATTGAAATGATTAGCCTTAGAATCTTTCAACTTTAAATTGATTGATTTTTCGATCACAATTTCGAAAGGGTTGCAAGTATCATTTTTATCTCAGAGAAAATATAAAACGAATCTTTATACAATGAAATTTCAGGCTTTAAAAATATAGCTTAATCAATACTAATTTATTAAACCTTATTGTTGTAAAAAGATAAATCTGCTTAAGTTAATTTCTTAATATTTAAGGATATATTGCGTAGCTTGAAATTACAATTTTTTATTTACATATGTGATTATGTATGAAATTAGAAAAGAATTTGGTACTTCATTACTATATTTTCATTTATAAAAAATGTTACGGCTTTGTAAAATTATATATTATAAGAGTAATATTGAAAAATATTGATGAATTTTCAAAAGTTTTACATTTTTAATAAGTTTGATCTATTACGTATTATGAATCTGTAATCTTGAAAAATTTCAATTTAATTTTGAAAATTGAATTGATGGTATTCCAAACATACTCTCTAAATCTGAATTAGTAGAAAACTACTAATTGGTAGTAGTTTTCTACTAATTCAAATAGCGCCGATTCGTTTACTGGTAATTAGTAAGAATCTACTAATTCAAAGAGTAAGAATAACTGACTAAATGAATTAGTAACTATATCTACTAAAGGAATTGGTAGTGATACTATTAAATGAATTGGTAAATGTATTGTTGGTTACTATTTCAAAGGGTAGTCTCACGTAAATTTAAAAACTGTTTTTTCAACGAAGAGAATATTATTAAAATATATTAATACATTATTAAAGTCGGATTAGGTCCGATTAAACAACAAGTTAGTTCAATCCGAATTTAAAACATGTTATTGTAATAATTAAAACTAGGATATTATTAATCTTTAAAAGTTTTACAAGACAAAAACAACTCTGAAGTCGTAACGGTTCTTCCTTTAGCCAGATAAAACTATTAAAATATAATATAATATCATGTTTAATTATTATTACAGTATAGCTAAATGAAGAAATCATACCTGAAAAAATATTCCCTGACAATTTCAAGCTCTATCCAGATATCTCAAGTTTTTTTTGTATAATTTTTTATAGTACGGAGCCATTCAAATATTTCTCTTTTTTTATAAATCGACTCGGAATAAGTCCACAGTTTCGCGAGTTTATTATAAAATTTTTTTTTTCAGTTTCTGGGGATTTAATTAATATTTTTCTAATTTAGAAATCTTCAACAAATCATATTACAAGATATTCTCAAATATATTGGCACCATTAAATGATTAAATAATCAAACAATACTAAAAACATAATCAATCATTTCTTGAATTAGTCTTTAAAGTCTATGAATTTGAATAATAATTCAAACAAATTTGTATTTGATAGTTGACAGTTGAATTTTGAACTGAAAAAGATCAGCTTCCGACCTTAAATAGAATAGTTAAATCTGAACATAAATTAATTTTCCAGAAAAAAAACTGTTTGAAATAAAATGATGAATCTTTTACTGAAATAAATGAATTTTTAACAAAAGTGTAACTTTTAACCAAGTTTTTTTTATCTTCAATGAAAAAGATGAAATTTAAAATAAAATTATGAATACTTCACTGGAATACTTACATTTTCCACCAAAGAAAAAGGCAAATTTTCAGCCAAAGTGATGAATTTTCACCTAAGATGGTGAACCATTGACTGGAATAGTTGAATTTTCAACTAAAAATGATAATTTTTCAACCTAAAATTGAATGGTTACATTTTTAATTTTGTATTATGTTAGACTAAAGAGATGAATTTTTAAATAAAATGTTGAAATATTCGACTGGAATAATGAAATTTTCAGTTTCGAAACGAATTAATTTTCTGTTAAAGTAAAAACAAATTTTCAAGAAAATAGCTAACTTTTCAATCAAAGAGATACATTTTGAATTAAAATAATGAATCTTGAACAAAAAAAAATCAATTTTAAACCAAAAAGTTCAGCTTTCAACATAGTAATTAAATTTGGAATTCAAAAAAGATGAATTCTAGACGAAAAATGTAGTAGTTGACATAAAAAAATTAATTTTTAATCAGAAGCAGTCGAATTCGACAAAAAAAACTACTTTTCAACATGAGTTGAATTTTCAACTTGAAAAGATTTTTCAGTCAAGGGAGAGAAAAAATTGCAAACAAGCTGTTGAATTCTCCATGAAGAAGATTAATATTCGAAATTTAAACTAAAAGCGATCAATTTTTAAACAAAAGTATAATAGTTAAATTTTCATTGAAAAAATTAAATAAACTAAATTAAAATGTTCGCGCTTTGAAGTATCCAGATACGTTCATTTTAATGTATCCGCAGTTTAACAGTATGGTGATTCAAAAAAGTCTTTTTTGAAGACAAAAGAGTGTTAGATTCTGTTTAAAATTTAGGTTAAATAATCATTTTTGTGCCTTAGTAAAACTACATCTGGTGATTATAAGGGCTGCCTCAAAAGTGTAAGTTTAGAAAATGAAAAAATACTTTGAAATCTGCTTTAAAACAACCTCTTCATTCGTAACAACAATTAAATGAAAATTTTAACCCATAAATTCGACTTAGAAGTTGTAAATTAATTTTTTTAAATTTTAACCATCGACATATCTTCTAATTTATGTTGAGTGAGTTTTCTGCAAGTTAGAGATCAAAAAATAAAACCTTTATCAAACTATTAGTTAATTACTATATGGTACGTCGACTTTCATGTAACACAGTATGCTATCAATATTATGTTTCAAAAAATCATGTTCACTGGAAAATACTAACTATTTACAAAAAGTACATAATTTTCAATTTTCGATAGATACTAGAAACTTTATCAAAAAAAATAATTTTACATTCACTTGTTGGTACGAATAAAAGAATTGTTTTGAATAGGACTATTATTGAACTTTTACCCTGCTTGAAGCAACATTTTTAAGGCAGCACTTAGAAAGTTAGAATTTCCCGACTGAATTCTCCGAGGCTAGAGACATACTTGATTAATTTGCTCTTTATTATGAAAAATTCAAAAGCCGTTTTGACTTCGAAAAAACTCATTGTACAAAGACGACAAGCAGTCATATCATTCATGTAAATGGAATATGTAATAATGATTTACATTCGGACATTTGGACAACTCCAGTGCACTTTTGAAGGTTAGCTTTTTGACTTACTTGCAAATTTCAGAAAAAAATATATGAATAAGCGAATATTTGCTTTTCATACCTTCCACTTTCACCACAGTGTCTAAATCTAAGTGGTTTTTATGAATTTAACCAATTGCTGCACACATTATTCCTCGAATAAGGTCTTCTAATTTTCTGAAAATAAGTTTTAGTTAACCTTACTTTTTTCAACGAAACTTTCCCAGTTCCCTTTAAACTATTCACCTAATAACTACTATTAAACAAAAACTTACCCTTTTTAGAGAAGCTAGGATAAATTATTTATCCTGCAATTAATTGCAGTTATAACCCACTCCTTGCCATCAGAATCCGCTTATTCACAAACTTCGGAAAAATTTGAGAACAAAAAATAGCTATTGTTATTCTACCTAATTTCACGAGTTCACATTCTGGCTGCATTGAAAAAATATATGGTGTATTGACAAAACATGAACCTTTCTTAATTAAAACTCAAAAAACAGCAGAATGTATTTTAAAAATTATTAAATTATGTTTCCTTAGCAATTCATTGCTACTCATTGAATAAGTAAGTTGCTACTACTAAGCAGATTAGTAGAATACCCTTACTAATTCATTTAGTAACATAAATCTTACCATTTCATTTAGTAGAAAGTGATAAAATTACTAATTTAACAGTCAGATACAATGCTACCAATTAAATTAGTAAAATTTCTACTAATTTGGATTTAGAGAGTAGAAATAATCATTACCTGAATTGAAAAAAAAAGAATTTATCACGTTTTATTCGCTGATTCCTCATATGTTACAATTATAAGAACAAAAAAAGTACAACATATATTGTTCAAACAAATTTGTTACAAAACAAGGAAAATAATTTTACGAATTCATTATTCAAATAACATAACTTAAAAGAGAAATTTTACTTGAGATTATTCAATTATGGCTCATAATGTTTTGAATAATAATTAATTAAATCAGTGACTGCCTTTTGACTTTCAGTAAGATTTAAATAATTCAGTTTTAGAGGAAAAGCTCCTGCACTAAATTCGGCTGTCTTTTTTTAACATATACATACTTGCACGGAATTTTTTTTTAGTTAAAACAGAAAAATACAGTAAAATTAAATCAATAAAACGAAAATATATTTGACTAAAGTAATTTTTATTTTTGAAACAGCCAACTGTAACCGCGACTCAAAGATTTTCATATATTTAAATTAGCTATATGTGGTGTCATGAGTTTCAGATAGCATACCAAATCGAAAATTAACGTAAAAATTTTTGGTTAGGGGGCTTTCATAAACTTCGCGGATTATTTTGGGGGGGGGGGATGAAAGGCCACATTGGTCTACATGGTGGGGGAGTCTCGAGTTTGAGCCACGTGGTTTTACACTGAGGTGTTTAAAACAATAAAACGACGTAGCAACCTGGGGGGGGGGGGAGGGGTTAACAAGTGGCCTCTGTCAAATAAAAATTATTCTATTTCATATTTGAAAGTACTTTTTGTTGAACATAAACTTAAAACAATCAAATTGTGCAACAAAATTGCACAAGAAGGCTTAAAAAGAAGTATGTTCTTCAAAAACCCGTTTTTATAAACAAACGCTCAAGAAAGCCAAATTGTGTAACATAATTGCACAAAATAAGTTAAAATGAGAGTAATATGTTTTTCAAATAACATTGTGAAACGGCTCATTAGAGACAGATATGTGACAATTGAAAAAAGAGGGAGAAAAAGAAGGAGACAACCAAACTGCCTTGCTCGTATTTCTTTATTATTTATCCGTTTTTTTTTTATATTACCAAGGACCAGCATGTTTCGAGGCTTTTTATGCTCCTCATCAGAAAATGTTAATAGGAAACTAATAGGGAATATTCGTATGTTATGCTAATATTAATAAAAAGAAGAATTGAATCCTTTTGTAATGTTTTCCTCAAATCCAGTAAAGGAAGGAGATTCTTTTTTTAAACATTTTTTTCTAATCACATTAGAGAAAAATTAAAATGGTATTCTGAATATGTTCACTGATTTTAAAAGACGACTTTCTAGTTCAAGGACAGAACACATACTGTGGCAAGTGACTTGTAAAAAACAGACCACAGCTCCATAGAACAGAGTTCGTAAAAAGACTGTATTTAAACTATTTTCTGAAATTTACCAAATACACTGGATTTCCTCTACGGCAGTTCCCTCTATAACAGACAAGGCGGTCCAAGGGGACGAGAGGGAGGCGTTTTCAAGGTCAGCGGAGTTGCGATGTTTACGGTTCGGCGCTATAAGAAGCCACAAGCAAGAAGGAGAAGAAGGACGGTTCGGAGAGTCCCTCTATAGCATGTTTGTTGATTAAGGGAACCCCTGAGGCAGCTGCTATAGAGGGACTCTAGTGTACATTTTTCACATTGCAAAAGTGATGAAGCACATATATCCTGTTAGTAATTTCGGTTTTTAAGAAAATTTTCTTATTTTTCATTTTCCAGTAAACATTCAACAAATTTATTTTAAATCAGTGTCTTCAGAAATATTAATGATTATTTTGATGATTAATAAAGTAAAATTCATAAATAATCTAAATGTCATATAATTTTAGATTAGTATGAACAGTATTCGATGAATCTTATTAAAGTATTCAAAGAATCTTCCCTACACAGCCATTATCACAGGTATCAAGGGTAATGTTTTCATTAATGGAAGGTCTTTGATTAATGCGATTAAGTCATACATGAAACATCCTTATGGCAATCATACTCTTGGTATGTACTCACTCAGAGAAATTCCCTCTTGTGTCGAAAGGATACTTTTTGACATGAATGGAAGTTCCCTCAAGTTTAAGGTTGAGACGAGGGGTTAACAACCCGTAAAGTCAGGTCTACACCTTCGCTGAAGTCACTGGCGTGAAGTCACTTTAATTCACATGAAGTTACTGAATTCATTTGAAGTTAGTGTACACATACAGTATATCGGTCGAGTTGTGAACTCCTCGGGTTGAGAGGATTTTCATTCGCCACAAAAAACAAATCTTTTTCATCATATCTCAATCGAAAAGTCGACTTTGGATGCCTGTGGAGCGGGTCGAAAATCGAATTTGCAACCCTATAGGCAAGAAAGTGACAGATAATGTAAACTCAATGTAAATGGCGGTGTGAAACAGTGTGAAACACCGCCATTTAAATTCATCTGTCACTTTCTTCCGTAGGGTTGAAAATACGATTTTAAACCCGCTCCACAGGCATCTCAAGTCGAAGGTTCGATTATCGATATGATGAAAAATTGTATATGCATGACTCGGGCCGAGGCAACGATTTCACTCTCCTGTGATATCTGCCTGAGCGAATGAAGTCGTTGCCTTTCGGTCCTCGTCACGCAATATACTATTGCAAAAACATGATCCTTTTGCAACAAACTTCACGTAATCTTTCAGTCAAATAATTCCGTTTGTGTAAAAACGATTTTCACTTGGTTCGAAACAAAACAGACAAGAGGGCGATGCTGCTTTTGTTTCAAGACAACTTTTTCTCTGAGTGCTACACGGAGAAAAAAATCGCACTGTTATAGTAGGATGTGCTCTTAATATTACAGTACGGAACTTTATGTGCGACATTGGTATGAATTCCTACCAATATTGGCATCAGGTCAGACAATTTTAGCATTAAATGGCTCATACCATAAAGGAACTTTGCCTTACCACGGTTGTAAGAAAACCCATCCTTATACAGTATGAGTACTCTTACAAAAGCGATCTTAGGCCACGCGTACCGGTGCTTGCTGTGAAGCTAGGTTCGTAAGTAGGCGTGGCCTAATATCTCTTTTGTAAGAGTACTCATACTAGAGTAGAGTGAGTTCTTTACAAATATAGCAAGGTGAAGTTCGCGCTATTTTGGCGAGGGATAACGGCTTCAAATGTATTGAATGAAACCTGCGACAGAAGCATGACTAGTGTTCTTACTATTATAGTCATATTTTTTTCTCCGTGTAGGATACCATTATATAACTTTTTATTTTAAATACATTATTTTTAATCACAAGGAAACGATTTCCCTTAAACTTTTGAAAAGCACAAAATTACACAACAGAAGTCAATTTTAGAGTAATTAAATCCCTATTAACAAATTCAGAGTTATAAAACTTTTAATTTGTAATATCGTTTCAACGATTTATGTATATCAATCATGAATGATGATAATTGCAAAAAATGTTGCTGCAAATCTTATGCTTTAAACATTTTACCAATATCGTGGGTGGCTTTGTAATCATATTTGTAGCTAGATCAAGGATAAGTATTGCTGGTGTATGTATACATTCTTTTTATTGTGATAATTCAGAGTTAATGGCGGAAATCTCAATACGTAGACATCATAAGGAAATAGTATATTGTGCTACAAGTGCGGAAAGTAGGCAGTTCCACATGAGTGTGAAGTTTGTGGTACGAGCCAGAGGCGAGTCGAAGTGGAATTGTAGGTGAGTCGTAGGCGAGTTGGAAGCGAGCCGAAGACAAGCCGGAAACGACCTGAAGATGAGCCAATGGCAAGTACTGTAAACTTCACAACAGTTGCAACTGTCTACTTTCAGCACCTTCATGGAAAATTGTTAAATTTCCCGAATTTCCGGAAATTTATGGAAAGTTGCTAAATTTTCCAAATTTTCGGAAATTTATGGAAAATTGATTTTTCGGAAATTTCAGGTATCCAAAAATTTCTGAAATTTTCGGTAATTTATCGGTAATTAATGGTAATTTATCAGTTATTTGTGGTAACTTATCACTTCGATTTTGTCCAATCACTATTCACTACTCACAATCAGTATCTCAAGCGTAAAATCATAATGAAGTGAGGTTATTATTCCGGCAGTCCTGGAAAGTAAATCTGAATCGAAATGCGCAAGCGCAACAGCAAGAAAAACACATTTGGCTGGAACTGCGCAAGCGCAGCAGCTGGAAAAAGTCTTTTTATAACTGCTTTTTACCACGGCTTTGGAATTGGTCACTTCCCACACGCAATACATGCCTCGAAAAGCGAACATTTCGTTCATGCGTTACAAAAAAATGTGTAACTTAACCAGTGGAATTTTATTTTTGTCTTTCTCACATGATTGTTCAATACTTACAATGCCAAATTACTTTCGCTAAGGCTCGTTTAACGCATAATTTAATAAGCTTTCCAATAATTTGAAAAAATGTTTATACCTATATTCTGGACAGCGTGTCACCTTTTTTCAAATCAAGGCTAATTTTTAATAAGTCATCCGGTTAGTGGTCCGATATTATTTGTCGGTAGTGTATAGGTATATATCAAAATGGCCCCAAAGCTGACTTATTGCACCACATTATTATCTTTCTCCTTCAACAGTAGATTTCTCATCCACTATCCTCGAATTTTCTATAGAGAATAAAAAAAGAAATCCCAGGTCGATTCGTGTTTACATGAATCGAGGTCCCGAAATTTCCTTCTTGAGTCTCTGAAGTAGCTGCTAAGCACGAATTCCCGTCAGATTTATAGTGCCTATAGAATCTTAGGAACTCCCTCTTTCTATGTCTCCTTTATCTCTCTTGTGGCACAACATAAAGTGCAGGTGTAGGAGGCATCTTTGGGATTGGGACCTGCATTCCTCGAGTTTAATGCGCGCGGGTGCGAGCTGTGCCGATCGGGTTAATCGTCGCGAACTTTCCCCCTATTTTCTCCCACTGGCCCCACCCCCAGTATCCTCGCGCCGAACCACCTAGCGGGATTTGCATTTGCAGAAAGGTAGTATTTAGTTCCAACGGAATAATGCAATTATCAAATTAACCCTCACACCCCCACATAATTGCTCACGACTCTCGATTTAAGTGGATAATTATTGGGAACCGAAGGGTCAAGCGGTCAGAATTCGGCAAGCGTCAGAATGTGGGGCGCCATTTCGGCCGTACCGTGTAATTTATCTGTGTACACGCATCTTCTAGCCTCGATTTTAATAGACATCGAAAGCGATGCGCTTCGATCGAGACTGACAATGAAAGAGAAAGAGAGGAGGAAATTTAGCCAAAAAGAGAAAGAGGGCAGTTTTAATTACTCCAAAGGAATTCTGCCGATGCACTCGTTAAAAAATTACGTTTAATTGCGTTAGTTAGAGCTTGAAACGTTATTTGTTAGATATAGTTGTTTGATGGGATATAACTATTAAAAATGAAAAACTTTATATACCTCTAATAAATGTATGCGTTCTAAGAAATATTTCTTGAGCTTTTCAGGCGTTATTACCGAAAACAATCAACAAGAAACGTTCACTAATTGATTAGTAACCAAAATCACTGACTGAAAAATTAGCCAATATTTTCACTGATTGTCTTTAGTAAAATAAGCTTGTGATTATTCTTGCTGGAAGGGGGGGGGGGGGTATATTGATTCTTTGGATTAAATAGATTCTTCTTTTTAGTTGCTATGATTGGCTTTATGATACAAAAATAAATGGTTGATTTTGCTTCCTCATAGAGGAAGCTTTGTAATGGTATAATTTTCCAAAATTTTTAAATTAATTTAATTGAACCTTCCCCAATTTATAAATGTCTAATACAATGTTCTAAGCAATTGTCCGGATATGTGTGTGTGTGTGTGTGTATGGATGTGTGGATGTCACACTTTTTTGTGAACACGATAACTTGAAAACGGTTGCAGAGAAATTGATGAAATTTGGAGGGCTTATTTTCCAGACTAATATCCTGAAACTGACCAACGGATTTCTAAAAATATTTGTTGCCTTTTTCTTAGCACTTAATAATATTTTAAAAATCGGTTTTTAATAGTAAAACTTTTTTCATTGACATAATTTAAAGTTGATGCAACAACATAAAAGATTCCTTGGTTCGAGACGAATCGATTGACCTATAATATTAATACATTTTATTGAAGAGTAAGGAAGCTATGGTAATGCATAATATTTGAAAACACGGTTTTTTATAGTAAAACTTTGTTCACTAACATAATTCAAAATTGATGCAAGAACGAAAAAGATTCCTTGATTCTTGAAGATTAAGGAAGTTATGCTCATTTATAATATTTAAATCATCTGTTTCAAACCTAAGAACTTTTTCCATGAACATAATTCAAAGTTGACGCATGAATAGAAAAGACTTTTTGATCATAAATTTTCAAATAGAGTAATTCTGACACTTTTTGTAAAGGAATCATAAAGCTGGGAAAGGGATAGGATTGCGACAGAACTTTTTCCCTTCCCTTTTCCATCTAGAAAAATTATCATTCCGAATACAACATTTGATTTGTCTGATTTGTCTTTGTATTCAAAAAATTTTTTGTATTATTTTGTAATGTTATATTGTTTCTAAATTTCTATTTTTAAATTGATCAAAATTAAGTCTTTGGTTTATCTATATTATTGAAAAAAAAGAACTAATGCTTCCTTCTTTGAGGAAGCAAATAACATTTGCTAACGGGAAGCAATGTGCTCGTGAAATGAGCACCATATAATTATAAATACAAACAAAGTGGAAACACTTGAGATCGAATCCACAGCTAGTTTTAGAAGTCAAACAGACGTTTATTCTAGATCAATTATTTTACATAATATATAGTGTGACATTTTTATAACAGAATATTTTGGTGGGGCCTATTGTGGAACATATGTAAATATAATATTCACTTAACATGCACCTAAGTCGAGGTAAATATCATTTACACTGGAACTCCGGTTTACAACGGGTTATGGACATAACCTCAGTGGCCTTCACAGTAAATCGGGGTTCTCTGAACCGTCTTTCTTTTTCTTGCTTGTGGTTTCTTATAGTGCTGAACCGTAAACTGCTCAACTCCGCTGAACTTACAAGCGCGTCTCTCTTGCCCTTTTGGACCAGCTCATGCGGTATATCGGGTTCAGGTAAACCGGAGTCCCGGAGTATACGGTGAGCTGTTGATTCGTATCGTCCACGCAATTTTAATTTGAAACTGAATGCGACATTATCATCTCCGATTCATTATTTTGGAGCTCTAAATCATTGATATATTTTATACTTAAGGGCAAATTACCTTTATTACTCTTCATACTATTTTTACTATTCCTTCAGTGAAATGGTATGAAATTTTCCATTTTCAATGTCAAGTTGGTCATAAAATGATAAACTCTCCTTCGAAAGGTTATATATAGTTGGATCGATGCAACAGTTTTCTAGGAAGTTCTAAAGCAGTTATGACAGAGGAAAGTTTTGACAACATAAACCACTTTATGTTTAATGACTTCGAAATTGATCAATTTATAATTTTAACCAATGGGGTCGTTGCATGAATTTTAGGTAATATATTTTTTAAATACTGCATAACATTCTTGAAACGTCACTTTCCAAAAAGCGCGTAACCAATCAGCATACTGATACATTGACTAACGAAGTATCTAGCAGACAGCTGACGAAAATTCAATTTACAATTTCTAATAGAGATTTTTTTACTTAAAATTATCGAAAAGCAGCAGCCAGTCGTAATCAAATCTCACTGAAAAAATAAAGTTTTGCTTGAATTATAAACCCTAAATAAAGATAGTCATGAATAATATCAGTCCAGTGCGTGAGAATGAGATGTTTCCAAAGATAACCTCAAATTTTAGTCAATCATATGAATCATATGAACATATATGTTCGGAACATACATTTCACAAGTACGTATAATAATGGCAGCCTTTAAAAAAAATGTTTTGTACCTGATTGCAACTGCAATAGCAAAGATAATCAAAACAAAATATTGTTATAAAATCTGCAGAAGCCGTTGGAAGAACCGTTAAAGATACCAAGTTTCATTCAAACTTTTCGCCCTGTCACCCTTTACAAAGCCGGGTTTTAGTGAAATTCTAGGCATTTTGAAAATCTTTCAGGACTTTTTTTACTTTTAAAACACGTTTACAATAAGTTATGTTTACTGTTTACAAATTCAATCGCTAGCAGCCACATTATATTCCGTCACCAACCGAACAACCACGCTAATCAGAATGAAGTACTTCCTGCAAAGTACTTCCCGCAAAAATTCAAAAAGTATAGTTTTCAAACGTTTAAATAAATATTTAAACTTAATTGAAAAAAACTTTCCTTCCGTAGTGACATTATTTTTTTGATATTCTTTTAATTTTACTAGGAAAAAAAATATTTTAAAATATGCAACAACCCCATTAAAATGAAATTCATTAAATTGATCAAAATCATTAGGGCGTTTTCAGCTATAAAATAATGTTTGTTTTTCACTCTCTCCTGCATGATAGATCCTCGTCTGGCAACTCATAACTTCAGCCGATACTGTTATGTGTTTAGAAAATATGAATATGCACCCATTTTATAAAAACAACTTTGTACTGTTACACACTTTTTGACATACTTTGTAAAATATGCCGCACTTTATACAGCTTGTCATAACCATTTTCTTGTTATAGTTACTACTTGCATTGTTATTTCAACAAACTGGGTAATAACGCGAACAATAAAAAAGTCGCAGAACTAACCAATATTTAAAAAAACAAGTAGTGAAGTCCATTTCCGCCTATTTTTTTCACTATGAAATTTTGCATCAAAACAAGCTGTCAAAAGCGTGTTGAAATCTGACACTTTGATCAAAAATAAGTTTTAAATATTAAAAAAAAACACAAGAAACTATCAGCTTCTCAAATCCACTAATTTTGTATTGCATAGTAAATTTACTTTACGAATAAAATGTATATATGTGTAATTCCGAAGGTTTTTTTAATTAATGCGCAACTATGTCAGTGATTTTACCTGTTATTTTTTCCTAATAGCAGGTGCATACCCAAAAACCTCTAAAAACAAAGTATTAGATTTTTTGAATCAGAACATTACGTGGATTTTTTTATGGAATTTTATTTTCTCGTCAATTTTACTTTTTTTCAAACTTGCATACAAAAGGAAATTCATAACCAATTTTCAAATTTATTGGCTGAATTTATTCATTTACAAAAGAGAATAAATTTAGGTAAACTATTTACTAGACATGTATGTCAAAAACTAGAAAAATCAAGCCATTTTCACATCGATTTAATTGCTCTAGTCCAAACTTTATATGCGCGTATTATATGCAAATTCATACATTTAAATTTATACAAAAGTGCATCAGAGGCTTTTCTGTGCATTTTAATTTCTGAGGTACAGTGCATTTTTAAAACGACTTCTATTTTCACGGTTTGCTTGATTTATTTCAAATAATATTCCTTTAACATACAAATATTTTTCAGAGAAATTGTATATTCCGTGAAGATGTAACTTTTTGTCCACAACATTTTTTTGCGAAATAATTACTTTTCGAAGAAAAAACGACCAAAAAACGGACTATACCTTGAAAATTATGCATTTTAGAAAAAAATCGGTGTATAAAAAATATAAGCCTCAATAAATTAAATATTTTTTCCAGAATAAATTTTTTCGTGTAGTCAATAATTTAAGAGTGATTTTATGCATTTTTTTGAAAACTACTGACGAAAATCAGCACCTTTCTTCATAAATTATGAAAAATACGGCTGCGAAGTACTATGGACGTATTCACTATTGGTGTATTTATTTGTGCTCATTTTATGAGCATTTCGCTTCCTCATAAGTATTAAATAAATTTGCTTCCTCATACAGGGAGGTTTTCCCCTAACAATAGAAAAAATTGACTCTTTCAACATTTTTCAAGCTTATTTTGCTGTCTTTTTGAAAATTTTATTTAAAGAAAATCAGAGGGCCCATCAAAATGTCAATTCATGTGTTCTGTTGGTTCTGTTACAATGAAAAACTTTTAATAAACCAGGGTGTCTAGCGTCCTGGAAATCCTCGAACACCTGGAATAGTCCTTGAATTCTTTATTACCTAGGAAAAAACCTGGAAAGTCCTTGAATTTTGCACATGATCCTGGAATTTTTATTTCCTTAAAGAATAAAGAGGTTTGACTGAGTTATCCCACAGTATTTGTACAGTGTGGCCGTGGGTTAGAACAAAAATCAGGGAAAATTCAGGGAATTTTATTGGACTTGAATTTGAAATTGTTTTATTCCATTTATAAAAGATTTCATGTTAAAAATGTTACATGATTAAGATTGTGATATTCGAATATTAATGGTCAGAGAAAATGAAAAATTTGTTAGAGTAAAGTTAGAGAATTTTGAAAATCATGTTTAAGGCTAAAAAAATATAATGTTCTTGAATTCATATTTTTTGGTAGAAAATTAAATTATATGCGTGAAGGTTGAACCAATTTATTAAAAAATCTTCTGTTGCTGTTGTTGCAAATTCATCATTTTAGTTAAAAGTTCATCTTTTTGGTTGAAAATTAATTTTATTTGTTGAAAATTAATTTCTTTTAATTCAGGATTTAACTAGGCCGCAGTTCAAGATTAATTATTCTTGTACAACATTTATTTCGTTGGTTGGAAGTTTAACTACTTTGTTGAAAATTCCTTTTTTTGTGAAAAAATAAATTTTTTAGCTTAAAATGTAACTATTCCATTTTTGACTGAAAATTTCCTTTTTTGTTCGAACATTCATCTCTTGGATTGAAAATTAAACTGTTTTATTGAAAATTCGTTTTTTATTGTTTTTGAAAACTGATTTTTTTTAAATTAATTTTTTCAACTAAACATATAACTATTCCATTTTTGGCTGAAAATTGATTGTTTTTTAAATTGAAAATTCAACTACTTGCATAAAATTTGAACCACATTGTTAAAAATTAATTTGTTTGTTTAGAGATTTATCTCATAGTTTGAAAATTGAACTATTTTATTGAAAATTCATTCTTTTTTATTTAGAATTAATGTTTCACCTGAAAATTCAACTTTACCATTTTTTGATGAAGATTCATCTATTTAGTTAAAAATTCGTTATTTTTTTGTTGAAGTTTCTTTTCTTGAAGTTTGTTTGTTGAAGTTTTTTCGTTTTGAAAATGCAACCGTTCTACAAAAAACTCGTCTTTGACTTGAAAGTTTAATAATATGGATGAAATTTGTTGTTCTGTCTTGACTGAAAAATCTTTATTTATTGAAAATTCATCTTTTTGATTGGAAAAATGAATTCTGGGTTGAAAGTTGACCTATATTGTTAAAAGCTTTTTTTTTTAATTTCATCATTTTAATTGAAAATTAATCTCTCTAATTGAAAATTGGTAACCATTTTGTTGAAAATTCTCGTTTATTGTTATTGAAATATCATCTATTTAATTTTTTGTTGAGAATTCATCTTTTCGTGTTAACAATTCATCTATTTCTGTTTGAACTTTAATATTTTTCGCTACAAAAATCTACTTTTTGATTGAAAATTTATTTTTGTAGATAGAAAATTCCAGTATTGATTAAAAATTCAACTGTTTTGTTAAAAACTCAACCTTTTTGGTTGAAAATTGATTTTTTTAAATTGAAAATTCAACTACTTGCATAAAAGTTGAACTACTTTGTTAAAAATTAATTTGTTTGTTTAGAGACTTATCGCATAGTTTGAAAATTGAACGATTTTATTGAAAATTCGTTCTTTTTTATTTAGAATTAATGTTTAATTGAATATATTGATATTACTGTGAGTACATCGACAGCTGAAAATGATTGAATTTCAAAAAATGTCATAAAACTGTTGTTAAAGATGAAAACATGAGAAAGTTCGAAATATTTTCGATTGTAGCGTCGTGATTTTCCACCGCGTTAAAAAAGCTATCACCAAAAATCGTGTTTTTGACCATAAAATCAGATTTTGAAAGCGTATGAGAAATTTCGCATATGAAACATCTTTGTTCTAATTTCTACTATGTTTCGTGAAAAGTATTTTTTCACTGCAAAAATAGGGTACCTTGAAAGATTAATTTTTCTGTCCTGGGAAACCTGGAAAAGTCCTGGAGTTTTTTGTTCAAGAAACCCTAGACACCCTGTTTAAACCTACCGTAGTCTTATATTTCAAATTAAAAACTCATAGAAACAATGTAACTTTTTTCAAACTTTCCATGTAGATATTGATTAATCAATGATGGTCTTCGAAAGTTCGTCAAAAGATCAATCCACGCGTTTCGAAGACGCTAACAATTACATGAAATGCAGTACTGTTATATTTCCAATATAAAAAAAATCCTTTTGTAAACAAAGAAACTAATTTTGTTGAAAAATTTAAAAAGGATATTGGTACGTTATAGTAGATCATGAGAAGTTCTTAATTTTGGCAATTGATGCGTTTTGAAGATGTGAACAAATATATGATATACATTATAGTTGTATTCCCAATATTAAAAAGTTTTCCTCATATTAACAAGATAAACAACATATTTTTTCAATTTATAAATCGGTATTGCTAGATCATAAGAGGTTTCAGAAGGTTCCTGAATGGGTCATTCGACGCGTGTCTCGAAGACGCAAACAAACATGCCAGATACAGTTCTATAGTACTCATAATATGAACAAAGTTTTTCTTATATAAACAGGATATACACTTTTTTTTTAACTTCATAAATCCGGAATGGTCGGTCATAAAAGGTTTCCCCAATAGGTCAATTGATGCGTCTCAAGGACGCGAACAAATACTCTACATGTAATATTGTCGTGTTTCGAATATCAAAAAAGCTTTTTCCATATAATGTATAAACAGAATGAACCATCTTTTTAAACTTTATAAATCCGTACTGGTGGGTCATCAAAGGTTCGTCAATAGGTCAATCGATGCGTCTCAAGGATGCGAACAAATAATCTAGGAGTAATATTGTCGTATTTTGAATATCAAAAAAATTTTCCTATATAAACAGAAAAAAAAACATTTTTTGAAACTTCATAAATCGGTACTGGTGTTGCAGAGCATTTTGCTTCAACAACACCGTAAAAAAAAGTATCATTTCGAGGCTAGTTTCCGGTACTGAAACAGTCCTCCAAAAATATAGTCTCGAGTGGCTCTATTCTAATGCCAATTTATTTTGATGCCACTAAACGACGTTTTAGTACAACTTTTTTGGATCGAAACAGGACCGAAGTGAGAATCAAATTTTTTCTGTTTCAAATGTTTTCTGTTTCTCTTAAGCTTGAAGTTGCAAGACATCAAAACAATTGCCCTGTGCATTATTTTAGTTCGTTTGTACGTACCACTTTTCAATCTGAAGTTAGCAAAGTAAAATAGCACAAACGAAGGCGTCAAAAAAAGACGATGTGGTATCATAATTATCTGTTCATTCTAATCACATTCTAATCACTGATAATTTTCGAATCTCAACCGTTTCCGATTGTAATAGATCCAAATGTTATGCATCAGCCGCAATGAGCGTGATAGGAATTACTCTGTACACTTTTCTGACGAGATAATACCTCCGTATTTATTCGCATCTTCCAAACGAGCGTTCAACTTATTGAAGACTTCTAACAGTACTGTGATCTATTTGTTCGCGTTTTCTTATTGATCTTAATGATCTCAAGAGGCACGTTTTTTTTTATTTTCTTTAATCTATCAATGGCCATTTATGAAATACCAAAAATGGTAGTTTCCTTGATTTTCTGAACATGCGACTTTCGGCATTACATAGGTTTATCGTCAAGTGAACTGAGGAATTGAACAAATGGAATTAGAACAGGTTATCGCAATAGTGGAATCTTTTGCGAACATGTATATCATATATGTATAGAAAACAAAAGATGCAATTTCGTAATGTAGAACTGGTCTTTCTCCTGATTTTAGATTCAGTGCATTTGTGTTATTAGAAAGCTTCATATTCAATGTGAAATGTTTGTACCTTGTATTATGTTCGCACAGTTACTAGGGAAACGTTGTATGAAATCAGTTTGCTTCTAAATCAAAGTGAAGTCAATTCGAATTAAAAAAATTCGTCAACCACTAATCTGAGAACAAGAGTAAATACAATATCTATAAAAGTAGCTGATAAAATGATACCCAACATAAAATTCAGCAGTGTGGTTGCTCTTTTTACTTTATTTTTAAACCTTTTCGAAGTGTCAAATGAGCAAAAATGGATCAAACATCTCACCCAGTATTTAAAGAAAGACGTGCAAGTGTTTCAAATAATGCTTATCGTTAGTGGAGACGCACAAATGCAGGACAAACAAATTTCCCACATTATTAAACAAATTCAGCAGGAATTTCCGAATCAGGTATTCAGTTTACAACAGCATTCCACCACTCACGACACTAAAATCAATGCCTCAAGCTTATTATATCCAAGTTTTGAAAAAACATCTTTGTTCATCACGATTCCATTACTAAAGGAAAACGTACAGCAATTGCAATCTACTGACACAACAGACGTTTTAAATCAGTTATCAACATCAAAAACTCGACCAAAGACTTTAATGATAGCCTTGCCAAAGAAAGGAAAACTCAGTTACAGAAAGTTACTCCAAAACATGTGGTCCAATTATTTTCTTGACTTTACAGTTCTTGAGATTGCCGAAAAACCAGTCGAAAATAGTGGTTTACTTCGGATTCGAAATCAATTCATAACGACGGTAAATAGTTTCAATCCGTTTAATGGAATCTATACAGAGCAAAGATATACGAGGAAAATCCAATTATTTAAAAATAAACTGCTAGATCTATACGGATTTGAAATGAGGGTGGGGTCCTTTCATTTTCCACCGCACGTTCACGTAAAGCGCAACATATCAGGATATCCCGTCGAAGTTTCTGGTCCTGATGCTCTATTCGCAAAAACCCTTTCGAAAAAGATGAACTTCAGATTATTGGAAGTTCCATCTCAAGAGGAATGGTTTGGTAACGTGCATTGCAATGACCAAAGCCAACAAAGTGGTTTCCTGCAATTACTTGGAAACAACACAATTCGATTCATGACCAACCAGGCAGGAATATTGCCGAACTGTGACAAAGTAAGTTTAGGCAGTCAATGCCTTGGTTTAGTACAAATCTGCGCCTTTGTACCAATTCGAATTCACAAAAATGTTACCATATCTGACGTTCGTCCCACGATGAAATGGATCTACTTGGTTTTACTGATTTCTGTCATCCGAATTATTACCATCTTGCTGAAATTTGACAACCGTGTTTGGTCCTGGTTTGAAATATTACGAGAAAGTTTAGGATTTACAGTACCTCGTGAACCGTTTAGATTATCGGAAAGGATTGCATTCATCCCAATTCTCGTGGCGTTTTCGATATTCTCTTCCAATATCTTTGCAATGCTAACCGACACGAAATTGACGAAAAGAACAGAGAAGAATATTGACACACTAGAAGAATTAAATGGGACAAAACTCATACCGAAGATGACAGAAAGCTATTCATATGCAATTAGGTCAGAAAATGATCCAGTTCTCAGAGCATTGGCTGCGAAATCCAGCATTGTTACGAAAAATGAAGAATGCATTGATATGCTGGTGCAGGGGGAAAATGTGGCTTGCATTTTTAGAAAATCAACGGCGTTGTTTGCAATTAGGAAACGCAGTGACGAAAATAATTATCCTGTGATGAAAATCGTAAAGGAATGTTTATGGTTTAGCCAAAAGGTTATGCACTTTGAACCGAATTCACCCTATATCCGACAAGTCGACGCAATCATTCCAAGGCTTATACAGTCCGGTCTTACTTATCACTGGGCGAATCAGTTTTCGCCTCCTGAAAGGATGTCAAATCGATGGGAAACAGATGAAGAACCTGATGCAGTGGGTATTTTTATGCCACTGACGTTTTTGGTCACGTTCGGATGCTCTCTTTCATTTATTGTTTTCATTTGTGAATTGCTCATGAAGTACGTCGATAACCGTATCCATGGCTGTGTACTCTTCTTAGCACAAGACAGTGTATTTTAAGGGACGACTATCTCAGTTTCACACCTTTTATTCTTATGGTGGATAATTGGAATAAAAAAGTTTATAAAAATACAAAGTTTGAATGGACTATGAATTTAATAATTTTTTTTTTATTGGCACTGTCTATTATTACGAAATTTTCCGTAAAATTACCCGGTGGAGTGTAGCGCCGGAGATAGTATAATGGACATTTTCGTAATCCGAACGATCTCTAAATCAGTTAGGTGCAGAGAAAATTCTGTAATACTAGACAGTACATTCTTTTTTCTAAAACCGCTCCTTATAAATAATTATAAATTGCAAGAGGATTACCATATTAGGGCCGAGTGAAATACATACATCTTATTTGAAATTCCAATGCGGCTTGCAAATATATATATATTTTTGATGCTAAAGGTTTGCAGAAAATCAACAGATAAACAAAAAGCTTTCACAGCTTAAAGCTAGTTAAGAATTTTCAAAATCTAAAAATCTTAGAAATTATTTCAGAACTAAAAATTTCAAGCTGCTTAAAATAAAACAATTTCAAACAGACTCCTCCAAATTTCTACAGTAAACGAATTCAAATGTTCAGAATTGAACAATATGAATGTTCAAGTAATCGAAATTAAACTATTAAAGTGTCTAAAACTTAAATACTTATTGAAATTGATCAATTGAAAATTTTAAAACATTAAGAAAATGAACCTATTTCATTATGTAATGTTTACCGCTTGTTTAGCAAATCGAAATTTGACGCATTCCTAATTTAAAATTTCAGACCTTTATTATTTTAAATGTAAAGTTTTGAAAAGTGAACAGTTTTCTAATAATGCAAAATTAAGGGATTTTTCTGGCATATTTCGATATAATTCAAACCGATTACCTCATGTGAACTAGCAATACCAATTTATAAATTCTAAACTTTGCGCGCGCGACTGTTGGTTGTGCACAGACCTTTTGAAGTTAAAGGTCAAAGCGACGATTTTGTCCAAAATGCGAACTTTTCTACATTAGTTTCTACACTTATATCAAATGTATATTATATTTATTTATGTACCTCAGCCTGGGATTGCTGAAAAATTTATCATTTCAATAAATTTATATTATTGACATTCATGATATGCACTGGTATTGCAACAAACTTATTTGCATTGTCTTGTTTTTATAATTGAAAAAGTGCCCATCCTATAAAAAACAATTTTGTTATTGAACATTTTATTGTAACTTGTGTCATTTTTCCATAAAATTAATTTGTTTACTTGTTTGTACTTGTTGTAGATCATTTTTGGTTGAACATCTTTTGTCTATTAATTTCTTTTCGTCTCTTGTGTGTTTTTTCCAAAAAAATTAATTTTTTAATTTTAATGTTATTTTTCAAGATTAAAAAAACTATCTTTTATAACAAAAATCATTTATGAAAAATTTTTATAGTTCCTTTATGTGTGAGCAACTTTGGTCCATTCATTTTTTCCATAGCTTGTGTCTTTTGTCCAAAAATTTAATTCTTCTATTTTTTTAAATTTTATTTTCTAAGATTAAAACCAAAACTTTTTTATCGACATAATTCAAAGGTGATGCATGAATAGAAAAGGCTTTCCGATCATAAGTTTTCAAATAAAATAATTCTGACAATTTTTGTAAAAAAAAATAATAAAGCTGGCAATTAAGGGCTAGGGTGCGGCACAATTTCCCCCTTCCTTTTTCCACCTTGAACAATTTCAAGTGCAAAATTTGATTTGACTTATTTGTCATTGTATTGCGAAAAAAATGTCTATTATTTTTTAATTTTGTATTATTTGTGAATTTCTATTTTAAATTGATCAAAATAATATCTTCAGTTTGTCTATTATTTAAAACGTCTCTAAAGCTTTCTCTATGAGGAAGCAATTACATTTGCTAACGGAAAGCAAAGTGCTCGTGAAATGAGCACCATATAATTGTAAATGCAAACAAAGTTGAAAATTTACTTTTTCTAGTAAATTTCTGATCATATTCTTGTCCTGAGTTGTCACAGGTTGGTTGCTACAGCGGACGATAACAATTCCTGGTCTGCCTTCCTGGCTCACCAAGTACTGGTCACGGTCACTGAAATTAAAAAATTTGAACTTTTGAGGCTGCAAACCTTCTTAACGAAAGTATTGCAATCAAAACTGAATTGCAAGTTGAAGCTCTCAAAGTGAAACTCATTGGAATTTTGGGCATGTGATACTTAGAAAATTATCGATTTTAGCAGTGTTAGGTTCCCCCGGCTTTTTTCCTACAATAATAAAGATTTTGCCTTAAAAATTTGGGAAATGATAGCGAACATGCTAACGGACGTCCTCGAACTCTTCTTTTGTAGAATAATTTGAAAAAATTTAATTTTGCTAAATTTTATTCATCTGTGTGTATTTTAAGGTTATGTGTACTGACAGCATCGTGCACAAACAAAAATTTGTATTTAGCAAAATAATTTTTTTTTGTTATAATCCCTCAAAAAAGATTTCGGGGACGTCCGTTATACTATTCTATAGCATCTCCGAATTCAGTTTTGAAATTTTTTAATTTTTGTGGACAAAAACCCGGGGGAACTGAACCTGATTTACCACAGGCCGGAGTATCACATGCCCTCAGGTCTTTAATTAAAATGCTTAATAATTCACTATACAATTATACATGGGTAAAATAGAATCTGTCACCAACATTCATTTAAACAATTTAAGTTAAATTCTGGTAACTAAATAATATAAAACTTTGAAATTTCACAAAGTGAACAGTTGAAAGATTTCTGGTGAAAAAAATATAAATTCTTGCTATCATTTTCAATGCTCTAAATTGAAGAATGAATTAGATAATCTCAAAATCATAAGAATGATATTAATTTGAAGCAATTTTGAGTTAGAAACATTAAAAAGTGAAATGGAGTATTTCAGATTGGAACATTATTTGAATAGAAATTGAAATTGAATAAAATTGTTCAATTTTGCATCTATTGGTTTAAAATTATTCAAAAGCTGAAAGTAGTTTATATACTTTTAATCGAAAGTTTGGAACTGTTTCAGAATCGTCCGTAAAATTAATTAATGTTCAATTTTTAATACTCGTACTTCGAAATTCTTCAATTGAAAATGTATGCTTAAAAATGAAGACCTAAAGTGAAAAATTTGTAAACTAACACAGTTTGGAATTACCTATTGTAAGCTGAATGTTTTCATAATTGAGAAAGTTGACGATTGAACTTAACATATAAAAAAAGTTGAAATCAAACTTTTCTAAAATTGCATTTGTATCATGTGACATGAAATTTTTTGTATTTGAAGTGATTGAATAGATTTTTTCCGGTCTAAGAAAATCCCCCGTCATTTCCGAGTTTTCCGGATTATCCGATCCAGGGGCCACCCAGTTCCAAACTTATTATTTAAATACGACAATACTAGGTTGATGTCTTTTAAGGTGCTTCAAACAAAGTTAAAAAGTACGACCTTTTTACACACCAAATGTAATGCTGACCAATCAACAATAGTTAATTAGCCGAAAATAACATCTAAGGGGTTTTTTGGGTTGCTATTTACGAATGTGAAGTCAAAATTCAAAATGAAGGATCCAATATGGCGAACAAAAAATTTTAAATGAAGTCCCATGGCTTCAAAAAGAGGTTTTTTTTTTGTTCGCTGATTACGAATCTGAAGTCAAAATTCAAATGGGAGGATACAATATGGCGGAAAACAAATAGAAACTTGGTACCATGACTTCAAAATGAGTCCTCAGGGGTTTTTTTGGTCGCTGATTACGAATTTGGAGTCAAAATTTTGAAATTTTAAAAATTCAAGATAGCAGAACCAATATGGCTGAACATTTTCTTTAAAAAGTCCCGTGGTTTCAAAAGGAGTTTTCTCGGGTTTTTCGGGTCTAAATACAGCTACAAAATACATTTGAGTATTCTGAAATATTATTTGAAATACATGTAAGAATTGTATTTTTTAGGTGAGGTATTTTATGTATTTTTTTGAAAATACGTTCTAATATCAGCACATAAAAATTATATTACAATCCCTAGAGTGTATAATAAGTGTAGGAATTTCATGGTCAAAGAGTGAGAGTGCAAAAGAACGACCCTACAAGCCATTAAAGGCCGATTTTAATTTTTTAATCATTTTGCCGCCATATTGGAATCGCTATTTTGACTTCTGGCTTCATTTTGGTAATTTTATAACAATAACAATGTGGACTTGATTTAATGTGGACTTGTCTATTTAGATTAAGCCAAAAGTCAAAATAGCGGTTCCAATATGGCGGCAAAATGATTAAAAAATTAGTTCCGTGGCTTCAAAATCGGCCTTTAATGGCTTGTTGGATCGTTCTTTTGCACTCTCACTCTTTGACCATGAAATTCCTACACTTATTATACACTCTAGGGATTGTAATATAATTTTTATGTGCTGATATCAGAACGTATTTTCAAAAAAATACATAAAATACCTCACCTAAAAAATACAATTCTTACATGTATTTCAAATAATATTTCAGAATACTCAAATGTATTTTGTAGCTGTATTTGAACTACATCAGCTGAGCTGTATTTTCCTGTGACGTATTTCAACTACATGGTGCTGAAATACAGCTATTTCATCATGTAAACCTGGTCTTTTTTGCAAATTATAGCCAGCGCATTTGTGTTATTAGAAACCTTCGCTGTTAATGCGAAATATTTGTACCTTGCATTGTGTTCGCACAGTTGCTAGGGAAACGTTGTGTAAAATCAGTTTGCTTCAAGGCCAAAGTAGAGTCGATTCCAAATTTTTAGAATTCCCTAACTGCAAATCTGAGAACAAGAGTAAATACGGTATCTATAAAGAGAGCTGATAAAATGATACCCTACATGAAATTGCGCAGTGTGGTTGCTCTTTTCGTGTTCTTTTTAAACCTTTCCGAAGTTTCAAATGAGCAAAAATGGATCAAGGATCTCACCAAATACTTAAAAAAAGATGTGCAAGTGTTTCAAACAGTACTTATCATTAGTGGAGACGTACAAATGCAAGACAAACAAATGTCTCACATTATCAAACAAATTCAGCAGGAATTTCCTAGTGAAGTAATCAGCTTACGGCATATGAATACTTTTGACACTAAAATCAATGCCTCAAGCTTATTATATCTAAGTTTCGAAAAAACAACTTTGTTCATCACGATTCCATTACTAAAGGAAAACATACAGCAATTGCAATCCACTGACACAACAGACGTTTTAAATCAGTTATCAACATCAAAAACTCGACCAAAGACTTTAATGATAGCCATGCCAAAGAAAGGAAAACTCAGTTACAGAAAGTTACTCCAAAACATGTGGTCCAATTATTTTCTCGACTTTACAGTTCTTGAGATTGCCGAAAACCCAGTCGAAAATAGTGGTTTACTTCGGATTCGGAATCAATTCATAACGACGGTAAATAGTTTCAATCCGTTTAATGGAATCTATACAGAGCAAAGATATACGAGGAAAATCCAACTATTTAAAAATAAACTGCTGGATCTACACGGATTTGAAATGAAGGTGGGATCCTTTCATTTTCCACCGCACGTTTACGTAAAGCGCAACATATCTGGATATCCCGTCGATGTTTCTGGTCCTGATGCTCTAGTCGCAAAAACCCTTTCGAAAAAGGTGAACTTCAGATTATCGGAAGTTCCATCTCAAGAAGAATGGTTTGGTAACGTGCATTGCAATGACAAAAGCAAACATAGTGGTTTCGTACAGTTACTTGGGAACCACACAATTCGGTTCATTACCAACCATGCAGGGATCTTGCCGAACTGTGAAATAGGAGGTATAAGTAGTAAATCTGTTGAAACAATACAAGTCTGCGCCTTAGTACCAATTCGAACTCCCAAGAATGATACCTTATCTGACATACGTCCCACGACGAAATGGATCTACTTAGCTTTACTCGTTTTCATCATACGGATTATCACTATTTTTCTGAAATTTGACAACAATGTTTGGCCCTGGTTTGAAATATTACGAGGCAGTTTGGGATTTGCAACATATCGTGAACCATCGAGATCAGCAGAAAGGATTGCATTCTTTTCAATTCAGATTGCGTTCTGGATATTCTCTTCCAATATATTCGCAATGCTAACCGACACGAATTTGACGAAAGAGGCAGAGAGGTTTATTGACACACTCGAAGAATTAAATATGACAAATCTCATTCCGACGATGACGGAAGTCTACTTATATGCAATAAGTACAGGAAATGATCCAATTTTTCGAGCATTGGCTGCGAAATCCAGCGTTGTTTCGAAAAATGAGGAATGCATTGATATGATGGTGCAGGGGAAAAATGTGGCTTGCATTTTTAGAGAATCAACGGCGTTGCTTGCGATTGCCGAACACAGAGATGCAAATAATTATCCTGTCATGAAAATCGTAAAGGAACGTTTATGGATTAGCCGAAAGGTTATGCACTTTGAACCGAATTCCCCGTATATCCGTCGAGTCGACGAAATTATTTCAAGGCTTTTACAGTCCGGTTTTACTTATCACTGGGAGAATCAGTTTTTGCCTCCTGAAAGGATGTCAAATCGATGGGGAACAGATGAAGAGCCTAATACAGTGGGTATTCTTATGCCACTGACTTTTTTTGTCACGTTCGGATGCTCTCTTTCAATTATTGTTTTCATTTGTGAATTGCTAATGAAGTACGCCGATAACCGTATCCATGGCTGCATGCTCTTCTCACAAGGCTGCTGTGTATTATTCTAAAGCACGACTTTATTTCTGCCTGAGATATCAGAAGAGCTCAGTTTCGCACCTCATTGTCCTTTTGGTGGATAATTTGAAGAAAAATGTTGATAAAAATGCAATGTTCGAATGGACTACGTAGTAAGTAATTGCTTCTTATTAGCACTATCTATTATTATTACGGAATTTTCTTATAAGATTAACCAGTCAAGTATAGCGCTGTGCTACTAGACAGTGTGGTCTTTTCTGTAACCGTTTCCTATACATAATTATGAATTGCAAATGGATTATTATATTATTGCCAAGTGAAAAACAAACATTTTATTCGAAATTCCAATTCGGCTTGCAAATGTATGTTTTGGTTACCAGAGGTTCGCAGAAAATCAGTAGTAAAGAATTTTTTAATCTGAAGAATGTTCGAAATTGTTGCACAACTAAAAATTTGAAATTGCTTGAAATACTACAATTTCAAAGAAATACCTTCGAAATTCTACACTAAACGAATTGAAATGTTCAGCAATAAAGAATATAAATTTTCAAATAATCGAAACTGAACTACTAAAGTGTCTAAAATTTAAATACTTGTTAACGCTTAGAAAATGATACTATTTCATTATGTAACGTTTACCTAGTTTAGCAAATAAAAACTTGAAGTATTTCTAATTCAAAATGTCATTGTTTTAAGTGTGAAATTTTAAAAACTGAACAGTTTTTTAATAAAGTGAAAAGTGGGGATTTTTAATATGATGCATTTAGCATGAAATCATAATGTATTGATTGAAACGATGTAGTTACCATTAAACATTTTTAAATGTTATTCATGGAGTTACTAATTACATTATATTGCTTCCTCGCATGGAGGGAGGGTTTAAGGTTTATAATGATCAACGTAATAACGCGTAATACTCGTAAAGGGCGGTGTCTAGCACTTCAAAAATAAATCGCGTATCATAAGTGTAATCACTTTTGGAAAATGATATACGAACTGGCTATAACGTATCCAGGCATACTGATACTCCATTAAAACCTATTAGCTAAAAAACGTTGATGATTAATTATTTCGATTGTTTTTATCAAACTGACTATGTATTTTCTTCAGTTTTAACGGCGCGTGACGTCACACCATGTGTTTCAAGCCATGAGGGCGCCACATGTTTCGTTTCAAAAATCGTCATTTCCAGTTGATATTTTGTCACTTTTTAATAAAATATCATAAATTATTAAATAAACAAAGTAACTTTTAGTTTCACATTTAAATTCTTTGGTAGTCAAAGTTTATAAAAAGCTCAACTATAATCTATATGGCAAACAAAATTTTTGCGGATGACCATATTGATTAAAAATGCGAATTACAAGTGTCTTCTTGGTAAGTATGGGATTAGATGTATAGAAAGTATTCATTAGAAGATTTTGTTATGAACAATTATTTATTTAATAATTTCAAAACTGCATTACAGATAAATAAATTAAAGACACTTATTTGGGATAGAAATTTCGAAATATATGACCGTCATACTACTTTACGGTATGCTCAGGTGCATTTATGCATGAAGAGTGCACTTTCCAAAGTCATATCTCCTGAACTATTAGGGCTAGGACACTTTTTTTCTTGAACTTACGCTAAATTGACTCCACTTTCATTTATTCTGTGGAATCTTTGTCGTGGGATCCACAGGAAACGAGGAATTTTCCAAAAAAACCAATTCACCGTTTTTGATCAAAAATGAAAAAAAAAATCGAATTTTTTTAACCTTGCGATTCCCAAAATAATCTGGTTAAAAGACTTTTTTCAGATATACTCACATTTTTTTAGAATCTAATTCATCCTTGATATCATCAGCACAAACTGAACCTGACATGAGGTGCAAAGGTACACAGTGGATTTTTCAATTTATCATAAACTCGAAGCCTTTGGAAGATAGCGGATTATTTCTTTCAACAAATTTTCTCATAATTTTGTCCTCTTTCTTTTTTCTTCAGGAACTTTTGCTCTAAAATGCAATGGGAAGTATCCGTTCACGCAGAAGTAACTTTTGGAACTGTTAAAAAAAAAACCGGTTTGGCAATTGATTTGTTTTATCATTTTTGATATGTTAAAAATGGACACCTTAACGAAACTTTCTCAGTAATAATATTGGAAGTAGGATTTTTTCGGGAATTGCATTCATTATTAGGACGTAATGCCTGGATTATTTCAAAAAACTTCACTTCTGTCACTTGGCATACTACCACTTAGATACCCTATAGTTAATAATTAACGCTATACTACAGTTGCTAATGATGCTGGCAGTTGATGCGACTATGAATATTCAATTTTAATCATTCAAAAAATGACCTATATGTTCTCATTGACTGCGACATATCATTTTCGAAGTATTTCTTGATGGCGAACGCTAATCTGCTCTCTACTTGTTACCATCAGGCAACTCACTTTTTTGGGTTCAAAGCGAAAATCTTCAAAACAGAATTCAGGTCATTTCGATGCGTTTTTCAATGCAGATTTTAAATAATACCCCTTTTTGACGAAAGTTGTGCCAGTTCTTGTAATAATCTACAAAAAACGAAACAAAAAATGTGGACAAATGGACGAAAAACTGAATGTCCTTTATTTTAGTTAACATTCAATTAAGATTTAGTTTTTTATCATAAGCTATGGCTAAATATGTTCAGTTTTTTTATGCCAAACAATAACCGGAAAAAAAAAATTTAACCCCGATAATTCCTTCTTGAGATATCATGAAAAATATATATAACCCATTGCACAACTTCAAATTTCGAAGCAAGTAAAACAGCTAGCATAATTCATTGAGAGCCTTTAATTTGAAGACTTGAAATTTAACAATTTATTTGAATTGAAAATTTTTTTTAATTATGTCGTTTTTAATAATATACATTTAACGTAAATTATAATTCGTATGTAGATGTGAGCGATGTGGTTAACATTAGATATTTTTAAATGTTATTTACAGAGTTATTAATTATACAGGGTGTTCAGCGGACCGGGAAACCGGGAAAACCCCTGGAATTTTATTTAACCGTGGAAATACCGGGAAAACCCCGGGAATTTCATTGAGGACCGGGAATTTTTTTTATCGAAAAATCGACTTTTTTCTACTTTATCTCCTTTTTATTCCATTTTTACTTTATCTGTAGTCGCAAGGTTCCTTCCTATGCTTATTCTATGTACCTATTAAGGTATTTTTTTCTGTAATTTTTTAATGTAAAATCGGTTCCAATAAAAGCTTCGAAGAGAAAAAGGATTTAAAGGAGAAACAAGCAAAAAAGAGAAAAGCAGAAGAAACTTGAGAATCAAAAAAGACAAATTCTGAAAGTAGCTGCCGAGAAGGCAGAAGTTTTACAAGACAAAATCAATTTTCGATTATATTATACTATATGCACTTATAAACAAATATTCTTTCATTCTTGAAATTTCAATGGCATTTAAGCAACAACTTGTGATTCTGACTACATAAATTAGGAAGGCTGCGTCTAGTCGTCCCGAATTTCGGGACGACTAGCCGGAAATCAAGATAAATGCTAGTCATCCCGAAATTCGGGACGACTAGCCTATTTCTAGCATTTGGCTCGTCATCCCGAAAATAATGCACTTTATTAATTCTACTGTTTTTAACTAGACCAAAATTACCAAAATTGACAATCCTATTTTCTCCATTCGGCTAGTCGTCCCAAAAATAATGCATTTTAGGAAATTTCTCGTTTTAACTAGACAAAAATCACAAAAAATGTTAATGACCCCGAAATTCAGGACGACTAGCCTATTTTCAACATTTGTCTAGTCGGCCTGAAAATAATGCACTAAATTAATTTTACTGCTTTCAACTAGACCAAAATTACGAGGCGTTGGAAAAGGGGTAGGGGTGTTACCTCACATTATTTCTGTGACTAGTCACAGGGGTGCCTCCCCGCCCCCACAAGGCGTTGGAAAAGGGGTAGGGGTGTTGCCTCGCATTATTTCTGTGACTAGTCACAGGGGTGCCTTCCCGCCCCCACGAGGCGTTGGAAAAGGGATAGTGGTGTTACCTGACATTATTTTTGTGACCTGTCACAGGGGTGTCTTCCCGCCCCACGAGGCGTTGGAAAAGGGGTAGTGGTGTTACCTGACATTATTTTTGTGACCTGTCACAGGGGTGCCTTCCCGCCCCACGAGGCGTTGGAAAAGGGGTAGGCGTGTTACCTACATTATTTTTATGACCTGACATGATTTCTGTGACTAGTCACAGGGGTGCCTTCCCGCCCTCACGAGGCGTTGGAAAAGGGGTAGGGGTGTTACATTACATTATTTTTGTGGCCTGTCACAGGGGTGCCTTTCCGCCCCCACGAGGCGTTGGAAAAGGGGTAGGGGTGTTACCTTACATTATTTTTGTGACCTGTCACAGGGGTGCCTTTCCGCCCCCACGAGGCGTTGGAAAAGGGGTAGGGGTGTTACGGCCAGTATAGGCTGGCACACAGAACAGCTGATCTATATGTCACGTGATCGTTAACCAACGCGCAATAACACGCAAAATCGAACGAAAAACCGAATAAAGATGCAGTGCTCTCAATTCGGCTCCCCAACTGTACTGCGCATGCGTCGCATCGGCAGTCTCATTGGCAGTAAAGAACTTGCTTTTTGGGAATTATTAAATGTTTAAATAAATTTTTTATGATAAATCATCATTGTAGAATTAATTAAATTAATTTTTGGATCACAAAAAAGTGTTTTAGAGTGCTAGAGCGAATAATTATTGAATTTTACTCTTTACAAATGAATGATTGATTCTAAATACAAAGGCAACAAGTGTATCTAGTCAAGAGTCTATAGATCACATCAAAGGAAGGTCCAATCAGAGCACGGAAATCATGGGAAAGTTTCGAACGACCTTGAGACTGCGGTGACACAGTGCAAATACATAACATAACTTAGATACGTTAAAGCTTAAAAGACTACACTTTATAAAATATAACCTAACTCTTAGTTCTATCCGTTTTTTAACATTTATTTTCAATTAGGGATGAAGAGCAGTTTTGTTAATCTTCGGCTTACTCAAAAGGAGAGAAATAAAAAAAAATACATAATTTTCGGGACGACTAGCCAAATGTTGAAAATGGGCTAGTCATCCCGAATTTCGGGACGACTAGCCAAATGTTGAAAACGGGCTAGTCATCCCGAATTTCGGGACGACGAGACACTTCGAATTAGGAAATATTTTTCTGAAGCGTTATGAAAGTTCTAGAATATGTGCTTTCGATTATTATGAATCATTTCAGTGTGTGTTTGAAAATAAGTTTAGCATAAGTGAATGAATAATTGTATTCTTTACACCGTACATTTTTCTGTTTATATTATGTTAAAATTCCTATTTCTATGTATACTTTGACTTTCAAAATTCATGAAAAGACATTATAAATTGGTCGGGGCAGAAAAAATTGACCCGGGAAACCCCGGAAAACCCCCGTGAATCACAAATTGCCTGATCACTAGATACCCTGTTATATTCTTGAAACCAAATTTAAAAATGAAATATTACAAAATGAGGAGAAAGGGAGTACGTAATGAAGTTACATAATTTTTAAAACTGAAAGCAAGAGCAAACAAAAGGATCATACAGGTACAATAGTTGAAACCTATTTTAAATATGACTAAAATACTACTAAATAAAACGAAAACAAAACGGACCCTTGAAAAGTAAGCATAGAACTACAATAGTTATAATTGTAAATGGAATGTTTATATTGAACAACTTCAAATTCTGTAGCAATTAGAACATACAGCCTAATGTATTGATAACATTCAATTCAAATACTATAAATTTAATAATTTATTTAACTTTGGACGTTTTAAAATTCAAGTCGTTTTTAATAGTTTAAAAATTTTTTAATAGGCTTCAAATGGTCATTCAGAATAAAAGAAATTAGTATTCATTTAAAATTGATATGATATATATTTGGAATATACACATGGTGACGCTTCGTTCAAATATAGACCCTTTCTTTACTCCCTTGTAACAAATCTGAAATAACAATATGAAATTGAATTATTATCAATATAATAGGAACGATATGTGTAAAATTGCTAATAAATAGTAAAAAAACTTCAACACAATACATATATAAAAAATGCTTACTATCTTAAAAACAAGTAAGATGTCTTGTATCAACACATTATGATGTGTATATATCATCAAAGATATTTTTAACAATAAAAACTAACATCAGTCATTGCCAAAAAATAAAAATACAAGATAAAAATACATGTAAAAAAAACTCTCCGACTAGTCTGAAATTTTTTTAATTCATTAAAATATAATTGGTTATCAAAATTAGGTGAATGAGGTTATGTCACACATTAAATAAGATTCAATATTGACAACAACTTATTATTTTAGATGTTTTATAATAAAAGATACATGTAAACGTTTTTGATCATCATTATTTTATGGTAATGCAAAATATAAGTACATTTTCAGTGGATCACATTTAAAAAAAATAATGATTAGAGGTTCAAAGAAACAGAACAGTAAACAGGCAGCCTTGATCAAAGAATGCAAGTCGTCTCAATAGTCAGGAGTTCACAAAGGTACTGAAATAAGTTACTTCTTCTTGAAGTAATTGATTCGTTCTTATGTTGTCAAATATTTTGAAACAAAGAATCATCACTGCGTTGGGAGAAAGAAATTATTGAAAGTTAGAAAGTCTAGAGTTTTCATTTATCTAAGTTTTGAACGATTTTTTTCTTTCGCGATGTAAAAGGATACTCCACTAATTTTTAATTTAGGTAACAGATCTTTGGCGTTTTTGGAAATAATTGTATACGGTATAAAGTATGAGGTATTATAAGGTAATAGATTGTTTACAGAGGTTTTAATTATATTTTCGAAAAATAATTAAAAAATGTAACATTACAATGAGAAGGAAGGGAGGATGTACTAAAGCTATATAATTTCTAAAACTAAAGTCAACTGCTAACAAAAGGGTCATGCGGTTACAACATGATCCTATTTTAAATATCATGCTATGCTCTATAGGATTAGCAGATAATTACTACTAAATAAAACGAAAACAAAACGAACCCTTGAAAAATGAAGCATACAACTGTATACTGTTATTGTGCTTTATTTATGAAATGAACATTTTCAGTTGTGATGAAATAGTACGTTTCCGTTACACTCACGAAAGTAGGTGTTCCGTCAGGTGAATATTCTTGTATGCTTAATTGTTGATCGGGGCAGGAAAGGCTGGGAAGTAAAAGGGGTAAAAAAGGGGGATGTTCACTCTGTGGTTTGCATTTGAGCGCACGTGTCTGTGGTTACGGTTATACGCTACCACTGTTCAATAATTCAAAGAAAATAGGCGATCGCTTTTCTCCTGCTTAGTTGTGCTTTTGTAGATTCTAGCGTGTCTAACGCATAGATATTTAGCTCTCTTGGCGGCGGCCTTTGAGAAATTTGCACGTAAGCAATTCCAAAATATAGGGAATGAAATGAAATAGACCCAATTACTTAAAAAAAGACCCTTAGATGAAGAAGCTTGTTTTCTGTGTTTTGTATTTGTTCTTTTCAGTCATTTTTTTCAATTCATTCGTTCTTTTTGTATATTGGAAAACTAGACTAGAGTGATATTCTGTAACAGCTCTCATATTCCGTCATAACTGATGTTCTTTTCTGACTTTTAAAAATCAATGAAAAGTTTCTAAGCAGGCGGCGCTAAAAAGGTCGATTATTTGTTAAAAGTTTTGAATACAATAAAGGAGCGTCCATTAATTACGTCAGGATTTTTTAGGGGAAGGGGGGTCTAGAAAATCTTATGAATCCTTATTTTAAATTGGAGGAGGGGATCCAAAGCATTTCCTGTGTCAGTTTCCTCTTTCTAATTATAATTTTATAAACATGTTAATTAAAACCAGTATTTACTGCTAAAATTACATTGTGTACTATAATATATATATATATATATATATATATATATATATATTTATTTATTTATATCGAATATTGCCCGTAGAAAATTCTAAGTGGAATATATTAAAGTTCTAAATAATACCCTAAGCCCCTAAGGTATAACGATAACTTTTGATTTCAAAGTGAAGGATTGAAAGACTTCATTATGCTTAATTATTTATACATATTTTTTTTTATTTATAACTATTTCACTCTGTTTTAAGTTTTAAAAAATATTTTAAAAAATACTCAAAAGCGAAAATCATATATGTATGTTTTTGCAACTCTTTTGAAATCTAGAAAAATTTCTTCAAATCCGTTTAAATATTTAACATCCAATTACAAATCCCCTGACATCCTGCAAAATTCGTGGAAATACTTTTTGTACCTCTAGAAATCCTTTAAAATCCTTCGAAATCTTAGCAAATCTTTTGTAATCCCTTCCAAAGTATTGAGATCCCGGGCAATCCATTTAAATCCTTTAAAATCCGTGGAAATCCCTTAAAATCTTGAAACTTCGGTTAAAATCCTTGAAATCCCTCTCAAATTCATTGTAATCTTTCAAATCCGCGGGAATTTTTCTGAAAATCTTGAAATCCCTCAAAATATTTTCAAATCCATCAAAATCTTTTAAAATACATAAAAAATTTTCGAAATCCCTTAAATTCTTTATAATATTCGCAAATATTTTTCAATCTTACAAATTCCGTCATATCCTTCAAGTAATCTTCGAAATCCCCTGATATCCTTGAAAATTCGTGAAAATACTTTGGTATCTCCTAAAATTCTTCAAGATCTTTTGAAACTCCGTGACTTCTTTTGAAATCTTGAAAACCCTTTGAAACTATTGAGCTCCCTGGGAATCGAATTAAATTCCTCCAAGAACTGTAGAAATCCCTTAAAATTCTTTGAGCTTCTGTGAAATCTTTTAAAATCATTGCAGTCGTTTGAAATATTTAAAATACCACAAAAATCATTTGATAACCTTTTAAATCCATAGAAATCCCTTGAAATTACTAAAAACCGCTTACGATCTTTGAAATTCCATGCAATATTCAGGTATATTACAAAATACCTTGAAGTCTTCGAAATTCTTTTAAAACTAATTGAAATCTTTAAAATCCATGGAAATCTGTGGGGATCTCTCCTTACAATACTTGCAAATCTTTTGAAATCTCATGACATTGCTTTAAATCCTTTCAAATATTCGAAATCCAATTACAATCGCCTGACATCCTTAAAAATTTGTCAAAATACTTTGAAATTTCTCGAAATATTTTAAAACCCTTCAAAATTTCATGAATTGTTCAAAAATATTTCGAAATCCTCTAAAATCCTTTGTAATCACCTCAAGCTTTTGTAATCCCAAAAAATGTTTTGAAATTTTCAAAATCCTGTACGAACTCCTTGAATTGAGCGGAATATTTCGAAATATTATGAGATTCCTGCAAATCTTTGAAATCACTTTTAAATTCATTGAAAACTTTTAAAACTGTGCAAATCTTTACAAATCTCTTAAAATATTTTAAAAGTTAAAAAAACTCCTCGAAATCCCTTGAAATGATTTGAAATCCCGTTTAATATTTGAAATCTTATGAAATCCTCTGAAGCCCTTTGGTATACTTTGGTATCTTCTGATACCGCTTAAAATCCTTTGAAATCTTTCCAAATTTTTGAAATCTTATGAAAATCCTTCATATCTCTTGAAATCTTCGAAAACCACTCAAAATCCTCTGACAACTTTCAAATTTCGTGAAAATACGTTAGTATCTCTTGAAATCCTTTGAAATCCCGTTACTTCTTTTGAAATATTTTTAAATCTCTTCAAATCCTTTGCGAACCTTTGATTTCTATGGATATTGTACATAATATCTTGAATATCTTAAAAATGATTTATCTCCCAGGAAATCACTCAAAATCCTTTTAAAAATGTGGAAATCTTCTAAAATTCTTTAAGGTTCTGTCGAATCTTTTGTAATCGCTTGAAATCTTTAAAAGCCCATACGATTCGTTTGAGATCCGTAGAGATCCCTTAAATCCCTCTAAAAATTGGTTACAATCCTTGAAATTCCGTGAAATATTTCGAATTATTACTGAGATTCCTTGAGGTCTTTGAAAATGCTTTCAAATTCGTTAAAATTTTGAATATCCATGGGAATCTTTTCAAATCTCTTGAAACGCCTTAAAATCCATGCAAATCTTTTGAGATCTCATGAAATTTCTTAAAATCCATTAAAGTGTCCGGAATCCAATTAAAATGGCCTGTCATCTATGAAAACTCCTGAAAATATTTTGGTATTTCTTAAATTCCTTCAAAATTTCTCATGATATTTTGTAATACCTTAAAACTTTTGTGATTCCTTGAAATGTTATGAAATCCATAAAAGCTTTAGAACTCTTGTTTAATTCCGTAAAAATGGTATAATTCGTTGAAACACTTTGTATAGTCTTTTAAAATACCTTAAAATACTTTAAAATGTTTTGAAATAATTTCAAATCAATGGCAATCTTTCAAGTCTTTGGAAATCACATGGAATCTTTTCAAATCTTCTTTACAGCGAAAAAATTGACATATGGCTGCGTCTAGTCGTCCCAAAAAATTCGGGGATTTGGAAAACGAGAGGAACTAATTCATCCCGGAAATTCGGGAGAAGTGGCCAAGTTTTTTTTTCAAATATTCGACTGCTCATTGCGGATTTTGGGACAAGACACTCCACTAATATATAGTATATATCTCATGGATCCTTCGGTAATTAATGGACCTTCCCTACATCTTGTTGTACAAAAACTAATTAAATTCATTGCACAGAAATAATTGCGTTTAACAATATTAGCTGAGGGCTACTATAATGGAGGAAAAATGTAATAAAAGTAAAAAATTGGCTTATTTTTTAACCTAAAAATATGAGAAAGGAACAAAATAGAGTGGCACCACATTGAGAAGTGTTTGGTTACGCAGGAGGGTGCCTTATTGTAATCCATGACTACCCCTCGTGCGCCAAAAGGTCCATCCGCCGAATTCAATGCTCTAATTGTTTCTCGAAGAGTCTGCGATTGTTTCGATTTTTTCTTCTGTATCCTGTAGTGTTTGCGAAATTATTATGATGGTATAAAGGAATCGGCGGCAGAGATGAAACAGGGATTAAAAATGAGAAAAAACAGATTTTGAGAATTGAATATTAGGGGGGGGGGGAGTGGGGGGGGGAGCCTAATGATATACGCGATCATCCCTGGCGAATTCAATACTCAAAGCGGAAAGCTACTATTTTCGAGAGACAGGTTTGAAAGTCAGGACCGTATATCGCTGTTGTGAGAAAATTGCGCCAACAGTTTTCACTTTGCCTCCTTGGGTCGTCATTATCATATGGGAAATCTAAAAAGGACTTCCTGTGTCGCATTGTGTGACCATCATTATTGCTCTGTGAGTCCTCCAAATGGGAGGAGTTCCGAAGTATTAAAAAATTAGTCATTTTGTCCCAATGGGTTCTTTCTTTGTTTTAAAATGCTTGATATTATTCAAGTTGAAAATACTTAATACTATTTAATCAATTCATTAATTTATTAAGTTAAATTGATTTAGTTGATCAATCTAATTAATTAAACACATTACTTTTAAATTGTAAAACTTAAAATGTAACAATATATCAGAAATTGGCTTCTAACAGTTCACTGACCACAAACACTATAAAGTATAAACGCAATTTAAATAAATTTTGTTTTTGATATTTGGTCACTCTTGAAATTTTTTGAAAAGTTTTGAACCTTTCAGCATTTCCTAAAATGCTTTGAATTCTTTCAAAATGTCAATAAATCCTATAAATTTCTCTGGAACTTTATGAAATCCCTTAAAATAATTTCAAATACTTTGAAAGCTTCAGCATTGGGAACGACTGAAAAACATATTTTTACTTTCTCATGGAAATGAGAAGGTATTAGTTTTATGTGAAAACTGACTTCGCGGATTTCTTTAAATCTCCACGTTTCGGGATTGAATGTGAAAAAACAAGTTTTATTATGATGTTTGTCACACAATTTCAGGGACCAAAAAGAAATATCGAGTTCGTTAGCCAGTTGTTTTGGATAAGAAATCAAAAAGTTAGAGCATTTCGAAAATTTTTGAGGTTTGTAAGAAATAATACTCCTGCTATTAATTGCACTTTTAACTTGAAGTCTTGTGAAATCTCTTGAAATACTTCAAAATATTTTATCTTCGTCAATCCTTAAAAAAAATTTAAACTTTTGGATCTCTAGAAACCTCCTGAAATCTTTTTCTCTACATTTGAATTAGTGAGAAATGGGTCACTAAATCAAATTAGTAAGTATTTTCACTGATTCCCAATACATTTGGACCGATCAGTAGAAATTTTCACTGACACTCATGAAATCTCACTGCTCAACCCTGTTCAATATTTTGAAACCCATTGAAACTTTTTTTTAATTGATATAATCTCTCTAAATCCCTTGAAGTCTTTTAAACTTAGCTAGAATCCCTAAAAATCTCAAAAGTTTTTCGAAAATTCTTTGAAATATTCTTAAATCCCTTGAAATATTTAGAAAATCTCAAAATTTTTTCTTAAATTGATTAAAATTAGTAGATATTCTCTGAAAATATTGAAAATCTTTCACAATTATTGACAGTCTCTTGAAATTATTTGGAATCGCTTGAAATCTTTTTCAATCCATTGCAATCCCGTAACATTCTTGTACATAATCTCTTAAACTCAAAATTCGAATGATTAACTTCTCTGTATGATAAAGAATTAACAGAAATGAATATTTTGAATTGAATTGACAGATGTAAACAAATTGAAAGTAAGCAGCGGATTTCAGTTTCAAATTTTAAATCTAATAAATGGAGCAATTTCAAACAATTCAAAAGACAATCAGGTTTTCAACAACAATGACTGCGAGATTTTCAAGATATTACCTTAAACCGCTTTTTTAGATAGATCTATATTTCCTTATTTCATCTCATCATTACTTCCAAAACGAATTGCTAATTCCTCAATTCCAGGAACCACATAATTATTTTCAATTGAAGCTGAGAAGAAAATAAAATTGGCAGGAGTGATCTCAATACCAATATCTTTCAAAGCTAATCATTGCCCCTAATCCCCTAAGGTATAACGATTACTTTTGATTTCAAAGTGAAGGATTGAAAGACTATTATTTTAAATTATTTATATATACAATATATATATATTTTTTAATTTATAACCATTTCACTCTGTTTTAAGTTTTAAAGAGGAAATTGTCACTAATCAATATGATGTTTGAAAGGTTTTCCTCGATTTAAATATTTTAGAGTGACAAATGTCGAAACGTGATACAAGGTTCAGGGGACGCATTTAATTTCCTGAATAACCGGCTGAAAAATCGACTTCCTGTAGACATCTATAACTGTCAGGAAATCAGAAGGAATCTCTGAAGGTTCCTATTTTGTGAAGCCTAATCACTATCTACGCCTGTAAGGTTCCAGTTTAAGGTATTTAAACTAATTTTTGAGGCAGATTGTTTCTCCAGGGAATCATCAGGCTTAAAGAAAAAAATCAAATAAAAAAATGGTCATAACGTTTAATCAAAGTAAAACTTCAGTGGCAGTTTCAAAACTGTGAGTTAAATTATAACCTTTCAACGAATTAAATTTAATATTCCATTTAAAAGTGTCATTCTTGTTCTTTCCCTATTACAGGTATAACGGTCCGTTTCCTTTTTTACCTAATCCCTTTTTCCCCGTTTTCCCCTTTAAATTTGGAAATTACAACGGAGCACTTGAAGTCGAAAATTTTGAAGCAATTTTACACCTTATCCTCGTTTTTACAAGGGTCCGATTCATTTTTTTAGAATCATGAGCAGAAATTTAAAACATTAGAAAACAAAAGGTTTGAAAGTTTTGTAAATATTTCCTGAACGAAGTATTTCATTTTTTTTTCATTTGAAGGACATCGTCGACAACGAAGAAATCGCTGATGATTCTATCGAGATACTAAACTCGAAATATAAATGAATTCTGTAGTTGAAAATGAAAAACAGCACAAAATTGTCTCAAAACAGGGAAAACAAGGAGATTTGTCATTAAAATGGAGGGGAATTCTTTCAAATAAAATCAATGTGCATATGGATACTAATATTAAATTCAAATTATAAGGCTTCAAATTTTAATATTTCCTGTAATAATCTTCCATTTCCAACCAAAAAAGGAGATATAATTCCAATTAAAACGATGAATCTTTTACCAAAAAAATCAATTTTCAAGCCAAAAAGATAAATTTTCTAGAAAATGGTTGAATGTTCAATATGAATATATGAGCTTTCAACAAAATGTTTATTTCCAATTAAATTGTTTAATATTCAAACAAATACATCAATTTTCAAACAAATACTTGAATTTATGACTAAAAAAGAGGAATGTTCAACAACAACAAAATAATTGTTTTGATTATTCAAGCAAAAAAGATTCTTATTTTATATCCAAAACAGCTGAACTCGTCCCAAATAAGCAAAATTTAAAGAAAATAGATGAGTTTTGGAACAACCAAATAGTTGAATTTTCTACGAAAGTAGTTAAATTTTTAACAAGAAAAAAAATGTCTCTAAAAAGTGGTTAAATTTTCAACACAATTATTAAATTTTAAACCAAATAATTTTTTTGCGATTAATTTTTGCAAATTAATTTTGGAGATATAGCAATATTATAAGTACTGAATTTATTATTTAGGTTGAGACAAATCGATTGATGTATTTAATGCGAACAGAGAGAATTATTATATATACTAATACATAGAGATTTGTCATTTTTTTACGTTTATAGGGGGAAATAGTACATTGTGTTACAAGTACGTGAAGTGGAATGTCTTCCAGCACATGTCACACACGATATTTTTTGCAAAAAATGCATTGAGTAACGTGTTCACAGTGTTAAGGGTGCACCTATATTCATATTAACTGGTCGGATGTTTGACAGCTTTTTATGAGCGTCATGAAAACAAATGTGATCAGTTGAGTTGCCCGGGAAACGCCGCGTAATTGTTTCACATGCCGTGTGAATATTAATTCTCGAACTAAAGATAAGCGCTCGTAAATGATTCAGTGCGGGAATGTTACATTCCCGCACGCTACTCTCACAGTAGAGGAATCTGCAATTTTCCGTACGCTTTATGGACACGGAATATGGCCATTTTCATGCATGTGTTGCAAAAAAAATTTTTTTAAATAAACTAATATTTTAAGTATCAAATTTATATTTTTTGGTAAAATAAATCTATTGCACTATATAAAAGCTTTCTATGATATATGAAAAATAAACAATAATAAGCTATAATATGTCAAATACCGCGCTGCGAAGTACTATGGATGTATTCATTTGTGCTCATTTTATGAACACTCTGCTTCCCCATAGGTATCAAATAAATTTGCTTTCTCTAACAACAACAAAATGGACACTTTCAATATTTTTCGAGCTCAATGAAAATCTTATTTTCAGAAAATCAAAGAGACCATCAAGAGGTCAATCAATATGTTCTGTTATAACGGAGTTATTTTCTAAGTTGAAAAAAAAGTTTTTCTTATATAAACAATGTCAAGGTTGATTTTTAAAATTTATTATAAGTCATTATAGACTGATCATGAAAGGTCATCGAAGCTAAATCAAAACGTGAATCGGCGCGTCTCGACAACGCAAACAATTTTACATCAAATACAGTACTCTTAGATATATTCCCAATATCAAACAAAATTTCTCTTATGAAAAAGTTCAATCATTCTGTTTATAAATTAAGAAACGGTATTGGTACATCATTGGAGGCCATGAAAGGTTGTTCAAAAGATTAATCGATGCGTCTCGAAGACGCGAACAAATATGACAGATATAATACTGTAGTATCTTTGATGTATCAGAGAAAGTTTTCCTCATATAAACAAAATAAATCATTTTTTTTAACTTCACAAGACGGTACTAGTAGGTCATAAAAAGTTCTACAATAAGTCGATAGATGCATCTCGAAGACGCGAACAGATACATCCTATACAGTATCGTTGTTTCCTTGATAATATAGTGTTGACCAGGGTAATTAATAAGTGAAGATGTTATTTGGAAAATACTCAACAACATTGATTTTTTTCAAAATAACATCTTCACTTATAGTATCATTGTGTCTCGAATATAAAAAAAAAAGTTGTTTTCATGTAAGCACGGCAAAAATTTTTCTAATTTCTAAACGCAAAAAAAAAATTAATTTGCCGATCTAGCTCAAAATCCTATCAGACCTAGACATTAACTGGAGATACAATTCATCCAAATTTTGTGACCATTGCTCTTTTTCTTTTCAAAATTTGTTGAACAGAAAAAAGTTACATGCACCCTCTCAGACTCCTTTTACAATTCAAAATCCTCTTTTTTTTATCTTCTCAGACTGCTCCACATTGCTAAATGCTTATGAGGAAGCACAGTGTTCTTGAAATGATCGCAATTAAAGATGAACGCGCCCAAGCTGCGGGTTTTAGTCAATCATAAATTTTAAAAGAAAAGTTTGTAATAAAAAAAAAAAACTAAAAAATCAAAAGTGTAAGGGTAAGAAAGATGCTTATGATTTGCTAACAAGAAAAAGCATTGTTGCGATAATTTTAAAAGAAAAGTTTGTAATAAAAAAAAAAACTAAAAAATCAAAAGTGTAAGGGTAAGAAAGAAGCTTATGATTTGCTAACAAGAAAAAGCATTGTTGCGATAATTCATGGCATGATGGGGTGAAATAATAGCAGGAATGATTGCCCTCGATGAACTCGTCGCCTACGCACACGATGTAACATAATAGAGACTTTAGGTACATGCATTAATATGCCATTAATCCGAACAGCGTTTACATCGTAGCCCTTGGCCGTTTCTTTACTATCATAATGACCCTGCACTGCAACTTCTCAAATATTTGCTTTTATAATATTGGCCCTTAGGCTCCTAACAAGTCCACCATTTTGGTCATGATTACATTTTTTTATGCAAACATATCACTTTCTGAGGTTCATACGCCGAAATTCAATTCAAAATAATTTTAGTGGGGTCATGATTAACAATTATTTAACTAATGGTAATTTTTTATCTTTTATTTTTATGTGAGAATGCCAATTGTGCAATTTTAAACTTTAAATCTTTGTCAATGAGCTTTTAAATTATTCTAGAATTATAAACGTGTCAGTTGGGACAATTATGAGCTTCAATTTTCAAAATTTTAGATGAGATGCGTTATAAATTGAAAAGTGTAAACTATAATGTTTTTTAAAAATGTTTTCTATTCTCATTTTTATTTGTAAGCGTTCACATGAAGTAGATATATTAAAACTTAACAAACCGAAATGAAATTTTGAAAGTTTTGAAATTCCTTTTGAATTAAAAAATCGTAAGATTCAATTAAGAATGGAGTCGTGTCCTGAAAAATTTTGAATTTGAATATTTCAGATTATTTTAGTCTTTCAAAATTCAACAAAGTTCAGGAAAAATCTAGAAATTGGGGAAAAGTCAGGGAATTTTGTTGTTCAGGGAAAGTCAGGGATATTGGAAAAAATGACAAAAATCAGGGAGTTTCTGTAGGAAGCACTTTTTAATCAGGGCTGCCACGCAGTCACATTTAGACTCTTTTTTGTCTCAAATCACTTTTTAGGCACTTTTTTAGGTTAAAGTCACTATGGGCACTTTTAAAAAAAGGATTTGAATTTTCATGATCTTTAAACATTTTTAACGGATTTCAAAAGTTCTCAAAAGATTTAAAATATTTTAGGGTATTTCAAAAGATTACAAGTCATTTTTAACTTGTTTTAGTAATTTACTTTAAATTTCAAGAGCTTTAAAAAGTTCCAAGGGATTTCAAAATATTTCAAAGGATTTGTACAATTTTAGTGAATTTAAAAATATTTTACATGACGCATACGTTTTTAGAATATTTCAAAAGTTCTAAAGACACCTTTTCAAATCTCCGAGGGTTTCAATTATTTCAAGGCTTTTTCAAATATTTTTTGCAATTTATTTAAATTCATTTGGAATTCTACTGAATTCCGTGAATCTTTTGAATTGTTTAAAATTGTTCTTATTCATTTGGAATTCTACTCAATTCCGTGAATCTTTTGAATTGTTTAAAATTGTTCTTATTTATTTGGAATTCTACTCAATTCCGTGAATCTTTTGAATTATTTAAAATTTTAAATTGTTCTTTAATTCATATCGAAGTCTTTCAAACCCAGTTTGAATTCTTAGGTATTTAATCAAATCCTGTATAGTTCCTATAAAGTCTAAACAGATTACAAACTTCACTTGAATTTTCATAGATTTCATCAAATTCCTCTAATTTTTCTTAAATTCCTCTGAATTCACTTCAAATCTACTGAAATCAATAGCACTTTTTGGACTTAATGAATTTTTCCAATTCATTTGAATTGTTTTGAAGTCTTATTGTAAATCGAATTCATTTAGATTCAAAAGAAGATTAGTCACATTCTTAGCTACTTTTGGCAACTTTTAAAAATTTTATATAAATTACCGTAAATTACCAAACATTTCCGACAATTTTTTTATTGACTTTTTGATTATTTGGAATAAGTTAACATAAATTTCATGCTACTTCACTGAAAATCTAATATAGACTGAAATCATGACTGTATTTCGAAAAATGTCTGAAATCATCAGTTTTTCATCAAAAATATCGTATGTACCAAGTGGGAGAGGCACTTTTTCCCCTAAGTGCATAATATATTATTTAATTGAAGTTGTTGAAGGTTGAAAATTGCTCATATACATAATCGTCTTAAGTAAAAATTGTCCAAATTGAACTTGCGCGTTATACTTTTGAAAATTCAAATTTTAACGTTGAAAATGAAACATTTAAAACAATAAATATTGAATGAAGTAATTCCAATTATAAACAATTTTAATATCTTGGAAATTTTTTTATTGAAACATTTAGAATTGAACTGATTTAATGTAAAGATTGTGTTTTTTTTGGTGAATCAAAATGAGATGCTAAACTTTGAAATTTAATAATAGAAAATGCGAAAGTGAACAATTTGATAATTTCCAATTGATAGCCTTCAAAATAAAAAAAATCTTAAATTTTGGGCTCTGATAATTGAATAAAATATTACATTATTTATGTATTAAACAAATTAAAAATTTTATGTTGTTAATTGAATAATAATTTCAATTCCAATTTGAAGCATTTCAAACAAAACAGTTTTATACTTTTGAAAACTTACAAATTACATATTTAAAATGAGCACCTTCAAATAAAAAAAAATTAATTTGTATCATTAAGAATGGAATTGAATTAAACTTTCAAAATAGAACAATATTAAATTGAGAATGATGTTGAGTTTGACAGAGCTTCTACCTTGAAAATTGAAAATCGCAATCATACGTTAAGCAACTTTTTAAATCTTAGGAATACATAAAATTGATACATTTTCAAGTTCAAACCCAGGAGAAGTGCAGAATTTCAAAATTGTATTTCCTGAGTGACATTAAAAACCTTATTTAATACCATGTGCTCATAACCAGAAATTTTTCAATTTAATTTAATGTTAGAATAAATTTAATTTCCACTCCCTCATATAATTTATCTGCCCCCTTCATTTCAGATGACCTGTCAGAAATGGTGGAATTCAGAAAAAGATGAAGATTGTCCTAATAACAATAACAGTTATTCTCAAAAGTTACTCAACTGCACTTATTTTTCAAGAAATAGCTTTCTCTTACTATATTTCCAGGTGATTCAATTTCACGTTTTCAAAAAGCATATTTTTCCACGTTGCGCAACGGGCCTTCAAAACAATCACCATTTCCACCCCTTCGAGTGCAATAATGAAGAAAGTTATCTTAAATTTGGTTTCTTATAATGGTGATTCTCTGGGAGACAACGAAAGAGATCGCCCACGTTGAGAAAAGAATGGGAGTATATGGGGTACGATTCGAGACGATCCTCCCACCAACTTTTCACTCTCCCCATTTGATCTTCACCTCTATCGATATTTCGCACATTACTTTTATTTATTAATCCTGGACACTCCCATGCATCATTATATTTTGGTCAGTTTTTCTAAAGTGTGAACTTTTCTTTTCTCACCTGAAAATTTAGAGTCCACTCGATCGGCTTTGTTTTGGGAGGATTGGGGTTGGTACCTGAGAGTGATTATTGCGCGACTGGGTGAGAATTTTGGGTTTGAGACTTTCCCTCAAGAAAGTGGCAAGTTGCAAAAGTGGAAGCCAGTTAATTGCTCATTAAGTTCTTAAGCTTCTATTTCTAATTCGACAGTTTAGTGAACCAATTTGAGTGTCAAGGAATTTGGTCCAAATCTGCTAGTTTTGCCACCTCAGAAAAATAATCTGTTTTGTTTTGTGTAATAATAGAATTAGTTTGTAATTAGGAGGCAAGCTTCCTAAAAATGGGATAATAATGGAGATCAAAATTTAGAGATTGGACCATTTTTAATATAAGGCATTCAAAAATCAACAACTTTAAGTTAAAAGTCTTCCAGGGTGGCCGTAGGTGGGTGAAACCCTAGAAATCAGGGAAGAGTCAGATATTTCCAAAAAATCTTGCCAAAGTCAGGGAATTTCTATAAGTGGCATTTTGAATAACTATCAAGCATAATTTATTTGAAATTTCAAAATTTTGATTCGAAATTTTTTTATTTCAGTTAAAAAAGATTATATGTTAAAAATGTTACAAGGCTAATATTCTGGTCTTTGAATATTAATGGTCAGGGAAAATGAAAAATTGGTTAGGAAAGGCAGGGACTTTTGAGAATAAAGTTTTGCGGCTTCACTGATATAATATTCTTGTTAGTAATTTAATTTCCTTACATTTCTATTTTTATTTGTCTTTTGCAGTTGCTTCCTCTTGACGAACATATTTTTAGCCCAAAATTTTATTATTTATTCGAAAATTGAAATATTTTAGTAGCCTTTTTGTTAAAACTTTATATTTTTGTTAAAAATGCAACTATGTGGTCAAGGATTCAAATATTTTGTTGAAAATTCGTTTTTTTGTTGAATCAAACTGTTTCAGATTTAAAATTGATCTGTTTTTCGGTTAAAAAGTGAAATATTTACAATTACATTACGTTAAGAATTCATATTTCTTGGTTGAAAATTCAACTTCTTGGTTGAAGGTTAACCACTTTGTTGAAGAAATCATTTTTGTTTTTGTTAAAGATTCATTATTTTACCTGAAAATTCATCACTTTTGGTTGAACATTTTGTTTTTGTGGAAAATAATATTTTTAACTCAAAGTTTAACTATTTCTGCTGAATATTCATGATTTTAGTAGAAACTTTATCTCTTTGGTAAAACTATTTTGTTTACGAGTTATTTTTTTTGTCAACAGTTTTTGTTGTTGTTGAAAGTTTATCCCTTTGTTTGAAAAAATAATAATTCTATTGAAAATTCATTTTTTTTATTGAAATTAATTTTTCAAGTGAAAATGTGCATTTTCCATTTTTCGTTGAAAATTGATTTTTTTGAGTTCAGTACAAAATTATTATTTTCGGGTGGGAAATTCAACTGTTTTATAAAAAATTCGTCTTTTTGGTTCAAAATTTGTATTTGTTGGTTAAAAGTTGAATTACTTTGTTGAAAATTCAGTTTTTTGAATGCAGATTTATCATTTCAGTTGCAAGTTCATCTCTTTTTTTGGTATACAATTTAAGTATTAATTTAAAAACCAATAGATTTGGTTGAAAGTTTGTTTTTTTGTTGTTGTAAAAATTAATCTTTTTGGTTGAAATTTCTTCTTTATCGTTTGAAAATTCATCTCTTTTGGTAGAAACTTCATCTTTTTGGTTGAAATATTAACTGTTATATTTTTTGTTGAGAATTCATCTTTTTAGGTTGGAAATTCAACAATTTGACTAAAAATTCAATTCATTGGTTGAAAATTTGACTATTTTTTGGGAAATTGGTTAATTTCTATGTTACCTTCAATATTTAACACCTGGTTAAAATTTCAAATGTTTTTTGTTTGAAAATTCGACTAGTGAATTGAAAATTAATTATTTTTTTTTAATGCAATTTTTTTGTTTCAAGTTCAATATTTTTTGCTCGAAAATTCGACTCTTAGGTTGAAACTTTAATAATTTTGTTGCAAATTTAACGATTTTGTTAAAAAGTCATCATTGTTTACGTAATGTTCAACTGTTTCCGCAAAATGCATCCTTTTGAATTGAAAATTCATCTTTTCTGGTATTTGAATATCAATGGGCAGGGAAAATGAAAAATTGGTGAGAGAAAGTCAGGTAAAAGTCAGTTTTTTTTTTGAAAATGAAGTCTTGCGGCCACCCTGTTTTCGAAATCTAGGAATTATTTTTTATTTTAATTACAATTTTTTGAATTAGAACAATTTGTATAGGCCTTGTGATATTAATAATCACCTTATTATAAGAAAGTGTCTAGTTGGTAGAATAGTTTTTTTTAGATTGGTTTGATTTGCCGACATCCATTCACAACCTAATCTCTTGAAATATACTTGAATATAACGAAGTTATAACTAAGAATGTGTCGGATTAAAATCCTGTCTTCAAAGACCCTTTGATCTAATACGAATTAGTAGCAAAAGACGCTAATAGTAATCCTAAAATTTAATAATAGTTTATCGGTTTTCAAAGACTTCAACGTGCTGATTTTCCCACGAGAGTTTTATGAGATATAGAGAGAAAAAATAATTTACTTTTTTATTTTTTATTGTTAAATATATTAAAAATTCATCTTTTATACATTAAAGATGCGTAATTTCCAATGTTCCACTTACTGCACTATTGCTTCTTCATTTTCAATTTTTAATTATTCAAAATTCTTATTATTTATTACATTATATATTACATTATTATTATATATTTAAAATTGTTAATTTTCTCTCACTAGACTTGTACTAACATCGACGTTGTCTTAATTAAAATCCTAAATTGACTTGTCTTTTAGTTTTCACTTTAAAAAACAAAAGATCCTTTTGCATTTTAAAATTTTATCCTGGGGGTTAAAGCGAGCCCCCCTGGACTTGGGAAGTATTTTTAGCAGAAACGCCTCATTAATTTGTATTAATCAATTATTTAAATTTAGAAGTCATCTTATCGCGAAATTACCCACGTCTGATGACCCTTTTCCCCATTAGTGATGAATTAAGGATAAATACTGCCCATTTTCATTAAAAAGAAATCCTATATTTTAATGGAGTTAATTAATTGATTAACATATTTATTATTTCACAAATGCTTTCATAAAATAAATTTGGAGTTTCAATTGAGATGAACAGCGACTTTTTTCTTACAAAAGTATTTCAATGTTTATAATCATGGTCAGTTTGTCTACCTGACCGTGAAATCGGGAAAACCGGTTTCATATATTTTATTTCTCTAATTCCGAGATGGAACAAGGAAATTGTGAAAAAATCGTAATTCTCCCTTGTAATAGAGAATTTTCCAAAATAATTACAATTCTGAACTTGCAACAGGGGATTTTCTGAAAGATTTATAATTCTGATTTTAGATAGGGTAGAAATAAAAAAAAACTATATACTTAAAAAAAATGCACGTGATGAATTAAGATTATCCCAACTTGAAACAGGGTGTTTTCGAAAATAATTATAATTCTGAATTGCAGCTTGGAATTTGAGTGAAGAAATATAATTTTGAGTTTAGGACAGCGAATTTCCGTAAAAAATGATAATTTTCACTTTGAAACAACGTGTTCCTGCCAATTTACAACCGGAAATTTCGTTGAGGATTATAATTTTTACATTAAGACAGAAAGTTTTCATGAAGAAATATAATTTGACTTGGAACAGGGAATTTTTGACATTTCACGGTAATTTTGTAAAATAATTTTTATTCTGATTTAGAAGAAGGGAATCGAAAAAAATTCCCTGTTTAAAGCCAGATTTTGTCAGAGTTTGAAACTTTCACTTTCTGAATTTTGAAAAAAGGGAGTTACTATATTTCTGAATTATAATAGAAAATTTTATAAATAAAATATAATTCTGTTTAAAAACATAACATTTTGGAAATTAGTGGGTGCCAATAGTGGTTACCTCCGATTCATTTGGCACTACGTATACTTACGTATTTTGATGCGCTGATTACAAATAACATAGTGAAAATTGGCGCAAATTTGAATTTAATGATGAAACCCATTGAAAAACCCATAAAATCATGGTTTTTCCTATTTATTTTCGTAAATAATGCGAATTTCGAAAAATATTTCAAATAAAAGTTTTAGAGCACAAAAAAATCCATCTTTTGTGTTGAGTACATTTTTTCTCTAAAACCATTTTTTACCAAGAAAAATAAGATTTTTCAGAAATGAGCCTAGAAATAAAAATTTGTATTTAGTAATTTTCGATGGCAATTAGGCTACGAATTTACGCATTTACGAAAATGCGTTCAGTTACGTTCGTCCCCTTTTACAGAGTCAAGTGTGGGGGGGGGGGCTACAAATATACTGACTAGTTACGAAAATACGTTCAGTTACGCTCGCTCCCTTTTGCAGGTTTAAGTGAGGGGGGCTACGCATTTACTGACTGGTTACGGAAATTTGTTCAGTCACGGTCGTCCCCTTTTCCAGGCCTAAGTGGGGGGGGGGGGGGCCCAACACATATACTGACTAGTTACAAAAATGCGTTCAGTTACGCTCGTCCCCTTTTCTAGTAACGAAAAAGGCACGAGAAAAGAAAAGGGAAAGAAGGGGCAAGCGTGACCGAACGCATATCTATAACTGATTTCTTTTTTTTATTGTTTTTCCAACGCAATCCTCTTTTTCGCGAAAAATAATGCTTTTAAGCAAAAAGTGTCTGATAAAAAAAAAGATGTATTTTTATACTAGCTATAACTTTTTTTGAAACATTTTTCAAAATTCTCCGTATATACTGAGGTAAACGAAAAAGTCATGATTTTTATGGGGTTTCTTCTGGTTTCTACCATGAAAACGTCCTTGTCGCCAATTTTCACTATGATTTTCGTAATCAGCACATGAAAATACGGAAATATACGTGGTTTCAACAAAATCGGAGGTAACCACTATTCGGATCTTTATCCAAATTTTTTTAAAATTCTGATGAAGAATTATACAGAATACAGTTGACTTTAGAACGGGGAATTTCGTAAAGAATTCTATTAACTTCTTGGAACAGGGGATTTTTTACATGAAATTTAAAATTTTTCTGAATAATTATAATCCTGATTTACAAAAAGTAAATTTACAAGAAAATCCCTATTCCAAGTAAGAATTCGTCCAATGTTGATCATTGGTGCGAATCAGAATTTGTTTGAATTTAAAAATTCTTTTTTTTGCAAATAAGAATTTGCCAGAATTTAAAGCTTTCCTCTTCCAAATTTTAGAAGAAAAGAATGACTACACGGAGAGAAGTAAACCAGAGCTGGTGCATTTTCCACCGTAACCGTTGCTGCGCCGACCACAAGAGTTCTGCAGAAAAATCATGTTGTGGCTGAGCAGCGACGGTGACGGTTGATGACGAAGATATTACTCCTACACCGTGACAGTCACTGTGCGCCACCGTAAAAGATTCTGCAGCGACTGTTGCGTCCGTCGCAGTAACAGTTACTGCCAGATTCCCGAGCCGTTGCGGTTACCACCGTAATGGGTTTGGACGGTCTGAAGTCCAGCGATATCAGTTGATCGTCGTCGCGCGTACTCGAACGTTTTTGTGTCGCTGTCACAAACGTCGAAATTTATTATATTTTCGAGTCATTGTTTGTTAGTTTGTGAGTTAAGCGTGTAAGTGGCAGAGCCCAAAATCTGGCTTTTGGCTATCAAATGAGCCTTTAATTATGGCAAAGGTCTTACGTTTTCTGGGCAAAGTGGTAGTTCAAGGTTTACCCACATCGAAAAAAAACGATGCGCGCAGTAATGCTTGCGGAGTAAACCGTACCTATCACTGCGAGTGGAGTAACTATAGCTGCGCTGCGTATTACGATCACGCTCCAGAACGGTTGAGGTTCGCCCGCAATGGTTTATGCGAGCGCAGCCACAGCTTCTGCCTCCCTCCCACTCGCAAGTTCTGCGCGACAGCAGCGGACTTGGCAGTAACGGTCGCGGTTAACTTCTCTCCGTGTATATTTCTGAATTATAACGGAATGTGTTGTAAATGAATATAGTTTCGACTTGATGGATCAGGTAATTTTCGGAAATCAATGTAATATTGTGAATTGGAACAAGGAACTTCCGGAAAGAATGAGAATATTTAGACTTTGAGACAAGAAATTTCCGTTAAGAATGATAATTATCACTTTCAAATAGGTAATTCCTGTGAAAAATTATAATTTTTACTTTGAAACAGAGGATTTTCGTAAAGAGTTATAATTAATACTTGGAAGAGAGATTTTTTGCATGGAACGGAAACTTTTAAAAATAATATTTAAGAGAAGGGAATCGAAAAAAAACTCTGTTCAAATTCAGAACTATGAATTATTTCCAAAATTTCCTGTTCCAAATCAGATATCTTTTTCCCCTGGTGTCGCTTTAGAAATAATTTTCCCTAAAAAGAAAAGCATACGCTTTAAGTATACTATCTTCCGTATATCTTTGAATCTAATTAGGAACAATTGGTAACAGTAAAACATTTTCCGAATCGATCAATCGCCGATTATGAATATACGATAAAAAGTGGTAGAACAAAAGAAGATATATTTATTAAGTTAATTGCAGTTTAAGTAACAGTTATTAATATTTAGAGCCTACCGTCCCGCCAAGTGTGGTAGGTCGGTATAAGAAAGATCCTTTTTTAGCTGACTTATGTGAGCCTCCGAAGAACATCAGAACATGATGAATGGTTGTAGCTAATGCCCACTGATCCTCTCGTTTCGGTAGACTTTATTGATGTATATCAAAAGAGCGTGGATTTCAGGTCCAGGCCCAGAATCCCTAAATAGGAGGGGCTGTATATTAAATATCTAGAGTAAAATAACACAATAATATAGTCCCTCCTAGCTTATATTCTCATCATAATTTCTTTATTAAATTATGTTTTTGTAAATATTACACTGATTTTCTATAACAAATATTCAAATAATACAAAATTATTTTAACACCATAATCAATTTGTGAGACATCCGAATAAAAAATCATGGTGGCTACTGAACCAGGAATTTTTCAATACTGAGAAAACAGAATTAGGCTCAACAGATCACGCAGTATCTTTATTTTGTAGTCAGTATAAATAAATAAATATAAATGTATTTGTAAAAAAACTGAAAGTACTAAAAATGTCTCTCGCAAATGAGAAATTCCAAAATAACGAAACTATATGTGTATTATTATTATTTTTTTTTTACATAATTCGATACAAAGATATCTTAATATGCGTGCATACTGTTAATATTAATATTTAAAGAAAATTTGAGATGTCTTCAATTTTTTCTTTTTTTTTTATCTGCGATAGATTGATTTAGTATTATACGAATTTTAGTGTAGAATACTGCGGAATTTTTTTCTTGGTCCATTAACAACTCATACATATTAAGAGAAATCAAATATTTGAGAAAATTTAGGCACTTTCTACATCACAATATATTCAATTTTAGTTACAGATAGCAAACTCTTTCCCCTATTCTCATCTTTTCCCCTTTCTTAGAGAATTCCTTTTCTTCTCTTCTTGCCCCTTTTTCTCGGTTTTTTTCTTAAATTTAAATTGAATTATTAGAATTGAACTCTTTTTATTATAATAAGACAATATTAAGTTTTTAAGATTTAACTGCGTGGTAGAAAATTCATCTTTCTTAGTTGAAAAATAGATTTTTTGTTGAAAATTTACCTTTTCAGGTTGATAATTCAGCTGTCTCCTAAAAAATTCTTATTAAAAATTCGACGATTTAGTGGAAAATCGCACTATTTGGTAAGAAATTAAATTATTTTATTTAAGAGTCTTTTATTTTTTAAGGCATTTAACTACTAACATTTGTTGAAAATACGTCTTTGAGTTGAAAATTCATCTCTTTTGGTTGGAAATTCAACTATTTTGTTGAAAATGCCAACTTTTCTTTAAAATTTTTGCAAGTCCAATTAGGGAAAAACGAACTAGAAGTGTTCTATTTGTTTTGAATTTTTACAAATGCTGATGGGATTTTTGTAGGACAAAAGTTTCAACAAAATCGCATTTAATTTATTTTTCATTTTAATCATGACTTTTTTATGGCAAAACTACTAAAAAGGTCCTACTTAATTTTATTTTGAAAATTTTACAAACCCTATATAATTTTTGATACAAAATCACTAGAAAAACTCCATTTCATTTATTTCAAAACATTTACAAATGCTTTTGGGATTTAAGCCTCAAAAAAGTACTGGTTTAAAATGAATTCTTTCCGGCGACAAAAGTGGTCGCTCTGAAAATATTAATTTTTTATTTTATATTTGATACTTGAATATCAGCAGCAGAATTTAAAATGTAACTCACAACATTTGTGAATGATCTGTTAACGTAAGATTTTGAGATAATGGAAAGGAGTTTCTCAGAAATGGCAAGCAAAATCTTCAGCAATGTCGCAACCCACGCTTCTCATTCATATACCTGTAGTCTTACTCTTGTCCGAAAGAATGGCGTAGGGAAAATATAAATTTTGAGTTCTCACGGAAGTAGTCTCATTTATTTTGAAAGAGAAAACTGCCTTAGGAACTCCTGGCGACAGGATTGTCGTGAATCCTTACCTCTTAATTTTCTACCTAAATCCAAACCCTAAAAGAAAAACTCGAATGCAAATTTTATTTCCTGTTGTGTTTTATTTGTACATTTATGAATATATTTTCGTAAAAGTATTTTAAAAACCACGAAGAATAAAAGCATGGCATGATTTTGCCGAATTTTAAAAGTACTGAATCTGAAAAATTACCCAAAAAATAATTATCTAGACAGAATGTTTCTTAAAAATTGAAATTCTGAAAGGAATTAAAAGTACAACAAATGTTTATTCCAAAATTTTAAAACGGCAGAAATTTTTCAAATCCGAATTTACAAATTCCCGATAATCTTTTTTCAAAATTCGGGATTTAAAAAAATTCTGCAAAATTATGTCGTCCCAGAATAAGTTCTGCATTTTTAAATTATTCAAATCTTAGTCACCTTTATAAATGCTTCAAATTTAATAATAAAATATCGGTATGCATAGTTATAATTTTGTTCTATGAGTTCGACATGCGATATGAGAATAAAACTTTTTCTGCTCTTTTGACATCATTTCATTTCAAATATTTTAGAAAATTTCGAAAGAATCCGACGAGAGGTTGACAGCTCGTGAAGTCAGGTGTACACTTGTAGTAATAAAATCTCCTGAAGTCTCCTGAAATATCTGAAGTCACTTGAAGTGTCTTGAATTCACTTACAGTAACTTGAATTCACTTGAAGTCACTTGAAGTCTCTTGAATTCACTTAAAGTAACTTGATCTCACTTGAAGTCACTTGAATTCAATCGAATTCACTTGAATTCAATTGAAGTCACTTGAAATTTCCTGAAATATGTGAAGTCATTTGAATTCACCTGAAGTCACGTAAATACATGTGAAGTCACTTGAAATCACCTGGATTCATTTGGGGCCACCCATATACCACGTGGACAGTTTTGGGGGCAGTGGGTATGGCAAAAGTTTAAGATTATTCCAGAGGGGGGCCGGTAGGGAGGGGGTATATCCAAAGTCCACGTGGAATAAGGTGGGTCAACAATTTGCTTTTTTTCTTCTTCAATTTCTATGCATCGCCCACAAATTTGTTCAAATCCAAAAACAATGCTTTTAAAAAAGAATAATATTCAGAATTTCCACAAGCCCCGTATAGTTTAACACATATTTTCCATAAGAAAGCTAAAAGTTTTTGTAAATTTTATTAAGAATCGTCAATATTAGGTGTATCGAGTTGACCCTGAAAATTTTTCTACGGAAGTAGCCATAGAATACGAATAAGAAATTACTTTTTGAAATTCACCCCCATAAGTCCGTTTTATAGGGTCCCAAATAAACCCCATAAGTGCAAAATTGGGTATGGCGACTTTCTTTTTTTAGGTTTCTTTTGGTAAACGCTATTTCTAATGCATAAAAGATTACTTTATACTGATAATTTGATTTTTAAATAAATTGTAATAGTGACTACTTCGAAGAAAATTTACATTTATAATATGATCCATGTAGAAAATTTTAAAAACATTCCAAATATCTGTCTCATTTTGGGAAAATATATTTACGAAATTGAAGATTGTTTGAAAAATTATTTTCTCAATCGCTATTCATTATGTGTTCCTAACTAAAAAGCCAAAGCCAAGTTAAAATTAAAAAAAAACCGCACCTTGACAACAATTATCTAAGAGAAGATAGGTGATATTTGAAAACTAATTATTCATTTGTATTCTATAGCCAATTGCGAAGAGCAATGTTGAGTTTCAACTCGATTCACCTAATATTGACGATCTCAATAAAATGCACAAAAGCGTCTTTTTTTCTTATTCATTTATTTATTATTATTATTTTTTATTATTTCAACAGTCCTGAGGGATAAAAGTTCTAAACTTGTCAAAAAAATTGGTATACCGTTTGCCAAAATTCTTCAGTTGAATACATATACAATCAAAAATTATTATTATTTCATTAAAAATTAATTATGAAGCGTTTACTAAAAAATTTGTAATGCTTTGAGTTTTTGATATAAAAATGGTGGAAAAATTGCACGGTTAGATGAAAATTGTAAAGTTCTAAATCCTCGGTACTTGATGCTTGCATTTCACGATGAAGATAGGAAAAGTACTTTACGTTTTAATACGGTATTATATTCTATGATTGCGAATGAAAGCAATCACAATTACAATAAAATGTACTGTCATCAAAGCGAGAGTTCACGCTTGACGTGAGATGATGGCTTTTTTGGTTGAATGTAGTGGAAGAGAAGAGAAGAAGTCGGTATTATAGGACTCGTGCGGCTTTGCTGAGATAATTACGATTATTCAGACAGGTATGCACGTGTGTTGGTTAGTAGTTTAGCTCCAGGGAATCATGGGAACCAGAAGGGAAGCTCTTTGGTCCAGACCCAACACGAGCTGAGTACATCGAAGATTCGAGTGGGATAACCGCTCTTCTATAACCCAGCGAGTGTGGAAAGGGTGAATCAGTGAATGGTACTTGAGATACGTTCGAGTGTAAATATCATTGTTCCTGGCACTCTTAAAAATTTCATACAAATTGCATGAGAGCTAGGAAGCTTTTTACAATGAGACGATGGCTTTACACTTAGTCGCCTCTCGTGAGTTTTAAACGGTCCGAACAGAAAAGAAATCAGTATTTAATTCCATACATAAGAAACTTGGAATAGCATAAGTGGGTACAATTTGAAACAGATATTATTGTAAACTAGAGAAATAGCGCTAAAGCTGAAATATATGCTTCAATTTAAAGTACACTCGCACTTCAATGTATGCACAATTTTGTTGTGAACATTAAGAGTGAACTGACGCAATGTGGCGCAACGTGACGCAGGTATCTAGCTAAGTCGTTGGTGTACCGGGCTTTATCGCTATGCTACTGTTTTGTGATGCATGAGTGACAACGGCACATCCCCCTGCGGCTCCACTCATCCGAAACCGCGGCGTGGCGTGATTCTTGGAATGCATAAGTCGAAATCGCTAAAATTGAAGTCCGAGTGAACTATAAAATATCTCTCTATCTCTATATTATAGAAAGATGTCATCGCCGCTGTTTGAGTCATGGCCTTCAAAGAATCAAAGAGGTCCTCTAGATCAGCGTTTCCCAAACTGCTACCGCGGGTAGATACCCTACCGCCCGGTAGGGGGATGCCACCCCGGGCCCGGTAGGCCCGGTAGGCTCCCCGCTGCGAGCAGACTGCTGCTTTCGTATACCTGCCACGAATAACCCTTTCATTGTTGCGAGATAATGACCAGTTAGAATAACTGAAATTATAAAGACATGGTTCAATTTAATTTTAATTAGCTGAATGAAATCCGTGAAATAATTTGAGAAAAATGAAAGAAAAGTTCTTGAAAATCGGTTGATATCTGCACTAACGAAGGAAACATTTACAAATCTTGTTTTTATATAAATGGGACCTATCAGTGTAACAAAAGTGCGATAACTCTCGAAGTTCTTATCCGATTTTCGTCTATCTTTTTTTAAAATTTTTGTCATAATCTAACAAGTCTAACGCATCCTATTAAAGTTTAATTTATTATTATTTTACCAAATTTAATTTTCCTCAACCGACTCTAATTCTCTAACAATGGGAAGGTCGTGCTAAGCAAGCATCCGCGTCCGAGTGACAGGCGTCCAGTGTCTCTCTTGGGTTCCAGTATTGTGAAAAAATTTGAGGGTGGCGACCCTACCGCTCCCCAGAAAGTGCGAAAAAAGTTTGGGAAACGCTGCCCTAGAGGCCTAGGCCCTAGAGCCCCTCGCGAGGGCCTCCAGAGCCTCTACGAGGTCCTCCAGAGCCTACTACGATGGTTACCAGATCCTCCTATGATGTTCTTCAGAGCCTCCCGCGACGAGTACCTTCGTAGTGACAGAAATTATTACGTCTGTCACACTTTCTCTCTTGTTCCAGAAAAATCAAACAAATGTTAAAGTGGTCTTCTTCCATTTTTTTTGGACGAATAATAGGAGAAAAAGGTCTACTTTTATCGTATACACGAATACGACTTTTGAAGGGTGCTTTCTTTCCAATTTTTGAGGAAAAATAATAGGAAAAAGAGGTTTTATTTACTCTCATCGTATACACGAGTACCTGAATATTGTTGTATTTTTCAATTTGTGGGTACACGGAGAGAAAAATCAGCGTTTGAAACGACGAAAGGGCATCGTAGTCCAAAACGACGACTCATCGTCGTCTGAGACGACGAATATCGTCGTTTCATCCTACGAATCGCTTCGTCGTTTGAAACGACATGGATCGTCGTTTGAAACTACGAAACTCTTGCATTCACGCGCAAGCGTGCTGATATGGG
>CAKNXH010000594.1:0-34189 GCA_932178445.1 Andricus quercusramuli
AAAAAAAAATACAAAATAGCAGTTGTCTATCAAATTCATGATAAACACGGTATTTTTTGGAATTTTTTCAATATGAATCATTTTTAATCGATAAGTGTAAAAAGTAATCCCCTATAATGACACGGATCGTTCCTGGAACGTTCCCAGGACGTGTAAAATTTCCGCCGCTTAGGAACGTTCCAGGAACGTTCCACTGGAACGTGCCAAACATAAATTACCGTTATTGTTATTATTATCAATAAATATTTCGTGAACCGTAAGTGATAGGTCAAAATCGATAGTGTAGTATATGCGGTAGTCAAAAATCAAAAAGGACATCCATTTTTACCTTTCTCTTACGGTTTACGAGATGATTGTTGTTAAAAATAACAATAACGGAAGGTTTCCCTCAGGTTCCAGTGCAACGCTCCCAACCGGAAACGAGATTTCTAAAAAATGTTAAGGGATTTCAAATTATTTGACAGATTTTCAGTGACTTGGAAGGATATTAAGGGATTCTTAAGGATTATCAAAGGTTTCAGAGTATCACTTATTTTATTTTTAAAGGATATTTGGTAATTATTTAAACAATTTTCATTTGCTTAAACAATTTTTCTCCCTGTAAAGCGTAAAAAGTTATTATTTTCTGGAATTAGTGGCATAATTAACGGATGTTGAGAGTAATATTTTTTCTTGAGGAAATTTAGCAATTTTCAAAAACAATTTTAATTTGCTTAAACCATTTTTTTCTTGTAAATTGTGACAAGTTATTCTTTTCTGCCATTAATTACACAATTAAGGAATGTTAAGAGTAATATTTTTTTGCTTCAGATATTTCGCAATTTTTTGAACGATTGATAGTCATTCACTTTCACCCGTTCATATGGAGGATGGAGAAAAGTTTAGTTTTTTTCGAATCTCTTACACTATGTCGCAAATTAGCCTTAGTTAAACAAATTTCAAGTTATTTAAAAAGTACTTGGAAACTATTCAGTTATCAATTAAATATAATTCATGTTGAAATTATTGGGTGAGAATTATTTCCTAAATATTTCTTAAGAAGTGACTAGACTTTAATTTACAAAAAGTTTATAGCACTTTTTTTTCATTTGTTTGTGAAAATGAAGCTTGTCCCATTTAAAACCCCATGTTAATTACAAAAGCCCGGCGGCACGGGTTATCGTTTAAAAAAAATACAAAATTTCTTTTTTCGGAAACCGAACCTAGTTGGAGGGAGGGGGGGGGGGGTCGATCAACAAAAATCGAAATTCGATTTTTGGGAACCCTATTGTGCATAAAGACGTTTACTGATAAAGAACATAAAGAGATAAAATTATTTGAAGGATTTTTGTATTGGCATTAGGGTCATAAAATCATTTTAAAAATTTAATAATGGGGTCAATTAAAACCGACATTTATCAAAAAAGCGGTAAAAATGTTACTGAATAAAGAGAGAAATCAAAGTCTGCCCGTATTTCCTTTGTATTCCTAAATGGCGTATTCTTTTACAAATCGAACAGAGAATTGACCGACCCATTTTTGATTGAGGTAATACTTTTTTCACGGGTTCATTATCGAAAAAGAGAAGATACGTATTTGAGGATTTTTTTTCGCAATTTTTTGGGAAATAGGAAGGGTTGAAAAATTCAGAATTTGAGTGAAGACTATTTTTTTTTAAATGCATAACTCCTGTTTTAAAGAACGAGCTTTAATAAAAAAATCATCTCAAAAATATTATTAACAAATTAAAAGTGTTATGAACAATTAAAAATTGTTTATCGTTTCTTAACTAGTTTGACCCCCATGAATTGAGTTCTTATTGTTTTTATCGTATTGTACGTCAAATTTCCGATCGAAAACGATTTTTTCCAAAATGGTGAAATTATTATTACTATCGGAAAAAATTTAATGTATCTAGCGCTGTCGAGCGCGGTACCTCACACCGGCGCGCGGATCACATTGCACGGCCGATTTTCTACTTTGATATCGTTTTTCTCTTAAATATGAATGATTATTATATATTTCCAATTAAATAATCTTATTTCTTAGACAAGATAACTTTATTAAAAATTCAAGAAATAAATAAGTAATACGAAGTACAAGAAAAACATCAGTATTCAATATGTATACGTATTTACATTCTTCAAATTTTAACATTTCTTATTTACAAATTTTTACAATATTTTTCTTTGCATACAAGGAAAATTGCTTTGCCTCCAATTCTTGAAGAGAAACTGGAATCATACAATGATATTTTAAAGTCCTCTTTATCGTTATAGCTTTTTGAAAGCGTGCTGACAACCGCTTTTCTTCTTCTTCGTACTCAGCATTTGTCGAATAACGACATGTTATGTTTGGTAGAGCTTCTGTCGCCCAGGTAAATAATTCTCTAGGTGTACGAATAGGATTATTTACTCTTTGCAGACTAGCTCTAGCAGCAAGTCTTTTTAGAGTGCCACCAATTCCATCACATGGTCCTTTTCCATGCGAAGTAGGAAAAAAGTGCCACTCAGCTGCTATTTTAAAATCTTGTTCGTGATGAGTAAAATTAATAAATTAAACAAATGGATATCACATCAATATAAATTACAACTTTTCATTATTTACTGTAATTGTTATTAACAAATGATATAAACCAATTGTCCCAATATGAATTTTTCTTTCGAATTTTTTTTCGTAAAAAATAGCATGATTATGAGAAAAAATTCGAAAAAAAAAACTTCAAAGTTGGACAATTTGTTTATATCATTTGTTAATAACAATTACAGTAAATAATTGAAAGGTGTAATTTATATGACTGTGATATCCATTTGTCCATAATAGTATCGTGTGATTGGAGAAAAAAAATTTTTGTTCGGAAAATGTAAATTTTGACGATATGTTTACGTATTTTGTTTATAACAATTATAAACATTTATTTTTACTACTTTTTTTATTATATATTTCTCTGTGTTAATTTCTTTTGTTTTCAATGACAAAAAAAATTTTGCGCTGGTAAAAAAGGTCAAACCATATATTTGTTTATAAAATTTGTTTACAACAAATGTTTTGTTTATTAAACAAATTATTTACATTCGGTGAATATTTATGCATGCATTTTCGACGATTTAGAGTATAGTTTCGTTGTTTGCACTTCAATAAAAAATAATAATTGGAAATTTCCTATTTTTTCCTCAATATTTATTAACACAGCAATTTGTTTTAACAAAAAAATTAAAATCGCTTTCCTTACGTTTGTTCCGAATTTAATGCTGAGTATTTAAAAAAAAAACTTAAAATCGGGTAAAAAGTACGACCTCTGGACGAATTTGACCGCGAAAATCCATTTCTGGACCACTGTGCGTGGGAAGAACGATTTTCCTTATCATAAATCTTATTCTAAAGACTCCTTATCTGCCGTTTGATTATAATTTAAATTCTATTTCTATGTATATTTTAAAATAAGCGTAACTAGGCATAATTAAGCAAAATAAGCATAACGTATCGAAATCCTAATAAAGTAATCTACATTTTCGATACTGATGTTTTTCTTTTACGTCTTATTATTTATTTATTTCTTGAATTTTTAATAAAGTTATCTTGTCTTAGAAATAAAATTATTTAATTGGAAATATATAATAATCATTCATATTTAAGAGAAAAACGATATCAAAGTAGAAAATCGGCCGTGCAATGTGGTCCGCGCGCCGGATTGAGGTACCGCGCTCGAAAGCGCTAGATACATTAAATTTTTTCCGATAGTAATAATAATTTCACCATTTTGGAAAAAATCGTTTTCGATCGAAAAAAAATTATTAAAATATATATATAAAAATATATAAATTCGAAAAATTTGACGCAGAATACGATAAATACTAAGAACTTAATTCATGGGGGTCAAACTAGTTGAAAATCGATAAAAAATTTTTAATTGTTTATAACAATTTTAATTTGTTAATAGTATTTTCGAGATGATCTTTTATTAAAGCTCGTTCTTTTACCTTTCAAATTAAAAAAAAAAAGGTCTCTAGTTTAAATAAAACAGGAGTTATGCATTTTTAAAAAAATAGTCTTCACTCAAATTCTGAATTTTTCAACCCTTCCTATTTCCCAAAAAATGGAGAAAAAAAATCCTCAAATACTTATCTTCTCTTTTTCGATAATGAACCCGTAAAAAAAGTATTAGCTCAATCAAAAATGGGTCGGTCAATTTTCGTCAAAATCTGTACGATTTGTAAAAGAATGTCCCAAATTCGTGTTTTAAATATACCAGCGCCATCTATCAGAGTCATCAGCTCCTCTAATCCGTGAATGACAATTTTCGTCGGTAAACAACAGTTGCAGCATCAGCCTTCGATTTGACTCTCCACGAATAGATATTTTTAACTAACAGTCTTTTTGTACGTTATTCATTTAATCTTCCATTTATTATGAATCATAACAGTTTTTTGTGCAATTAATATTCGAGCTTTGATATTTTAAAATTCAATATTTTCCCGCTAAATGCAACCTGGTTGATAAAACAGAGTAGGAAATTTCCCCCACGGATCGAATTGCTCATCACGGCTCATCGTATTTTTTAACTAATTTTGGACGTTTTATCAGGTAACTCGGTATGTACAAACGTCTAAGAAATATTTTCTATACAAAATCGATCACTGGCAATAATTCGATCGCGCCGCAAATTCAAAAAGTGTTTAATGTTGTTTGGAATTCGAGGCAAACGGAATTACATTATCCTTTTGACATATCTCCATGCTTAATCCGGCTCATAAGCAATTATGTAATTTCTTATTCTTTGAAAAAAAAAACATTATCATATTCTGTTCGTAAGACAATTATGTATTTTCTTCCCTGGCAAAGATTATTTGTTTGGTTGATTACTGATTTGTTTTGGTTTGTCGAGGCCGGCGGAATTTCTGAATATACCGTCTTATCGGAGTCATTCGCTTGAAGTCCACATGGTTAGGTGTTTTGAAAAAAAAGTATGCTTTCGTTTATTAATTGACACCAGAGCATAAAACGTTGATTATTATATGCGTGTTACTTTCTGAGCTTTTACATGGCAGGGTGTCTACTCAGCTCGAAAATCTGAAAATGTCAGGGAATTTTGTTAGGGAGCTTCCATACAGGCCGTCACAGGGGGGGGGGGGGGTCGAAAATTCGCCAAAAAGCTGTGACATCCTTCATGGAAGCTCCCTTAGGGAAAAATGGAAGTCGGATATTTTTGAGTATGCTTAAATTTGTTTTAAAAATTATAATATACGAATCTCCACAAATCTGGTGAATTACTTCAAAAAATAATAATTTGACAGGCATGGTTTTATTCTTCAAGAAAAATGTTTTTATTTTTTCACAGATTAATGTGGAAAGGCTCATGGAAAATTAGAAAAAAAACTGTCTCAAAAACATTCAGTTTTTAATGATTTTTCATTCTTTTGAATTGTTTGAAATGCTTTCAAGCTCTTTCAAATCCTTTTGAATTCCTTTAACTTCCTTGAAATCAACTGTGTTCGTCTAAATTCCCAGATATATCTGAATTCATCTACATGGCCTGCATTTTCTGAATTCGTGGAAATTGCTAAATTCTTAGACCTCCCTGAATTTCAAGGACAGCTAAATAATTCAAAGAATTCAGAAGAATTGAAGGAAGTCAAGATTTCTATTTATTGTGGGGATTCCGAGAATTCAGAAGATTTGAAGAAATACAGGGTATTTGGAGATTAAAACAACTTCAGGAATTTAGAATATTCGCGGAATTCAGAATATTCAAGGAATTCAGGTTATTCAAGGATTACAGGGAATTTAAGGGCATTTAGGAAATTCAAGGAATTTAGAGAATTCAGAATATTTAAGCAAAGATATTTTGTAAAATATCTTTGATTTAAGGAATTCGGGGATTTTGCGAATTCAAGGAATCTCAGGAATTCAGGATATTTAACAAATTCTGGGAATTCAAAGATTTTCACGAATTCAGAGAATACAAGAAATTTCGAATATTCAACAAATTCAGGATATTCAGGGAACTTAGCGAATTCAGATAAATCAGGACGTTCAGAGAATTCAAGCAATAGAGAATTTAAAGATTTCAAAAAATTCGAAGATTTCAGAAAATTTGATGAATTTAAGGAATTTAGAGATTTTCGGTAATTCAGGGAATTCTCAATATCCGAGGATTTCAAGGAATTCAATAAAATCAAGAATGTTTGATAATTCAAGATATTCAGATATTTTTACTCAATCGAGGAATGTGCCAAATTTTCATTGTTCTAAATATAAAAGTTTTAATTAAAAAGGAATGAGTGAAAATTTTTTATTTCAAGTTTTGAAAGCTGTAAATTTGTAATTCAAAAGACTTTACATTTAATATTGTACCATTTTTTATTAATTCAAAAATGTTTGATTTAAAACGTTCTAAATTAAAAATAGTCCATTTTTAAGTTGTAAAATTGATTAATTTTCAGTTTTAAATGCTAAGTAGGAAAATTATTGAAATTGGTAAGTCTAAGAATACAATTTTTCATTTTTTATCGCCTCCAAGACTTTGAAAGTGTACAATTTTAAGTATTCCTCATTTAGAGGTTATTTAATATCAAATACATTAAATTGGGATTTATTCAATCACTTAAAGTTTTTAATTTAAAATTTGAAGTGTCTCGTCCCGAAATCGGGGATGAGTAGTCAAATATATTTCATCCTTTTCCAACTCCTGCAATTTTTCGGGATGACTAGACGCAGCCTTTAAAATTATTCAATTTCAAACGTTTATTCAAGTAGTTAATGGCATTTCAGTTTAAAATTAATTATTTAACTAATTATTGGTTTTAATTTGTTTTTCATTTATAAAATATTATTTTGAAAGGATACAATTTAGAAAGATTTAAAAATGAATAAAAGGCGTTTTCCAGGTTTCGATATATGGTTTCAATTCAAGATTGTTTAATGTTAAATTATTGTAGATTTAAATAATATAATGTTGAGAGTTTAAAGCTGATAGCTGATCTACCAGATAATTTTTTTTAAGTTTACATTTTTAGAAGATTTAAAAAAGGGAAAAGTCATAAAACTTTTATAATATTTGAAATTATTTTGACTTTTTTATACAACTAAGAAGGTTACAGACTCCACTCATGCTTTAAATTAAAAAATGCAATGGTCACAGATTGTAATAATTTCATTATTATTACTGAAACTAATTTTAGAAGTATTGTGCATTTTAACATTCTTTTAATTAAAAATGTACCCTTAAAAATAAAGACGTAAAATGGAAAAATTTTGATCGTAAAAGATTTTAGAATTCCACATTGTAAACTGAATGATTTCATAATTGAAAATGTTAACAACTCAACTTAGCATTTCAAAAAAGTTGAAATGAAACTTATTTTGAATTGCATTATATATCTTGTGACATGAAATTTGTGATATTTTAAGTGATTGGATAGATTTTTCTTTGAAAAACTGGTAAAAATACCTGTCAAAATATAAATTCACTGTCATTTTCCGCTCTCAAAAAATTCCGATCATCTCCTGGTTTCCCGGACCAGCGGCCACCCTGAGTTATGATATTTTTCAGAATATAATTATGCTTCTCGAATTATAATACGTATTTCGTGCTTGGTAGCTTAACAATTTTTCTTTAAATAAACTCTTGGCAAAAATGGAGCGAAATAGTTGGGGAGTCTTGGACTCTTCAATTATTTTAACAAAATTACTAAAAAAATTCAAAAAAAGTACAAATTGATAAGTATTATTGAACGAATTTAAAGTTTTTACAAAAATCAAAGAAAATTTCACGTATAAAATGAAGCTCCAATAAGTGATAATGTTGAGCAAGAGGATTCTAAAAAACTATTTCAATTAGATGTATGACGAACTTTGAAAATTAATTTTTACGTTCTGAAGAGGAAAACGACATACGTTTTCGAAACGTTGGCAGATGAAATAAATGTTTTTTAACATCTACATCTACTTTATGGGTCTGAAGTATGTCAATGTTTTTTCCATCTACATATATTATTTTATAAAATTTAAATAAACAATTAAAATAATATATAGTTCAATAATTCCGACATTGAAGTCTTTTAATTAACACTTTAAAAACTCTGGGATAAATTTAGTTGCACCTAATATTAAGATGGGGTTTCATCTCGCTCGGAGTTGAGGTGCGGAACTATCAGTATTGTTTTTTCGCAAAACTGTAAAAATAATTGACAGCAGGTGACGTTTCGTACCCCAAGTCCAAGGGAAAACACCTTTTGTAGTGGTACTAGTCACACTACCAAGACTAATTTTTCCATTTTTCCGAACCAATCCGAAATCATCCGAATCATTCCGGAATCTGTATCCGAACCAATCCGAGTTAATTCAAACCAATCCGAATTTTGTTTACATTTCGTTCGATCCGAATCGGTCAAAAATTAATCCGACTCAATCCGAACGTTCAATCCGAATGAATCCGAACCAAATTTCCGATCCGAATGAATCCGAACTGGGATTGACCTAAAACGATTTTCAATCCGAATGAATCCGATTCAATCCGAACTCGGATTCATTTGGATTGAAAATTCAGTGTATATCAATCCGACTTCCGATCCATTCGGATTGAAACTTTGGTTCGGATTGATTCGGATTGCTTCTTTTTGGAGTTCGGATTGAACCGGATTGAGTTGGATTAATTTTTAAACGACTTGGATCAAACGAAATGTTGAACTTTTTTCAGATTGGTTCAAATTGACTCGAATTGGTTCGGATACAGATTCCGGAATGATTCGGATTGGTTCAGAAGGAATTCCTATCCGATACTTTCGCCAGGGTGGCATATTCAATCGAATTCTTAAGTTATAACTAACGCGCAGGGGCATATAGGATCTGTTGTAAATATATAATAATGATTTCTGTAGCTCAGTGTTGTCCTCTGGACTTCGCGCTGGCTCAGTTCGTTTCAACGACTCAGAAAGCAGAATTCGGGTGAATTTAAACATGTTAATTCGCCGCAGGCGCGGATCCAGAGAAGGGCTTTAGGGGGGGGCCATCCAATAATTCCCCTTCCCCTCCACTCTTAAGGGGAAGGGGGAGAAGGTAATAATCATTTCAAAGTTATTTATTTGCTTTGAATGTTTATTAAAAATTATATAAATATATTATTCACAAATCTTATAAACATAATAAACAAATGTTTCAATAAAAACCATGTTTTTATATTTACAAGCTGCGTCTTGCATGTCATGGTATAATCATTATTTAACAAGTAAAAAATACTCATAAAATTTTCGAAGTCAAGCATAAACTATAAAACGATTATTTTTAAACAGCAAAATTTAGGCGTATATTTCCACTCTTTGCGATATTCATATTCCCGGTTGAAATCCTGGCTGAGGCAGATTTTCTCTTTTTCTTAAAAATTATTTGTCTGAAGTAATCGTGTTAACGAATCAAAATTGGTATTAATTATAAATTTACTCTATTAATTTCAATGATCTGAATTGAAAAATGAATGACATGCTTTGAATGAATGATTATTCAATTGTTATTTATACATTAAAATTTGTTTTCAAATCTTTTAAAACGTTTTCTTAAAAATATGTTTTTTTTACTGGAAAATCAATTTTTTCCAAGTTTATAACTGTTCAATTTTTATTTGTTCATCAAAATTTGCGTCCGTTTTAAAATATTTTTAAATATTCTGTTGAAATTAATTTTTCAAAATAAAAATCATTCGAACATTTTCCCACGAATCTTAAGACAATATTTGTATTATCTTAAGACTTTACAAAATCCCTAAAAGCTTAAAAATTTTATTTAAAAACTTCTAAATATATCTCCTCAACTTACTCGAATTTTTTCTGAATGGATACATTTTTATTTGTTATTTACACATCAATATTCAACATTTTCACTTGCAAATAGAAAATTTTAAATTAGAACAATTAAAATTAACATTGTAACGTTTAGCTCTCCGAAATTTTAACGATTCAAGGCTTTCTGTTTCAAACAATTCAGTTTGAAATTGTTCGGATTTCAGTATTTCATTTATAATTGTTCATTTCAAATAAACAGTCAAACTTTGCTGACTATTAAAAAATTGTTCTTTTTTTTTAATTAACAATTTTCATAATTGAAGTCGTTAAAAATGGTATATTTTAGACTGAAACAGCAGATAATTTATAAAGTTTCAATCGGAAGTTTACATTTTGTTAACTACTACGGCTTTCGAATTGAAACAGTTCAATTTTTAACGTCAAAATCTGTAAATTGTTTAATTTCATCAGATTCAGAATCGTGCTATAAAATCAATCAATTATTGTTCAATCGCGAATACACGAACTACAGTTTAATTTTTAAAATCATTACTTAATTTATATTTACAGTTGATCAACTTAAAATATTTTTTGTCGAAAATTTTCAGTTTCGAAAGATATTAATCGTGTATTGTGTAAGTCTTCAAAACTGCATTTCAACATTCTTTTAATTGAAAATGTACCCTCAAAAATAAAGATGTAAAATGGAAAATTTGGATCGTAAAAGATTTTCAAATTCCACATTGCAAACTGAATGATTTCATAATTGAAAAAGTTAACAACTGAACTTAGCATTTTAAAAAAGTTGAAATGAAACTTATGTTGAATTGCATTATATATCTTGTGACATGAAATTTGTGATATTTCAAGTGCTTGGATAGGTTTTTCTTTGAAAAACTTGTAAAAATACCAGTCAAAAAATAAATTCACTGTTATTTCCCGCTCTCAAAAAATTCTGATCATCTCCTGGTTTCCCGGACATTGAAGTCTTTAAATTAACACAATAAAAACTCTGGGATAAATTTAGCTGCACCTAATTTTAACATGGGGTTTCCATCTCGCTCGGAGTTGGGCTACGAAACTATCACTTATTGTTTTTGCCTACGAAACTATCACTTATTGTTTTTGCCGCAAAAACTGTAAAAACAATTGACTACAGGTGACTATTCATACCCCAAATCCCAGGGAAACGATACCTTTTGTAGTGGTACCATTCACACTACCAAGACTAATTTTTTTTGAAGGGAAATGGTACCCTAAAATTAGCGTTAGATTCACACTTTGTTTTTTCTGTGAAATTTCTGTTCAATATAGCAAACACATTTTAATGTTTTTAAAAATATTGATAAATTTCAAAATAGTAAACTTTCTCCGAAGTTTTTGACTTCTTTTTAAAGGTATTTTGACACCTTATGTTTTAGTTTTTTTTTTATTATACTAATTTTCCCATTTTTTAATTTATGCAGTTAAGGTAGACATCCCAGTAATCGTGACCTTAGTCCCAGTAATCGTGATGGCAATTTTCTTGCTTTTTATGTGTGTAAATTCGTGAAGGGTAATATAGTCTTCAAATATCCTATTCGTCTGAATTCAGCGAAAATATTTTAGGGGACCTTATTCATTTGAAAGTGTCAACAATTTCAGTGTCGGCCAATTCATTTTAATCCGCTAGATTTTAAGTCAAGCTCCAATTCGCCAGAATTCGCAGCGCGAATACACTTAAAACTGGCCTATTCAATCGAATTCTTAAGGTATAACTCAAGCGTGGGCGCATATAGGATTTGTTGTTAATATATATTAATGTTTTCTGTAGCTCAGTGTTGTCCTCTGGACTTACACACCTGGGATCGCTGGTTCGAGACTCGATGCATGCAATTTTTATTAATTTTTTTCGAAATTACCTTGACCACGAATTAAGGCAAATTGACAAGCATTCAATTCGCGCTGGCTCAGTTCGTTTCAACGAATCAGAAAGCAGAATTCGGGCGAATTCAAACATTTTAACTCGCCGCAATCCTCCCGAATTAGTTTCTTTTTGCTGGGATAGTAAACTTCAATTATCTTATTTGAAAAATTCGGGTCTGGGCTTTGGGGGGGGGGGGGGGCCAAGCCGCCGTGGCCCCCCCTCTGGATCCGCGCCTGATTCGCCGCACTTCTTTCGAATTAGTTTCTTTTTGTTGGGATAGTAAACTTCAATGATCTTCATTGAAAAATTCGAGTCTGGGCTTGGGGGGGGGGGAGCCGCCGTGCCCCCCCCTGGATCCGTGCCTGTACTTCAAAGTTTCATATGGGGTGGAATGAGCCACTGTTCTAGGGCGGAATGGGCCACCTCTTCCTGTGCATTAACCTAACCTCTTAGTGTAGCAGTCAGTACCCTGTAAAAAGGAGAGCATTAGAGTGGATTATATGGCATTGAAAAAATTGTACACTTTAATGCCTATAAATCAACACAAATTCCATTTTTGTCCGAATATTGATTTAACGGCATTCGAATGCATTGATTGTATTTCATATATTCGGTCGGAAAAAGCATTAAATGGCATTCGATTTATTTGGCAATTCAATAGCATTGAACGGCATTGGTTCCATTCTATGCCTTCGATCGCTGAAGGCATTGCATGGCATTAAACTGATACGGTCATTCAAATGCATTTAATGGCATTAAATCAACGGCATCACAAAGAAGCCACTTTAATGCCATAATTTTTTTGTGTGATTCAAAATGATTCGAACGAAAACTGTCTGATGCCATATGAAGCCCATTCGGACAAAAACCGAATTTGTTTGGATTTATAGGCATTAAAGTGTACGATTTTTTCAATGCCACATAATCTACTTCAATGCTCTCCTTTTTACAGGGTAGGTATTATAGGATGCAATGTTTCTTTGTATCAGATTGTGCAGTGTGTTAATTATGCTGCAAACGTATGAAAAACTAATCTTGTTGAAAAAAATGCTCAGAAAAAGGATGACATTTGCACTGTTATAGGTATGTATTATAGAAAATAATATATGAGTTGCTGGCAACTAGAAAAGAGCCCTGTTTTTCTCGTATATTTATCAGTAACTTTTTTTAAAACTCGTAGAATGAGATTAAAATGAGATAAACATTGTTGTTGTTGGAAAATACGGCAAGCACATAAAAAACGGCTTAAACCCATAAAAATATGTATGAAATTCAGTGTCATGTGGTAGACTAGTATAGTTCTTACTTATAATATACTTTGAATTTTACTGAGACACTGTGTACGGGTAAGTCGAAAAATTGTTATATTTATTTCTGCGATACAATTATTAAAAGATATGTAGATATAAATCGTTTTTCTATTCACTGTTTCTAGAGTTAGTTACGATAGAGGTTAGGATTAAGGATTGCATCATTTTAACGTTAAATACGCTTTAAATGCTCCGTAAATTATCGGAAGTGTAAGATATGTTTCCGCTTCATAATTCGCTTACTTACCAATATTCTTACTTATAAATAATGTATTTATAATAAGTCGTTTAATTAAGTGGCCCATCCCGCCCCAGTGCCTGACTCATCCCGCCCCATGCATGGGGCGATATGAGCCAAGCGTACTACTTTTTTATTTTTTTTTTCTAAATTCCGCATATACTTTTTCATTTACTTTTACCTTAGCAAAATTATAATTGAAAATGTTTGCAGAATATATATAACGACTTACTTTCAGGACAATGAATTAGCAGATTTTAAATACTAACGTGAAAAAAACAACTATGCCCATCTCGCCCCACCCTACCCTACGAGGAGTGAAAATGAAACGGTTAGGTGGTAACCTTTTTATCATGAGTTTCCTTAGTTTTCACCAAAGCCACATCGTCACATTGATGATTATGAGAACCTCTAAGTCACGTCACACCCACATGACACCAACTTAAATAAGTGTTTTCCCGCCTTCAATTTTAAATCATTTTTTTCTGTTGAATGAATCAACGGAAAAAAATGTTAGAACGCGCACCTCGAGTTTAGATTAAAATGACAAAAGTCCCCCACTAAAAGTGTGACAACGTTTGCTGATTGCAAGTGTCTGATACTCTGAAACTCGGACACTCACTTGTCCTCAATATACAGTGAACTTTTGCCTATTTCAAGGCGCACTTATTTCAGGGCTTACCTATTTCAAGTCCCCCATGCTGGGCTATTTCAAATTGCGCAGTTCCACCTATCCTAGCATGCTCATGACGTCATGCTACAATACTCAATATTCCGCGAAATATTTTAGTCGATTTTTGATTCTATTATATTGATTTTTAGTTGGCAAATTGTACTATTTCAAGGAAAAGTTATATTTGTCACGTCATACGCCAACAAAAACACTGGAAAAACACAGACCTGTATTTTGCGTAAATGCGTACACATGCTTACAGCACGCGCGTCGATGCAAGGCCGGGCAACCAATGAACGTTGCTTGACAAAAATCACCCGACGACTCGCGGTAGAGGTGGGGCCACCTCCAGCCTTAAAATACGTATGACCAAATTAATTTCAAATTGGGCAGGGAGTCCATGCTCAAGTCACATAATTATTTGCTACTCAAATATTTTGTTTTTCAAATAGGACACGTATCTTACCGATTTCCGGAAAAATGTTGTTTGACAAAGTTACAAGTATTTGAATTGCAAAAATGGAAACGCGGATCCAAAGGTTATCCAAATTTTTGTTGAAAGTGTGATCTTTTTTTTTATCTAATATAGGTAATAGGTATTTACTTTTTTCTTTCTTATTCTGATAGAATTTCTTGTCCTCTTTCAAAATACGTTAGAAAATTGAAGAAAAAAAATCCAAAGTGACAAAATGGCGGCGGTTTTGTTGATAATATTCAAAGGCAGATTAATCAAATACCCTACCGTTTTTTTTCTACTGATTTGTTTCTAGTTTCTTCCATATGTAAAGAATACATATTTCATGATAGTCTGTCCTGTTCCCGAGCCTTGGAGAGAAGAGAGTATTTGTGTTTTTCTGAAAAACAAAAATTGACATTTTTTCCCAATCGACACAAGATATGTAAAGAGTAAGAAGAACAATATTCTTTCTTTAAGAAAGTTCTAGAAAAAGTTTTCACGATACTTTTTTCTATCTCGCGTTATTTTCGAGATTTTTGCAAAAATATGTATAAAATACTTAATTATTTATTTTATTTCTCAACAATACGATTTTATGTTGGGATGAAAAACCAAAAAGGACTTAATTTAACAGTTTCAACAACGTTTTGGTTTTGATGTAAAAGTTGCTGAAACTGTGAAATGACTCTTCTTTATTTTTTTGACAGCATAAAATTGGAATGTAGGCAGAAAGTAAATCTTGAAGGACTTTATAAATATTTTCGCAAAAATCTCGAAAATAACGCAAGATGGAAATAAGTGTTAAACAAACATTTTTTTATCAACTTTGTTAGAGAAACAATTTTATTCTCTTGAATTTTTCATATCTTGTGTCGTTCGGTCCAAAAAGGTGAACTTTCGGTTTTCAGGCAAAAAATTTCTCTCTGCTCTCCAAGGCGCGGGCACAGGGCAGAATATCATGAAATATACTCTTTATATTAGGACGAATCTAGAAAAAAATCAACAGAAAAAACGGTGGAATTTTGAATAAATTGGCTTTGAATATTTTCAGCCATTTTGTCACTTTTTACCTTTTTTGGATTTTATAACGAATTTCGAATGAAGGCCAGAAATTATATTAGAATTAGAAAAATTATATTTAAAAATATCACACTTGCAAAAAAATTGAGACCAATTTTTAATAATCCGCGTTAAAAAATTTTTTAATTCAAATACTCTTAGCTTTGAAAACAAAATTTCCGGCAAATCGATAAGATACGGGTCGTCTTATTTCCTTTGAAAAACAAGATATTTGAGTGGCTCATAATTCTGCGACTTGAGAAGAACCTACCTGCGTGGTTCGAAATTAATTCGGTCAGCAGAAGCCATTTACATATTAGAAAAATTCCACAAACCTGATTCACTGTAGTCAGGAAATTCCGAATCATAATAATCCATGATCATTGCCATGAATAAATTTTTATAACTTATTGCTGAAATAAGTGGGTTCTATACTGTCTTAAAATTAAATTCTTAATATTGTGTCAGTGGCCCTTTTAATGCTAAGTTTTAATGCGACAAGAAAGCCTCGACTACTCCAATCATTACGAATCACGTACTGTATAATTCTGGAGTTAAATAAACTAATGTTGTCTGTTTTGGCGTATCTTATTCTGTTTAAGAGATTCATTATATTTATTCAGATTTGAAACACTAACAATTTGTTTAGATCTCTGAAATTGTTCCAACCTGTAGATTCTGAATTTCTAACATCCTAAGCGGTTAACGGTATTTCGTGAACTGCCCCTTCTATTTTTGTGTAAAATATAGAAACACTTTCTTCTAACGCGATATTTAATCGAGTCGAATCGACGCGAAGTTTCAGTTGCTTCACTTATATAGACTACAGTGGGTGCGTTACAGTGCTAAAGAACATGTTCTCGCGTTTTTCAGTCAAAAATGTAAGAACTAAAATAATTGGTTGGTTACTTTTGTAATAGATATTTTACACTGTTTTGCGTTCATTTAAATATAAACTTCAAGTCAAAATTAACTCATTGGATTCAGAGTCTGGGATTTTTTCTTTTCTGATTAAGATTCATACATGTATTCTTTTCAGAAATTAATATTAAATATGCCGGATCCTTAAAAGTCGCATTTAAATTGTGAACTTATGTTGGAAATTATAATATTACTTGAACTCGATTTGTATTGTGTTACGTTAGATTTTGTTAATTTAAAAAAAAAGGTTTGTAGCTTAAAGTTTTACCAGTCGAAAAAGACATTTTTTCGTATTAAACATTTTAACTTCACATTTAAATTTTTTCATATTTTTAGAATCTTAACATTTTTAAAAATTCATTTTTGAAAATATTATAAAAGTTTATTTTTATATAGAAATTTAAGCGCACTTTAGAAAAAATAATTTAGGTTAAAATTTCTTATTCAACAAAGTTATTTGGATTTTTTAGTTTTTCTCTGGTTTAGGTTTAATACTAGGTAAGAGCTAAAATTCTTATTCAATCTTAATGACCGTTAGCAAATTTAATTCTTCTAAAGATTCTGCATAACTATTTATATCGTTTTTATATATTTTTTAAATTTTATTTAGAAATCATGAAGTTATTATTTTCTTAAACATATTTTACCATAAATTATTTTAATTTCAATAATAGCCAACCAACCAGAGTTTTAAAGAATCATTTAAGGAATACAACCAGCCCTTGATCATTAGGATTGCATAAGAAATGCAGCTTTTTTCTACAGCGAAATTAAAAACACAAACATTCAAGTAATTTCACTATATCTTTCAAAAAATGCATTAAATTATCCATTTCAATAATTTTCCCGATTTTATAAATAATTTCAAAAATTTCAATTTTAAAATGGACTGCACATAGTGAACATACTTAAGGGCATGTACCAGAATGACATGTAACTTATTCAAACTAATAACTTGAATAAATTTTCCATATCAGACGGACGTAGAGCAAGGAAAGATAAACATTTGACTGGTATAGAAAATTCATTCGATTTATTACCAAAAAATCATTTTAAAAAAGTTCCACAAGTCTAAGAGTAAACATTTGGGGTTTATAATATAGTTTAGGTAATTATAAAACTTCTGCTAGACTCCTTTTTTCAAATAAAGTAGAATTATGTATTGTAGGTAATTAATACGAAATAACTTACTTCTTGATATGGAAATAACCATTTCTGTTATGTTAAATAAATGTTTTAATATTTTTTGAGTAGTAATCATAATCGGAGAAAGAACTACATCATTAGATTCTGTTTTTATATATTTAAATACATAAAGCTTACCTTAATAGGTATTAAAAACATACTTTTTCTATGATTTTTGTCTAGAGCCCCATATGCACCTTTCTCGTGTCCAAGACATACCGCACTCTGGTATGTTTTGCACAGATTCTAGGAATTAATTATTGTGCTTTTTGAAGATACGCGAAGACAATATGTCCTGTTGAAAATAAATATATAAATAAGATCATCAAATGCTAAAGTATTGAGACCAGGGTGTCTAGTGTCCTGGAAATCCTTGAAAACCTGGAAAAGTCCTGGAATTCGTTTTTACTGAATTGAATTGAAATGGAATTTGAATATTAATGGTCGGGGGCAAAGTTAGAGAATTTTGAAAATGAAGTTTGGGACTAGTAATTATTTTAGTTAGCAATTTATTTGCCTTGTATTTTTATTTCTCTTCTTAAAGTTGCGTCATCCTGACATCTGTGATTGTAGTGAAGAATTTTATTATTTGGTTGCAAATTCAACAATTTTTATTAAAAAGTCATATACTTGTTATTTGAAATATGTACTATTACATTATTCGTTGAGAATTCATATTTTTTGGTAAAAAAATCCTTTTTTTTTGTTGTTGAAAATGCCTTTTTTGGTTGAAAAATCATTTTTAAACTAAAAACGTAACTATTTTTGGCTGAAAATTGATATTTTTCAAATTGAAAATTCAATCACTTGAGTAAAACTTGAACCACTTTGTTAAAAATTTATTTGTTTGAGGGTTGATCTCTTTGATTGAAAATTTAGATATTTTGCTGAAAATTATTTTTTTTTTATTTAAAATTAATTTGTTAGCCTACAAATGTAAATTTCTCATTTTTTTGGCTGAAATTTAATCTTTTTTTATGTCAAAAATTGGTCTTTATTGGTAGAAAACTAATCCTTTTGGTGGAAATTTTCTCTCTTTTGATTGAAACTGCAATTTTTCGGTTAAAAATGAACTTTTTTGTTGAAAATTAATATTTTCTGGTTGAAAATGCTGTCTTTTGGCTTGAATTTTCAAAAATTTCTTTGATATTTTTTCCTGTATTGGCTGAAAAATCTTTGTTTGTTGAAAATTCGTCTTTTTGATTAGAAAATTCGTCTCTTTGGTAGAAAATTAATAATTTTGTATTAAAAATTCAACTGTTTTGTAGAAAGTTTTTTTTTTTTTTGTTAAAAGTTGACCTACTTTATTAAACATTCATTCTTTGGTTGTAGAATGGCAGATTCATCATTTTAGTTGAAAATTCCTCTCTTCGGTTCCAAATTCAGCTATTTAGTTCAAATCTATTTTACTGAAAATTAATAATTTTTAGTTGAAAATTAAATTATTTGTCTGTAAATTGGTGTATTTTGTTGAAAATTTGTCTTTTTTGGTAGAGAATTAATTTTCTTTGTTGAAAAATCGTCGTTTTGGTTAAGAATTCATTTTTGTAGGTGAAAAGTTAAACTATTTGGTTAAAGGTTAAAAATGTAACTATTTTATTGAGAATTCGTTTTTTTGTTGTTGTAAATACATCGCTTTTTTTATTAGAAAATTTATTCTCTTTATTAAAAATTCAATTACTTGGTAGGAATCTAAAACAAACTTTAATAAAAAGCCATTTTATGGGCTGAAAATTGAACTATTTTTTTGAAAAAACTTTATTTTTGTATGGAAGTTACTTTTTGAATTGAAAATTCAACTATTCCATTTTAGGTTGAAAATTTATCGTTTTTACACGAAATTTCAACCATTAAATTTTTCATTAAAAATTCACCTTTTTTTGTTCAAAATTCAACCTTTTGGTTGACCGTAGAAATACTTTGTTAAAAACTCATTTTATTTGTGGAAAATTAAACTATTCTGTCAAAAATGATTTTTTTTTGCATTTAAGTTTTTTTTTTGCTAAAAATGTACTATTCCTGTTTTGGTTGAAAATTCATATTTTTTTCAGTAAATTTTTTTTTTGTAGAAATTATGAATTTTCCTAATTGAAAATGCAACTACTTTATTGAAAATTAAAATACCTTTCTTTAAATTTATTATATTGGTTGAAGATTCAACTATTTTCTTGAAAATCTTTTTTTTTCTACGAAAATTAATTTTTTTAACTGAAAATTTAACTATTCCATTTTTGGATGGAAATTTATCGTCTTTAGTAGAAAATTCAACTATTCGGTTGAAAATCTATGTTATTATTTGTTTGAAAGTTGGTTTATTTTGTTGAAAATTGGTCATTTTTTGGTAGAAAATTAATTTTCTTTGTTGAAAATTTGTCGTTTTGGTTAAGAATTCATCTTTGTAGGTTAAAAGTTAAATCTATTTGGTAAAAAATTTAACTATTTCGTTGAATTTTTTTTTTTTAATTCAACTCTTTGGTTGAAAATTTAACTATTTTAATGAAGATTCATTTTTTCTTGTTGTTAAAATACGAACTATTTAATTTTTCATTAAGAATTCGTATTTTTGTCGAACATTCCAATTTTCGTGTTGAAAGTTCAACTATTTTTGGTTAAAGTTTTGGTTGCAAATTCAATCGTTTTGTTGAACATTCGCCTATTTCGACAGAAAATTCGTCCTTTTGGATTTAAAATTCACCGTTTTTGTTAAGAATTAAACTGTCTTCCAAAAAATTCAATTATTTTCTTGGAAATGCAACTGTTTTTAGTTGAAGTTTAATCTTTTCTCTTTAAAATTCGATTATTTAGTTGAAAAATCATCTTTGTAGGTTGCAAACTCAACAATTTGGTTAAAGAATCAACTTATTTGTTGACAATTTCATTATTTCATTTCAAATAAACCTAAATTAGCTAAATTATAAACAGCAAAAAAATATTGAACTTCAAAAGTTTCATTAAATTTTTTTTAAAGCTGAAAAAAAGAGAAACTTTGAATATTTTATATCATTGCGTCGTGATGTTTCACCGTGATCAAATGAACAATGCCAAAAAAAACTTTTTTTTCTATAAAATCAGATTTTAGGGGCGTAAGAGAAATTTCGCAGATGACACTTTTTCAGTTCCACTAGACCTATAATTTCTACTACGTTTCGTGGAAAGTATTATTTTTTTACTGTAAAAAAGTACCTGGAAAAATGTATATTTCTGTCCTGGAAAACCTGGAAAAGTTCTGGAATTTTTGTTTGAAGAAACGCTAGACACTCTGATTGAGACGTTCACATCAATTTTGACATTATTGTTCCCTTTTGCCGATAGAAATTCAAAATTTTGAGTGACCCACACGTACCGACTCTTCCCTACAAGTAGATGAAGAAGTAATGTTAATTTTACGTATTTGAACCTACATTTTTGTTGTATTTTAACCAAAAAAGTCTACTATTGACATGTCTTTGATAAATATCTAACAGTAAAATTATGTTTTAGCTTTTGGAAAAGATGGTGGCCCATACAGTTCTGCTGGACTTTACTGTATCCGCAAATGCGATTGGCGATTCAGAGAAGCGTTCCAATCTGAAATCAAGTATCGTCAGCGTTTTGAAGGAGCATTTTGTTGGGTTGAAACCTTTAACTGAGTCTTATGTCGATGGGAGTTTCATCGTCTTATACACTGGCCCTAGAAGCAGTTTGATTACTGTCAGAGGATACCCGGAGGGCCTCGTCACAGTAAATATTGAATATTACAAGCGTGAAGACGAAGATGCCCTCTTAACTTTCGAGGTAATTATAAAAAAAAAACTAGATAAAAGATCAAACCATTTTCTTTCTTTCTGGAATCAAAAATCTGGGATCAAATGAGTTGATAAACAGGCAAAGATAGCCTGTCTTTGTCTCCTGGAGAAAATTCATACTTGCATGTCTTAAACTTAAAAAAAAAACTAAAAACTACAAAAATTTATAACTAAGAGATTATTGTAGCAGTGGCGGTACTTGGAAGTCGACGCTGCCATGGCTTTGAAAAGTCAACGCAGTAAACGTTTACCACCCGTAAAACGAGGAACGATATATGATCTCTATCTGACACTCTCAGGTAGAGTTTTACTCTTAGAGTAGCTTTCCCACATTAGATTTTACTTACTTGTTCGAATATCTCTTTTTTTCGTTTTGATATGAAGTTTTAGTTCAAAACCTTTACTGCACAATTATCGACTATGCCAGAGATACTAAATAGAGGAATCCAGCAACCATGTTAATGATACAATATCTTTGACCCTGTCTTCTACTATCTTGTTTATCATTGGATGGAGAAAGATTATCAAAATTCGCTCCCTAGTCTCAACAAATCTTCACAGAGAAGAAAACATTTGTATACTATTCTATATATTACTTGGATAAAATTAAGTAAGTTGCGAATTTTGGACTCTTTCAAACTCCCACACTCGATTTCATTCTTGGAAGTAATACAGCGCATGTCGCACTTCATAATCGCCCTTAGAAGTTTTGAAACTCAGTTCTTCCTATTCTATTATTTTTAACTATTTCAACATTTGACATTTTCTTATTTGCCTGCTTGTTATTCGTAATTTAAAGTAATACAGGTCATCATCAAGCTCAGATTTTTGAATTATCCAATCATGAAACATTTCAGCATCTCTACAAGTAGTAGGAATTCCTTTAAATAGATAGTTCGTTTGTTATGTTTATTGATTGCTTCGCTTAATGGCTAATGGTAGTCAACGAGAGATTTGGAGACGGCATTACAGGCAGCGACAACAGCCACACGATCTCACACAATTACTCCCATCAAACGCGGTGGCAAGTTTGACAGATACTATCCTACCTCCGGTGAGTTTTTTTTTTAAATTTATGTTTACGCTAAGACTAATCACACTTTGCAAAGTATGGTCAATTTTAAAGGGATTTCGTGGTTACACTAATCCGCATGATCCAAATCTTGGTAAACACCATTTTCGAATCACTTGCTACTCAGCAAATGTTTTCGTTCTACAAAATTGCTTCGAAACCTTTTTTTTTCACCGAAAAAGTCGCTTTGGCGAGGTCTGCCAAGCAATTGGCTTTAAATTATACTGGAACTAGTATCTAAGAACGGTTTCGAGCATGGCTTTCAGTGGCCTTGATCGCAAATCCGCGGAATCCAAACGTAAATATTCAGGGCTGCTGAACCATTTCTGTTGGATTTGGACGCATGCTAACAGCTGATTCGACCAGGGTGTCTAGTGTCCTGGAAATCCTAGAAAACCTGGAAAAGTCATGGAATTCGTTTTTACCTGGAAAAAACCTGGAAAAGTGATTGAATTTTGCTAGTGGTTCTGGAATTTTTGTTCTTTAAAAGAAAAAATAGTTTTTTAAAACTTTTTCTCTGCTGAACGGAAAAAGATTACCTTTTGAACAAGAGACTGTTCATTTTATTACGGTGAAAATCACGAAACTACAATCGAAATGGTATTTGAATATTAATGGTTAGAGCAAGTGAAAAATTAGTCGGGGCAAAGTTAGAGAATTTTGAGAATGATGTTTGGGACTAGTAATTATTTTAGTTTGTAATTTATTTGCCTTATATTTTTATTTGTTCTCTTACAGTGGCTTCATCCTGACGAATGTAATTGTAGTGAAGAATTTTATTATTTGTTTGCAAATTCAACATTTTTTATTAAAATGTCATACTTTTTATTTGAAATATCTACTATCACATTATTCGTTGAGAATTCATATTTTTTGGTAGAAAATTTATCTTTTTGGTTGAAAATGCCTTTTTTTGATTGTAAAATAATTTTTTAACTAAAAACGTAATTATTTTTGGCTGAAAATTGATATTTTTTTAATTGAAAATTCAATCACTTGGGTAAAACTTCAAACACTTTGTTACAAAATTATTTGTTTGAGGGTTGATCTCCTGATTGAAAATTTAAATCTTTTGTTGAAAATTCTTTGTTAACCTAGAAATATAACTTTTCCATTTTTTTTTGCTCTTTCGATTAAAACTGCAATTTTTTGGTTAAAAATGAACTTTTTTTTTTGAAAATTAATATTTTCTGGTTGAAAATGCTGTCTTTTGGCTTGAATGTTCAAAAATCAAAAAATGTCTTTTTGATGAGAAAATTCGTCTCTTTGGTAGAAAATTAATAAATTCAGATTAAAAATTCAACTGTTTTGTAGAAAATTTGTTTTTTTAAATCTATTTTACTGAAAATTAATCATTTTTAGTTAAAAATTAAATTGTTCGTCGGTAAATTGGTGTATTTTTTGAAAATTTGTCTTTTTTGGTAGAAAATTAATTTTCTTTGTTGAAAATTCGTCGTTTTGGTTAAGAATTCATCTTTGTCGGTTAAAAGTTAAACTATTGGATTAAAGGTTACAAATTTATTAAAAATGCAATAACTTGGTTGGAATCTAAAAAAACTGTAATAAAAAATCATCTTATTGGCTGAAAATTGAACTATTTTGTTTAAAAAAACTTTATTTTTGTATGAAAATTAATTTTTTGAATTGAAAATTCAACTATTCCATTTTAGGTTGAAAATTGATCATTTTTAGTCGAAGATTCAACTATTAAATTTTTCATTAAAAATTCACCTTTTTTGGTTTAAAATGCAACTTTTTGGTTGAACGTAGAACGACCTAGTTAAAAGCTCATTTTATTTGTTGAAAATGGAACTATTCTGTCAAAAATGATTTTTTTTGCATTAAAATTATTTTTTTTGCTGAAAATTTAACTATTCCAGTTTTGGTTGAAAATTCATATTTTTTTCATTAAATTTATCTTTTTTTGGTTAAATTAAAAATCTTCCTGATTGAAAATTCAACTCCTTGATTGAAAATTAAACTACTTTTCTTCAAATTTATTATATTGGTTGAAGACTTAACTATTTTTGGATGGAAATTTATCGTCTTGAGTAGAAAATTCAACTATTCGGTTGAAAATCTATGTTATTATATGTTTGCAAATTGGTTTATTTTGTTGAAAGTTTGTCATTTTTTGGTAGAAAATTAATTTTCTTTGCTGAGAATTCGTCGTTTTGGTTAAAAATTCATATTTGTAGGTTAAAAGTTAAACTATTTTTTTTGAAAATTTAACAATTTTGTTGATTTTTTTTCAAATCAAGTCTTTGGTTAAAAATTTAACTATTTTTTGAAATTTCGTTTTTTTGTTGTTGAAATACCAACTATTTAATTTTTCGTTGAGAATTCGTCTTTTTGTCAAACGTTCTAATTTTCGTGTTGAAAGTTCAACTATTGTTGGTTAAAATTTTGGTTGAAAATTCAACTGTTTTGTTGAACATTCGCCTATTTCGACAGAAAATTCGTCCTTTCGGATTTAAAATTCACCGTTTTTATTAAGAATTGAATTGTCTTCCAAAAAATTCAATTATTTCGTTGGAAATGCAACTGTTTTTAGTTGAAGTTTAATTTTTTCTGTTTAAAATTCGATTATCTAGTTGAAAATTCACGTTTGTAGGTTAAAACTGAACAATTTGGTAAAAAAATCAACTTATTTGTTCACAATTTAATTATTTAATTGCAAATAAACCTTAATTAGCTAAAGTATAAACAGCAAACAAATATTGAATTTCAAAAGTTTCCTTAAATTGTTTTTAACCCTGAAAAAAAGAGAAACTTTGAATATTTTCTATCGTAGCGTCGTGATGTTTCACCGTGATAAAATGAACAATGCCCAAAAAAAACTTTTTTTCTATCAAATCAGATTTTAGGGGCGTAAGAGAAATTTCGCATATGTCACTTTTTCAGTTCCAGTAGACCTACAATTTCTACTACGTTTCGTGGAAAGTATTATTTTTTTACTGTAAAAGAGTACCTGGAAAAATGTATATTTCTGTGCTGGAAAACCTGGAAAAGTCCTGGAATTTTTGTTTGAAGAAACGCTAGACACCCTGATTCAACTAACGCGCTGAGTGTACTGTCCTTATGTTGCTTGTCACGCATGACTGAGCACCGCCTATCTTTCGGTCTCGTGGTCCCCGCATCACCAAAATGTCGAGGACTAAAATTCTATGAATGTCGTAAATCCGGGTTTCTTAAATCCAAGTTTCAATGTAACTCAGAATTGACTGATGTAGGTCGTCTTCCTGTAAAATGGATGAAAGCTCTGAAATTCCAAGTTGTGTAATTTGTAACGTTTTAAGTTGTGATTTGGCATCCAAAAGATACAGCGGTACAACGAACATTGTAAAACTTTGAATCAAATTGTTAAGAAAGCATGTGTTCTTTTTGTACTGAGCAAACTGTTCGGGTGGGATGCTGAAAATTAGAAAAATGGCAACTGTTTTTCTAAAAACAAATTTTCATTTAATTGTTGTGACCAAAAATGACGATTTTGACGGTTTTTGTCACAATTTTACAGGCGAATCGAATTTATTTCAACTTTCTCACTAATTGCGTCCTGTAGTCCGTTTGTTTCTTTTTTCAAATGGGCTTCTTTAATCTTCGTAAGACGTTTTTGCCCGAGATATCGCATTTTAAATATATTTGTTAGGATTTCAACAAAATCAGATTAGAGAAAATGCTTTTCCTATTTCAAGATCCCACCTACATTTCATGTATCAACTGAATTATTGATGGAGAAGAAAAGTTTCTTCTACTATTTCAATTTTGTCCTATGTGTTTGAATGAAATTCTAATATCTATCTGTTCTAAAATAAAATTTTTTGTATCTCGGCTAAAAAACGTCTCAGAAAGAAAAAAATAGCGCGCTTGGAAGGATTAGGAATGGAATACACGGAATAATAGGGTCACTAGAGAGAAAAATTATTTGTTTTTCAATGCGTAATTAAAATGTAAAAATAGATAACTATTTTGACTACAAAGACACGATTTTTTGTGAAGTTTTTATTTTTTTTATTCTAAAATCTGTGCATTTTTAAATATGCATATACAGTCACTGCTTGTAGAAACGCCGCGCAAAGTCTGTCAATTGCTTCGACTTTTTTTATTTGACATTCGGAAGCTAGCCAATAAGGTCATTAAAATCAACCTTGGCTTTTCTTCTCTGATTGGTAGAAGTGAATCAACACCTCAAGGTCATTGTAATATTTAAAATATTACTAATTTATTTTTCAATTTCCTCCGAAAAAAAGTATTTAAACCACATTTTCAGGGTGGTCACTCCGACGGAAGAAAGCCGGGAGTAACTTGCACCAGGAGAAAACCGGGATAAAGCCGGGAGACAAATATTACAAATAAATAATCAGTTTTGAATTTAATAATTTTAGATTTAAATATAAACAATTTGGAATTGAAAAGCTTAAAATTGTACAATTTCAAAAATTGGAATCATATTACAGCAATCTTCTTTTGTATTTTTTTTTAATTTTTAATTTTTAATGTAATATCTTAAAATTGTCAGATTTTTAGTTGAAGATTTAAACAAATAAATTATCTCAAATTGAAGGATATTTGATTGGAAATTGAATAATTTCGGTAATTTTAAATGGTTACAGTTTTAGAGCTCTGAATTTTCATGATGAACGATAAATTTTACATTTTTCTCTTTCATAGGTTTCAATTTTGCAATTAAAATTGAATTGGTTGAATGTTGGAAAGTGTAGTATTACAATTTCTGCTGATTAGAATTTGTTTAGGTTTTAAATAAAGTTGGCATTCGCTTAAGTTTCAACGTTCCGGAGTAGAAATTTTTTCATTTTTAATGTTTCTCGTTTAAAACTACTATTTATTTTGAAAGTTTTTTTCAAATAATTCAATTAATTTTTTGATTTTAGAAAAATGTGTCTAATTAGGATTAATGTTAAATTATAATTTGTTATGTAACACAAATTCAAAAGTTTTTAATTTTTAATTGTTTAATTTTGAAATTATTCATTATTTTTTTGATAATCATTATATTATTATTATTATTACTGCCATCATGATGGTAGTTATTTAAAATAATTGTTTATCCTTAAGGATATACTCCATGTACACTATATCTCAAAATTATTCAAATCTTCATAATGATTTATAAATTCGACGAAAATATTATAAAAGTTTATTTTTTTTTTTTAATTTTAATTTAATTTTAAATTTGAAAATTTTCAAAAGCATTCATTCAAAAAAAGTCGAACTGCTGAATTTTCAACTAGAAAAGGTAAAAGTGTTATGAAAAATCTCATGTTCGAACCAAAAATGGAATAGTTACATTTTCAGCTTAAAAAAATTAATTCTTAATAACAAAAAAGAAACATTTTTAACAAAACACTTACATTTTCAACTAGAAATTAATTTTTAAATAAAATGATGACAAATAGATTTTCAAAAAAACAGTTAAATTGTCAACCAAGTAAGATGACTTTTAATGTAATGTGTTTAACACAAAAAAAATCATGAAATCATTACTACAACAAACTATCCACCTAGAAACTTTACCCGAATCGGGTAGTGTCACGCCTACCCCGAAAGGGAAATGGCTTAATGGTATACATACATTATTGCTTCAAAAATGTTAAAAACATAATATTTAAAAATTGGCTTAAAAATGTATTTCTAAATTGTTTATATGATTTAAAGTCAAGAGATTTCTTGTAAAACGGTTTGCTGATGCTTATCGACTTCCGAAATTGATCATATATGTGAAAAAACTGTAGATCACAAATATTTACAAGGAGAACCGGGAGAAAGCCGGGAGAAAGCCGGGAGACGAAAATTTAAAAATTAGTGGCCACCCTGATTTTATTTCACAAATGAAAAGAGACGGTAATTTATTATTGAAGAATCTCAAAACCCTGACCTGATGGTCAAATTCTGAACGCAGATTCGCATTCAGCGTAAAAAATTACGTAAGAAACCCCTTTATTCGCAAACAAAAATTCTTTGCAGTCATCTTAGGGAAGGAGAATGAGAGAAGCGTCCAATGGATAGGGAAAAAAGGACCCAAGGAATAACAAGATCCTGCTAAAAGTCTACATGCATGTTAAAATTAAGAATAGGCACCAAATTAAAAATTTAATATTGCCTTTTATATGTGAATCAGTGCATAAAATTGATTCGAAAATGATGTGACAATTAGTTTGTAAAAACTTGCATAATTAAAGAATTTAGAGACCATATTTTGAAACAGCGGGAGACACAAAAATTATTATTTTGTAATGAAAAAAATGAGACACAATTACAGTTAGAATTCGCCAACCTATTAACATCGAATTTTGATGTTAATGATAAATTTCTTGGCCCTCTAATAGATTTTCTTGCAGAAGGTGGAAGATATAACGCACTGTTGCTGCCATGTATATAACAGTTAAGCCTCTTGTTTCTCAAATGTAGAGTGTTTATTTCTATTATATTAGTGCTTCAATGAATCGCTGTTAAAATAATGCAAGATAGTGCTCGCCTCATGTCAGCATGCACGATTTGATATTCATACACATATAATAATTATATCTTAACGATCATTGGTATACCACTTGAAATCATTATTTGATTTCCTTCTCGCATTTTTCAATTTCTTCGTAGCACATAGAGCGGCAGTAAAAGAATTCTAAATTGTCATTCACGATCTTGTAACATGTTTTCTAATGCACACTTATGGCATGTATTTCTTAATTCTATTCCTGGGGTTTCTCATGGTCAGAAAGGCAGAAATGAATCGATATGGCAATACGATTATTTGGTGATTTACAGATGAAAGACTGCTCGAGTATGACATCGACAAATTGGTCTTCGAGGAGAGATCCCCGTACCAAAAAGTACAAATTGTACATTCTAAGGCCCTAGGAAATATGCTTGTTCTGGACGAATTGCAAAGTAAGCTTATTTGAAATTGGTCAAGCCCTTACATCATTTTAAATATAATATTTACAGATTCTGATATCGAAGTTTTAAATCTGCTTCCTTTATTTTGAAGATATGTCTGAAGGGGATTTAATTTACACTGAAACGCTTATGCAACGAGGCAAAGAAAACTATGCAGGGAAAGAGATCGTTATTCTTGGAGGAGGAGATGGAGGACTTCTCTGGGAATTGTTGAAAGAAAAACCAAAGCACGTGACCATGTTAGAGGTTTGTATATATGAGAACGTGTTCTTTAAGGCCTTTAAAGCCTATAGATCTTGAATAGATTAATTTTCTGTTTAATTTAATTCTAGAAGCAAACATAACAATCTCTTTAAATATATTCTAATTTATTTAGGTTGGGGAGACCATCCTACAGTGGAGAATGTAACGTACAGTAGATAATCATGAATTAAAAGCACATATATACTTGAAATAATTAATTTTAATGCATTAAAAATATTTACACGTTTAGTGTCTTAACTATTAGTTTTATTAAATTACTTATTTTTGCTTACATTGGTATTTTAATGGATGATTGTCTACTGTATAGGTTGCATAATCTACTGTATCTCTCCTATATCCACGGAAACTGGAAATCAATCCTTAGATGTACGTAGAATCATTTTTATTTTGTTTGAAAAATTATTTGTAGATAGACGATGTGGTTATGAAAGCCTGCAGTCAGTACATGAGAAGTGTTTGCGGCGATTGCTTGGATGAAAGAAAGACTGATAATTATGAAGTGAGTATTTTACTCTACTGTCATATAAGGTAAAGGTACCTATCATGAAACATGTCCCAATTATGAAACAGTTTGACAAATAATTCGATTTATAAATAATTTAAAGGTATATTTTTGAATACAAATTACTATATTAATAATTATGAAAGTTAGGCTTTTTATCTATATGAAAGTCCAGTATGGTTCTGAAGTTTTAAATACTGAAAAATAATTTTAATTATCTAACCTCCACACTCGGGAAAATTGACTGCCATTTATTCGAGTCAGAAGGCTTGACCTATAATTTGTTTTATCTCGTGTATTCACAAATTTTGATTATTTCACATGTGTAATACATTAAATGACAGCCTAAGGTTCATAGATTTGAGATTACTGCGCTATTTCTTTATTTGGATGCAATTTTATTTATTAATTAGTTGTTTCATAATACGTACACCTTTTTTAAAATGGTACTTATTTATGGAACGGAGAAACATGGGTGTTTCATATCGAAGGGCACGTTTTCAACGCTTGCTCCTATTTATGGAACAGAGTTGAAACTTTTAGTTGAACAAATTAATTGTCAACCAAAAAAATATTAATTCTCAACAAAATAGTTGAATTTTCAACCAAAGTGATCAATTTTCAAATAAAATGATGAATGTTCAACTGGAATAATTTTAACTGAAATGGTGAAATTTTCAACTAAAAAGATGAATATTCAACCACGAAGATTAATTTTCTACAAAAAATACGAATTTTCTACACAATATATGAATTTGCAACCAAGTTGTCAAATCTCCAACTGAGAACGATGAATTTTTAACCAATAGTTGAATTTTACAAAAAAAAATAGAGAAGAATGTTCAACAAAAATAGAATAGCGAAACGTTAAGTTAAACAAATTAATTTTTAACGAAAAAAAAAAACGATTTTCAATCAAACAGTTCAATTTTCAACTGATGTGATGAATTTTTAACTGAAATGATGAATCTTCAACTGGAATAATTGAATCTTAAAACAAACATATACATTTTTAATTAAAATGATGAATCTTTCACTAAAATGGTTGAATTTTCAACCAAAAAGATGAATATTCAACCATGAAGATGAATTTTCTAAAAAAGAATACAAATTTTCAACACAATATATGAATTTGCAACTAATTTGTTCAATTTGCAACTGAAAATGATACATTTTTAACCAACAGTTGAATTTTACAAAAAAAAAAATAGAGAAGAATTTTCAACAAAGAATAGAATAGTCAAACGTTAAGTTAACAAATTAATTTTTAACGAAAAAAAAACGGATTTTCAATCAAGCAGTTCAATTTTCGACAAATGTGATGAATTTTCAACTAAAATGATGAATCTTTAACTGGAATAGTTGATATTTATACCAAAAAGGTACAAGAAATTTTCACAAAATATTTTAATTGAGAAAAAGATCAATTATCAATCAAGCAGTTAAGCTGTCGTCTAAAAAAGATACATTTTTTTCAAAAATAGAACAGTTAAATTTTCTTAAAAAAAAAAAATAATTTCTAACAAACAAAAAAAGTGAACTTCCAACAAAATAGTTACATTTTCAACTGGAATAGATAAATCTTCAGTTAGAAAAATTGATTTTCAACAAGGTCGTTAAATTTTAAATCAGAAATTAATTTTAAATTAGAATGATGAATCTTCAACTAGGATAATTGAATTTTATACCAAAAAGGTACACAAAATTTTCACCAAATATTCCCATTTTCAAATAAAAGAGACAATTGAACAGTTAGATTTTCGTCAAAAAAAAAAAACAATTTTAACCAAAGATGAAATAGTTAAATTTTCTGTTAAAAAAAAAAACTAATTTCTAGCAAAAAAAAACGAATTTTCAAAAATATAGTTAAATTTTCAACTGGAATAATTAAAGTTTTAGTAAAAAAAAACTGATTTTCAACATGGTCGTTAAATTTGCAATCAGGGATGAATTTTCAATTAAAATGATGAATCTTCAACGAAAAGAATTCATTTTTTAAAAAGAGTTTCAATTTTGAATAAAAAACAGTCAAGTTCGACCAAACAAGACAAATTTTCAAGAAAAGTTGTATTTTGAATTAAAAAATACTTTTCAGTCAACAGAGAAAACAAATTTAAAAATAACTGTTGAATATTCAAGGAAAAATATGAATTTTCAACCAAGAAGAATAATTTTTTACGAAAAAGGACGAATAATAAATAGAACACAGGAAGTTATTATAGAGTACAGTAAAAGAAAGAAAACGAAAAGGGTACTTAGCCTAATATTTGATTTACACTTTACTTTGACCAAGTTTCTTAAGTTTTGACTTCATCCTACATGGTTGTTTCTTCTTTTTCATTCACCTGAATAAAAATTCATTCCCTATAACAAACATTTAAAAAAAATATATAATTCACTTCGTTCACGAAAGCTACCCTTTGTAGGTTAGTTTTCTCAATTTTACTGAAAACTTGTATTCAATTTATTTATCTCTATGAACGATTGAAATAAAAGTTCATTGTACCATTTAGTTCTATCTGATATAGAAAATAATATAAAATAAGCCACATTAATAAAAAAAACACACACATTTCTTTGCTGTTCTGTAATATGGACATGCATTATGGAACACCGTTACAGGAGTCTCAATTAAACTTTTAATAGGTGTTTCGCATTCATAAAAGATAAGCGCATTCATTGATATAAACATTTTGTAAATATATTCTACTATCGTTCAAAAATTAACGAAAATCTCAAGACCTCAAAATTTGTCTCATGATAGGTACCTTTACGTTATGCTCATTTATATCTTCTAAAATAAAATCTATGTTTTAGATTATTGTTGGTGATTGTGTGAAAACATTAGCTCACATGTTGGAAGAAGGACGTCAATTTGACTACGTCTTCGGCGATTTGACAGACATACCGATCAGTACAACACCACATGGTGATGCTTGGGACTTCGTTCGACTTATAGTAAATTCATCTCTTAAAGTTTTGAAACCCACGGGGAAATACATGACACACGTTAGTAAACACAATTTGATAAAATTGCTTAATACTGCTGCCAAATGGAAAAATCTGCTAAGTGACATTTGCCGTAGAGTTTTTTCCCCATGTCTTATATGCCAGAAAATAGTCTCTATGACAAATATCACGTACTAGATTTTTCCGTTGGGCAGCAAAATGTTTCGAGTTTCCTTTCAGGGATCATCCATAAACTACGTTACTAATTTTGTGCTGTCCTCCCCTCTTTTCCCGAAAAGTAACGTACCTCATAATTCTCTCAAAACAGGATAAATAGGGAGATTTTTCACAAAAACAGGGGAACTGGAGCGTAAATTCTTTTGAATAAAATTAATGTAAATACCGCATATGGAATTCAATATGAAAAACTTTTAATTCCTAAGATTTCAAGTCAAAATATATTGCATTTTCAACAAAATAGTTAAATTTTCAATCAAGATAACTTTTCTGCTATGAACGATGAATTTTCAACCAAAAAAGATTAAAATTTAACCAAAAACAGTTGAATTTTCAAACCAAAAATACGTAATTGTTAGAAGACTGTTGAATCTTTAACAAAAAAGTTAATTTTCAACCAAAAAAGATTACTTTTCTGTTATAAATGATGAATTTTCTATCAACAGACGAATTTTGACAAATAGTTGAATCCTGAATAAAGTAGAATTTTCAAAATGTTTAGTTTAAAAAATTAATTTCAAAACAAAAGAAATTTTCAACCTTCTGAATTTAACCAAAACAGACGAATTTTTAACCAAATAGTTTAATTTTCTACCAAAGTCTTGAGTTTTTAAGCCAATCAGGCGAATTTTCTACAAAACCGATAAATTTCCAATTAAAATGATGAAATTTCAAACCAAAACGACCAAATTTTCAACCAACGAAGTGAAACCAAATGGTCAAAATATTCAGCAAAAAATAATAAAATTGAACCAAAAACAATTCACTTTTGAAGCCAAAAAGATGAATGTTTTAGAAAACCGTTGAATTTTCAACCCAAAAAGTTGAATCTTCAACAAAAAAGTTCATTTTCAACCCAGAAAGATGACTTTTCTACCATAAATGATGAATTTTCTACCAAAAGACCAAAAGTAACAAAATAGTTGAATCCTCCAGTCTATAGATGAATTTACATCAA
>CAKNXH010000594.1:34199-51524 GCA_932178445.1 Andricus quercusramuli
AAAATAGTTGAATCCTCCAACCTATAGATCAATTTACATCAAGAAAAATTAATTTTAAACCAGATAGTTGAATTTTCAACTAACAAAGATTTTTTAAACCAAAAATTGAATAGTCAAATTTTCAGTTAAAAAACGTTTAAAAAAAAGAACGTAATTTCGACCAATCCAATTAAACAAAAAGACGAATTTTTAACCAAATAGTTGAATTTACAACCAAAAATATGAATTTTCAACAAAAAAGTTAATTTTCAACCAAATAGATTAATTTCCTACCAAATTGATTAATTTTCAAGCCAAACAAATACATTTTTTACAGAACAGATCAATTTTCAACTAAAATTATGTATCCATTGTAGCAATTTTTCAAAAAGTAGTTAAAATTTAAACCACGTAGTCAATTTTTCAAGCAAAAAATACGAATTTTCAACAGAATAGTTAAATCCTCAACCAAAACAGATTAATTATCAACTACAAAAAAAGTCGAATTGCTGAATTTTCAACTAGAAAAGGTAAATTTTCAATAAAAAATCTCATGTTCGAACCAAAAATGGAATAGTTACATTTTCAGTAAAAAAAAAATTAATTCTTAATAACAAAAAAGAAACATTTTTAACAAAACACTTACATTTTCAACTAGAAATGAATTTTTAAATAAAATTATGAATCTTTAACAACAACAAAAATGAATTTTTAACAAACGAGTTCAACCCAAAATATGACTTTTTAACAAAAAGATTAATTTGCAAAAAATAAAGTAGTAACATTTTCAACTAAAGAGACGAATCTTCAATCAAAAAATTGAATTTTCAACAAAATAGTTGAACTTTCAACCAAGTAGTTGAATTTTTGACTTCTTGATGAATTAGTTACATTTTCAACAAAATAATTAAATTTTTAAGCAAATAGTAGAATTTTTACCCAAACTAAATGTTATGTAATTTCGTAACGTTATTTTCATTGCCCCCCCCCCCCCTTCCCGTGTTACCAAGCGTAGATTTTGGCGCGACCCCCTCTTTCCGTCAATTTAGTAAAGTAGTTTATGGATGGCCCCTCCTGTTCATAATATTAACATCATTACCGAACGTTTACAGGGAAATGGAGCATCTTGTGCAGATTCATTGAAGATGTTTGATGAGGTGCTGACTCAACTCTGCCGTCCAGTAAAATTCACAAAAGACTGCGCATTCATTCCATCTTTCTATGAAGACTGGGTGTTCTACCAAGTCTCGATTAAATGATGGATTAAAAGTACGACTGCTATGTCGAAGTACCTAGCGAAATTCATTCACATTGTCTCAGCCACTTCATGACGCTGAACTGCGCCTTAATTTTAGTATGTTCCAATTAATTAGTCCATCAATCAGTTCCTCTTGAAGCCACCCACAACCTTCGTCCAATGTTATTTGGATTTTACGATTACGCTTGCATACAAGCCTTTGTAAATATAAATAGATATTAGATTCCGGTAACTTGGTCATAAGAGAAGAGAACCCATGATTTTTTAACATGAATCATTAGGATTCAATCTGTAATATTAACTCAATTATTGAGTTTACATGAGTTGCGGTTTTGTTTTGAATATATTATCCCTTTTTTAAGAATTTTTTAAGAATGACACTCTGGGGTAAATTTAAAACAGATAATTTCCCTCTCAAACAAAATTTTGGAATGACGCGATATAAATTCTTAATTGCAGGGTGCACAGTCTTCCCCTTTTTTTTTAGTTACCCCTTTTTTCCCCCTATTCTCAAAAACTTCCCCTTTTTTTCTTTAAATATACGATATTTAAAATTGTGACCATTATTGAATAATAATTAAAGCAATTGTAGCACTTAAATTAATTATTAATGAATGAATAAGGTATACGTTTCAAGTGCTGACCATTACAAATAAATACTCTTCACAAAATTTTAAGATGAAACATTTTAAAGCAAGTTGAAAATGTGAAAACTGGAGACAGAATTTATTATCCAATATAAAATTGGAACAGTTACAAAATATATAGTACTTTCTAAATGAGTATTAGAAGATTAACACATTTCAGTTGAAATGCACATAGTTGAATACCTATAATTAAAAAATGGAATATTCCTAATTCATCAATTGCAATTTTAAATGTTCTAACTTGAGCAATTTCAAATTTTTTTAATCGTTGCTTGAAAATTTAACTATTGTTGAAACTTTTGTTTCGTTGAAAATTAATTTTTTTGATTTCCTAATTGAACTATTCCATTTGTGTTTGAAAATGGATCTTTTTTTAGTCGGAAATTCAACTATTTGGTTGCAAGTTCATGAATTTCGTTCAAAACTGATATTTTTGGCAGAGAATAGGTTGAAAATGAAACTTCTTCGTTAAAAATCCATTTTTTTAAACTCAGAATTGTTTTTTTCATTTGAAAATTAGTTTCTTGAAATGAAAATGTAGCAATTCCATTTTTTGTTCAAAGTTGATCTTTTTCATTTCATTTCAATTTATGTAATTTATTTAAAAAATTCGACCTTTTTTTGTAGAAAATCAATCTTCTTGCTTTAAAATTCGACATTTGGAATGCAATTTTTTTCTATTGACTAAAAAATCTTTTTTGTTTGAAAACTTAACTCTTGTTAAAAATTCGTGTTCTCGGATTAAAGATTTAACTATTTTGTAGAAAATTTGAATTTTTTCTCGAAAATTGGACAATTTGGTAGAGAATTCAACTAATTGGTCGAATTTTGAACTACTTTGTTAAAAATTCATAATTTCAGTTTTAAGTTTTGTTTGTTTGTTGAAAACTAGGTTTTCAAGTGAAAATTTCAATGTTTGGTTGAAAATTAACTTTTTAATTAAAAATTCATATTTTCGTGTTGTAAAATCAACTGCATTGTAGACAAATTTTCTTTCAAGCTTGAAAATTCAACAATTTGGGAAAAAATTCAGTTTTTTCGAATAAAAATTAATTTTTTGAAACGAAAATATAACTATTCGATTTTTGGTTAAGAACTGATGTTCTTAATTCAACAATTCAACTATCTTGTTGAAAAATGATCTTATTCATTAAAAATTCAAAATTGTGAAATTTAAAAATAAATTTTTCGCTTAGTTACCATTTTTTTGAAAATGTGCAAAAATATGTTGATTTTTTTGGATTAAGTCATATGCACTGCAATAATAATAACATGTTTCTTTGGTTCAAGCTGACGCAATTTCAGGTTTGAATCAATCCAAAAAACATGTTTTTGTATATTTTAAAAACATTTTAATGATGCAACTTTTTTTTTTATTTAAAAAAGAACCTAATTGTAAATTTAAGAAAGAGAACAGAAGATATTAACCGATTTCAAATTTTTTTTCTTTACTGGTTTTGGATGTCGACCTAGAAGTTGTTATCCCTCAGCTCAAACGATTTGATTAATTTTCAGCATTTTTCCTTCGCTCTACTGAAGAGTTTAGTTTTTAATTTACATTGAAAGTATTAATTATAGTAAGGATGAAATGACAAATCTTGAAAAGAAATATTTATGAGAACGATGTTGAACATATCAAAAGTTTGTATTTAACTAATTTAAATTTTTCGCTCACTTTTTATATCACTCTGAATGGATTTCCAACGATCTAAGTACATCCAATTTAAAAAAAAAATCTTTAATGGCAGAAATAATTGAAAAATCATTCAAAATTATTTAAAAATATAACATGACCTACAAAAAGATTGTTTGTTCTTTTCGAAATATGAAAATGAATGCTTAATTTTTCCCTTTTTCGTCAGAAAACCACCCTATTTCCCCTTTTTTTGAGCTCCTTTTGCGCTGTGCTCCCTGTAATTGAAAAACGGAATTAAAGAAGGTTCACTATTTTTAACTGCCTCCGTTTAGGAATCTTGCATTATACCCTTATCTACAGCATTTGTAACAGTATTTTTTAGAGTCTATTGCAGTTATTATGTCCTGAAATATTTGATCTATAATGCAATTTGCATTATTGAAAGTTTTTGAATGGTGCTGGATTTCGCAAATTTGAGTTCGACCTCAAAAGAAGAAAGTTGGAACTCAAATTGGTGATATTCTTTACCGATCTTAAGTTATTATGTACAAATCTCGAGAATTTAGAGGGCAATTAGAATGAACAAGTGATTTGAATTTCGTAAGACTTCTGTACTCGGTGTAAGATACAGTCAGTATATAATAATTGTTATAATTATTCATATCGTCAGTACAAACTTATGCTATTTAAGCAACATATATTTCCATAGCTAACGAAAGAAGAAGCCGATGAACGGTATTCCTCCTAGTCTTTTTATTGTATTGCACGTCCTATTGTTTACCAATATTATTATATAATTATGAAGCTTAATGTCTTTCGTCCACTTAAAACACGAAGAGTAAATGATGTGTTAAAAATATTTGTCTGGCTTCACGTATTACCGATTCGATTGTATTCATTAGTACAATACACCCTCGTCATGGATCGATTATTAAATATTTTTATTTTTGCTTCTAGTACAGAAATCAAAATACATTATACCTATTTTTGCTGGAAATGTGTTTCTTCTTTACGGAAAATATTATTGCAGAACGAGAAACATAAATTTGTGTGCATATTGTAGTTTTTTGTTATTATGTGTGATAGATCATGAATAGAAAATATGAAGTGATATTTTAGCTGAAACGAAATTATTCATTTGAAAATTAAATTCTGCTTAAAAGCTGTCTTTTTCTTAATTTATGAAATTGTTAAAGTAGATTAAAAAAAATTCCGGTTCATAATAATTACAGGGTGGCTGCGTAACCAAGAACACCAGGAAATAGTCAAGGATTTTTTGAGACCAGAAAAAACTGGGAAATATCAGTAAATTCATTTTTAACCCAAAATACGACACTTTAAAATTCAACAATTTCTAAATCAAAATTTCCAAAAATTAATCCTTTAAAATTGAGCAACATTTAACTTCACAGCATGTGAAGTGTTAAAAAAAGAACGATTTAAAATTGATGCATTAAAAAGTGAATAGTTTGGAAGTGTTAAAATTGAACTATTTCAAATTAGATGCCCCAATAGTCACTAATAAATAATGGAAACAAATAATCTCTAATTAATTTTAAAATTGATTAGAAAATAATTTTATATAATTAAAAAAAACAATAAATCACAATACCAGTGTCAGTAAGGTCAGTCCACGGTTAGCTCACAGAATCATATTTGCCACTCAAATATGTTGTTGTTTGTTAAAAGTGTTATATTTTTTAATCTTAATATATTTATTTACCATTTTTTACTAAATCTATTGGAAAATTTTAAACAAGAGTAAAATTGACGAAATCGCGGCGGTTTCTCTGAAAATATACGAAGTATGTTTAATTAATTTATATATACTCAAGAAATCCAGCATTTTTTTCTCTTGGATGTTTTCTAGATTCGTCCTGATGTAAAGAGTATATTCCATGATTAATATATAGAATTCCTGAAAATAAAACAAGAATTCAACGATAAAATTTGGACAACCACCACAAAATGCTCCTATTGCAATTCCTAAGAAACAAAATAAAAAAATTTGTTTCTTTGCACAAAAATAAAAAAGGAAAGAAAAATGTGGTCCAAATTTTATCGTTGAATTCTTGTTTTATTTTCAGGAATTCTATATATTGACTTGATTATTGGAACTTAAATGGGATTTTGAATTTGATTTTAGTCTTATTTAAAATTCTTGAATTTCATATTCCATGATAATCTGCCCTGTGCCCGCGCTTTGGAGAGAAGAGATTTTTTTACCAAAACGACACAAGATACGAAAAAAGTCAAAGGAACAAAATTGTTTCCCTACAAAAAGTTCTGTCTCGCGTTATTTTCAAGATTTTTGCGAAAATATGTATGAAATCCTTTAACATTTATTTTTTTCTCGACAATACAATTTCATGGTGTGATGAATTTTTGAAAATTCGCGATGCAACACTATATATTATATATATTAAATATATATAAAAGCTTGCAAAAAATGTATTTTTTTGTTTGTAATTAAATATCAAATTTGAATTTCGAATCTTTTGAGTCGAGCACAAAAAAGTTGTGGTTTGGCATTCGAAAGAAGTCCAACAAAAATGGCTGAAATCGGTTAATGACTTCTGATCGGTTTTTGAATTTGAAAATTAAAAACGATTTCCCTATGAGCAAAAACATTGTGGCGAATTTTTTGTAAGTAAAGTTTTTTGCGGCGAACAAGTATAAAAAATCAAAAAATTAATTAAAGAAAAAAGATTTACACATAAAATCTCTTTAATGGGATTGAAGATACATGTCCTTCTTTGCTGTACGGAGACAAAATTTCGTCGTTTGTAAAGAGTAAAAGGCAACATTCATGATTTGTAAACGGTTTAAAAAGCACGATCGTTTTTTTATAATAAAAAAATACATTTTTCTCACGTTAAGCTCATAGGTAAAATTTTTTCAATTAAAAAACCGTAGAGAAGACACGACCAATTATTTTTCTCCTTTCGGGTGCCAAACCACAAATTTTTTTGCTCGGCTCAAATGATATTTTGATAGTTCCTGGAGTTGAAACGTTTTTTTATTAATACCACACGTAACAAACAGTTTTTCAGAGCATAATCCAGAAATTTTCATCTTCAGAAAATACTATCTTTATTGAAAGCACTTAATTTAAAACTGTTAAATTGTTCGGTTTACAATGTCAAAATTGAGAATACAGAAGGACTTTAAGTTGATATATATTAAATTTTCTTTCAGGATTAAACCTATTCACTTTGAAAGGATTCCATTTTATTTTCGTATTATAGATGCTTGATCTTCAATTGCTGAATTTCAAATGTTTTAAATTCGGAACATTTATTTTCATATATCGAAAAGAACAATCTTTTTGTAAGACATGTTACACTTTAAAATAATTTTCAATGATTTTTCAATGATTCCTGCAATCAAAGATTCATTTTTAAGAATTGGATGTACGTAGATCGTTGGAAATCCATCCAAAGTGATATAAAAAAGTGAGAGAAGAAATAAAATTCGTTAAATACAAACTTTTGATATGTTTAACAACGTTCTCGAAAATATTTTTTTCCAATATTTGTCATTTCATCCTTACTATGATTAATACTTTCAATGTAAATTTTACAATAAACTCTTCAGTAGAGCGAAATAAAAATGCTAAAAATTAATCTAATCGTTTGAGTTGAGGGATAACAATTTCTGGGGCGACATCCAAAACAAGTAAAGAAAAATGTTTGAAATCGGTTAATGTCTTCTGTTCTGAACAGAATACAAATTTTTTTTAAATTTACAATTAAAAATTGTTTGAAATAAAAAAGGTTGCCTTATTAATTCTTTTTTTAAATATACAAAAACATGTTTTTTGGATTGATTCGAACCTGAAATTGCGTCAGCTTGAACCAAAGGAACATGGTATTATTTTTTAGTCATGGGAAACCTTTTTTTTCGTGGTGTTTATAACGTTCCAAAATCGCAAAAAAGATATGAAATCCCAAAAATCCTAACTCACGACAAACAGTTTTTTCCGAAAAAGCAAAATCAAAAAAGGTTTCTTTGGTTCAAGCTGAATAAATTTCAAGTTCGACCTATTCCACAGTTGAATTGCTGAATAAGGAACACCATTTTTAAACCAAAAATCGAATAGTTATATTTTCGTTCCAAAAAATTAATTTTTAATTGAAAAAAAAAATTTTCCCCAAAATTGTTGAATTTTGAAGCCTGAAAGAAGACTTTTCTACAATGCAGTTGATTTTTTAACACGAAAATATGAATCTTTATTTAAAACGTTAATTTTCAACCAAGCATTGAAATTTTCAGTCATTTACCTAGTTTTTAACAAACAAACAAAACTTTAACTAAAATTGTGAATTTTTAACAAAGTAGTTCAAAATGCGACCAATTAGTTGAATTCTCTACCAAAATATTCAATTTTCGAGGAAAAATTCAAATTTGCTATAAAACAGTTAAATCTGTAATCCGAAAACACGAATTTTCAGCAAGAGTTAAGTTTTGAAACAAAAAAGATTTTTTAGTCAATAAAGAAAAAAAAATGCATTCCAAATGTCGAATTTTAAAGCAAGAAGATTAATTTTATACAAAAAAGGTCGAATTTTTAACAAATTACATAAATTTTTAATCAAATAGTTGAATTTTTTAAATAAAAAATATCAACTTTGAACCAAAAATGGAATTGCTACATTTTCATTTCAAGAAACTAATTTTCAAATGAAAAAAAAAAACAATTTTCTACAAAATTATTGAACTTTTGAACCAAAAAAAGAACTTTCTACAATACAGTTGAATTAAAAAATATAAGCTTTCAATACAAACAATAATTTTCAATCAAAAATTGCAATTTTCAGTTTAAAAAAATGAATTTTTAACAAAGTAGTTTGATTTTCAACCAAAGACAGCTTTTCAACAAAATAAATATATTTTCACCCAAATAGTTACATTTTTAACCAATTTTCTGCCAAAAATATAAGTTTTGAACGAAATTCATGAACTTACAACCAAATAGTTGAATTTCCGACTAAAAAAGATCAATTTTCAAACACAAATGAAATAGTTCAATTGTGAGTTTAAAAAAATTAATTTTCAACGAAAAAAAAAGTTTCAACAATAGTTAAATTTTCAAGCAACGATTTAAAAAAATTAAAAATTGCTCAAGTTAGAACATTTCAAATTGCAGTTGATGAATTTGGAATATTCCAATTTTTAATTAGATATTTAACTTTGCACATTTCAACTAAAATGTGTTAATCTGGTAATACTTATTTAAAAAGGACTATATATTTTGTAACTGTTCCAATTTTATATTGGATAATAACTTCTGTCTCCAGTTTTCACATTTTCAACTTGCTTTAAAATGTTTTATCTTCAAATTTTTTGTTAAAAGTATTTATTTTTTAATGGTCTGCACTTAAAACGTGTACCTTATTTATTCATAAATAATTTATTTGAATGCTATAATTGATTTAATTATTATTCAATACTGGGTACAATTTCAAATATCGTATATTTGAAGGGAAAGGGGAAACTAAGAAAAAAAGGGGAAGACTGTGCACCCTGTGACATGGAAATGACTGGCAATTTTGTTCTTACATTTTACAGCATATCAAGATAATGCAAAATGCGACTTCGCGCATTGAAAATAAAGATGTGAATAACAGCGATGTCGTATTTGTGACGTGACCCTGGAGGTTCAAGCTTTTTATGACGATCTGCCACAGAAACTATTTGCCGGCTAGCTTAGTCGAGAGAGCGTTCACTTTACAGTGAAGTTGGGTGAAGTAGGGCACAAAAATTCTACGTTTGAGATTGAATTGATACTTAAATATTTATTTTCACCCCAACTCTTGTATAGACTACAAATTACTCTCACGTTCATCTTTATAAGATACATAATTATAAATAAGTAAGGAATGCAAATAAGTACATGGCTCGTAAATGCATATTAAACTTCTTAAGGAATAAATAAATTACAATTCATGTTATTATGAATAGACAATAGGGATGAGAAAATCAGACTTTTCGGTTCACATTCCATTTTGATGGAAGCTTGGCCCCGGCTACAAAATTTGAACAACTAAAATGGCGACACTTAAATTAAATACATGTGTAAGTTGAAGCAATTCCTCTCTCCTTCAGACTTTAAGTTTCCAATGGAAAATTGACGAAAACCCTTTTCGGGATTTCCGAGAATTGCTCTATTTCAGGTACGGTCGGTTCCGTTTCCGTCTCAATTAAAATCTGCTGCAGCCATTGCTGAACCTGCTTCGGATGTTCCGAGTCGTCTGCTGATACGTTATGGTTCCTACAAAATTCTTTCTTCTCACCAACGTCAACATCAACGGTTTCTTTATTTTCTTGTAGAACAAAATTGGTTTCTTCTATCATGGAAGTATTTTCTTTTATTGAGTTTTCTGTATCTCTGCTATAGAGACTGCAATCATTCGTTTCTATCAAACTGGTTATCGAATTTATCACCCAAGACGATTCGTCCACGTCTTCGTCAATTAACTGAATATTCATCAACTCAGTCGAATTTAAATCCCAGGAACCGCTTGGTACAGTTTTTTCTTTAGCTTCGATGCTCTGATTTGGTGGATCTACACTGGAAGGTTTTTCCGTTTTTTCGGCCTGGAGTTCTTTGTCGAAACTGACATGATCACTGTTCGCTTCCTGGTAGTCCTCGGCTTTGTAGGGCTCTGCATCGTTGATAATGCAATTGTCCGATAATTCAACTTTACCGAATTGTGATACTTCTTTTTCTAGATCTTGCGCTCTACTAAGGTTCACAATAAGGGAAGGTATAGAAGAATGGAGTTCCAAATTTGACTGCACGAGAGAAAGTTGTTGCCGGTGAATGGCGTCCACTTGACGCAAAAGTTGTATTTCTCTGGATTTTAATACGTCCACCAAGCGTTTAAAGCACCTTTGGATTTCATCTTGTACCTGAAAAATAAAAAAATAGTTGTCCATTTGGTAGTAAAAAAAAACAATTTTCTAAAATTGTATAGGGGAAACTACCCTACAGTAGATAATGATTCACAGTAGATAATCTTCATTAACGGGAAAACTGACAAAAAGTGTTCATTACTTTTGTTGGCATAACGTTTCAGCAAGGATATTATATCTTCTGACGAAGTTTTATTGAAATGTTATAATTAATTAATGCGTGAGAACAAAAAATTCATTTTTAACCTGAAAACAAAAATTTCACCTCTTTACTCACACTTTTTAACTTAATGAAACATTTTCATGGCATGTTTATACATTAGAATCAAAGCTTGAAGTTTAATTAACAATATTTATAAATACAAAGTGTTTTTTCTTCAATATTTATAAATATTCATGGACATTTTATCGGATATTACATTTTCCAACAGTAGATAACCAACAGTAGATAATCGGAAAATTACAAAAAATTTCTCTGTCAAAATTGGCAGCTCTGCGACTGTCTCGCAGTTGTTTTAAATTAAACGTTCTGTTTGTTTGTTTATTTTGATTCGGGAAGTTTTTAAATTCAAATTATTTCAAATAATAAACTAAGAAAATAGTGTAAATTATTATTTATTAAAAATCTCATCAATTTTAATTGTGTTTCAAGAAGCCTTTCGGAAAAGATATAATTTTTTGGATTAAGGTATGTAAAAAAGCTGCACTTTTCTGTCATCGCAAGTCAGGTTAAATTGTATGAAGATTAAACATCTCGTACCAATCGCACCAACCTTACGAAATATCAGAGATAAAAAAATGTCAATAATTCAAACTTTTGCGTTTTTTGTAAAATAATCATAGTTTCAACTATTATTTATTCAATAAATTGTTTTTAATTGTAAGCATACTGATGATAAATTATAATTATCCAGAATTGAGTATTCTAACTTGTCCAGGAGCAATACCAGAAACGATTATTTATTGATGGACGGAGGTGTCAAAATCGTACCCTTGACCTGGTCTAATAAAAATGTTTAATACAGTTAATTAATTAATTTCATGATATTTTTTTCTATAATAATACTTAATTGAATATGTAAGCTTTATTTAACAATTATCATCTTTCTTTATTTTTGGAAACCAATGCAGTAAAATGCTGTTGATTTTTTTCTTATCTACTGTAGGGTGGTTTCCCCTACACAGGGATCACAGCGCAAAGGAGTTCAAAAAAGGAATACATATAGGGTAATTTTTCAGGAGAAAGGGTAAAAATAGGGGAAAGATTTAACATTTGTTTTTACAGGTAGAAAAAAAGGAACAATTTTTTTATAAGAAATGTTATATTTTTAAACAATTTTACATGATTTCTGCCATTCCATTTCCATGGCGATATAAAAAGTCCGAAATAAAATAAAATTTTTTAAATAAACAATTTTTATGTTTAAAAAAGTTCTCATATTTGAGAATATATATATATATATTTTTTTTTTAATCCCATCATCATATTTTGAACGTAAATTTGAAACTACATTCTTCAATCAAATTAAAAATAGTTCAAGTGCCTATAATTTTTACACATCAAACAAATTTAATTTGTATAGTTTCAGGAAAGAAGTATTTAAGCTTTAAAGTTTTATTTAAATTTGTATGGTAAGATTTAAAAATAAAAATTGAGTCTGCTCAACACTCTTATTCAGATTTGAATCCAAACATTTTTAAAAATTCTTTCTCATCTTAAGACGTAAAAGAAGGCGCTTTCTGTCTGTAAGGAGGCGCATACAATGAAAGAATTCATTTTTATTTGTGTTGTGATATAGTTCACAGAATGTTGTTTTTAATAATACCAACTTACGCAGATTTAATTAATTTTGATATTCTAAAAATGCCATGCATCTCCTAAATTAATAAAAACTAATTATTGTTTTTTATTATTATTATCGATTATGATACGACGCACCACGTTAAATTCGTTATACCTTATAGACTATAGAGGCTTCGAAGTTGTTATCGAACCGAGGGATATAACTAGTTTAGAGGATAACGAAGTTATTACCAAACGAGGCAGCACATTAGTTTACAGCAATTTTGCCCACCATATTTCACTATCATTTTCCCATGTAGTTTGACCCACTAAACATGAAACTCAAATTGAAGGCAACTGAATCCTCTATACATTTCTATTCTAAAGTTTTTAGATCGGCCTAGTAGTTCAGATGCTAGCGATTGTAATAAAATGTCTAGTATTTGCGATTTCTATTCTTCCCAGGAGGACACGTGAATTGTCGACCTAGATTTTTGCAAAAAAATACAACTTTAAAAAAAAAAATCATTTTCAAAAAAGAAGATGAATTTTTTACCAAAAAATACCATTTTTTTAAAACAAAATACGTGAATTTTCAACTAAAGAAGAAAATTTAGCAACGAAGTCGTTGAATTTTCAAGTAAAAAAGATGAGTTTTCAACCAAAACTGGAATAGTTAAACTTTTAGTAAAAAAAAAATAATTTCATATCAAACTTACGAATTTTTGACTAAAATGATGAATCATCAACTGGAATATATGAATTTTAAGCCGAAAGAAGATCAATTTTCAACTAAAATTATGAATATTTAACTGGTTATTTAAAAATTATATATATAGGTGGAATTGACATACTTCAGACCAAATGGTTATTTAAATTGTTAACCAAAAAGTTTAATGAAACAAGAAGATTACCTTCAATCAAGAAGATTAATTTCCTACCAAAAAAGGCTACTTTTCAAAAAACTACATGAATTTTGAACTAAAAAGATCAATTTTCAACAAAAAAATGAAATAATTAAAAATATTAATTTCCAACCAAACTGATAAATTTTCAACTAAAATGATGACTCAAACAAATAGTTGAACTTTAACTAAAAAAGATCAATTGTCAACCAAATAATTGAATTTTGAAGTGAGAAAGATCAATTTACAACTAAAAACGGTAGATATATTTTAGTTTAAAAAAATTAATTTTCCACACACAAAAAAAAACACAAATTTTCAACCGAAGTGATTAATTTCTAACAAAAGAGTTTAACTTTCAACCAAGTAGTTTTATTTACAACGAAAATATTAATTTTCAACTACAATGATAGACATTTAACTGGAATAGTACTTGAATTTTCAATAAAAAAATGAATGTTCAAACAAGAAGAATATTTTCTACCAAAAACGATGATTTTTCCAAAAATACGTGAATTTTCAACTAAAATAACGAATCTTCGAATGGAATAGTTGAATTTTAAAGCAAAAAGACTAATTTTGAACTAAAAAGGAGAGATTGTCTAGCACAAATTGAATGGTAAAAACTTCAGTTAAAACAATTAATTGAAAACCAAAAAGAAACTAATTTTAAAAACGTTTTTAAATACAGTAATATAAAGGTACATTTACAGATAAAGAATCATTTTTATTCAATGTTATATTGCAATGAAAAAAATAAGCACGTTTTCGAGAAAAAACCCTGAAATTTCCAGACTTTTCCAATGTCAAAAATAGTCTAGGAACATCGAATATAAACTCTGAGGACATGCAAATTAAAATCTATTTGAAAACTGCCTGATTCTGAAATTAGAGCAAATGTAATTTCTAACCACTGTTATTAGTTTTCAAAGATATATTATGACACTCATGAAAACTATTCCCATCACCAAAAAATTCCATCAATAATTGAATGAGAAATATTTGATCAATTAATACTCTCACCAAATATTTAAAAAAAAGTTTTGTACAACTATCACAATCTAAATTATTTGAGACATTATAAACTATTTGAAAACTTAACCGCTGTGGATTTTAAAGACCATAAGGTTACTTTATCACAATACAAATATATAAATCAATTTCAATACAATACAATATTTTTAAAAATATATAAAAAAAGGTTTTTGTTAAAAAAATATTGCATGCGCAATACTTTTTTGTCAGTAATGAACGAACTTTACGTACTGAATAATTTATAAACAAGGGGGAATATGCTGAACACCTGCCGCCCGATTAATTCACCTGCACTTCATTTGAAAAGTGAATTACATGCATCAACTTATCAAGAATGGATTATTACATACCTGTGCAGATGTGTCTTCCAGAAACTGTCTTTTTTCGGTAATCAGCTTGATTCGGATGGAGCTAGAATTGTTTTCCTCGCCCTTTTCACTTTTTCCTATCATATTCAAAATAACAAAGGGAGACGAACTTTCGTTCGAAAATGGCAAGAAGATCACTGAATCTGATTATCACAGACTTCGATTCGAAAAAATGAATGGAACATCCATCGCACAGCTCGTCCTCTGTCAAGTATCCTTCTTTGTCACTAAAAAAAATCAGTGTCTAAACCGGTTTTACTTCCGCCAAACGGTCGTGAGGGTAGTAGGAAATGGGCATCATTCGAAACCCTTTTATTCTAATTCAATTCGATTACAGGAAGGATTTTTGCAAAGCGCGGCACCGCAGTCGTTTGCTTTGTTGCAAATGCAAACAACATCCAGCGAGCGCCGAGGCCGAGCCGAGGAGCGAGCGATTGTAGTTTGTTGCGATGCGACTGCGCACGACTGTAGGTTCGAATCACGTGACTTTTGGCGGTAACGCTCGAAATCGAATATATATTTTTTCTAACCTTTTCTCTACTATTATACAAAACTTCAAAACTAAAGTATTCAGAGTAGAAGAACTCTACAGTTTAGGCGTTTAAAGGCCATGACTAGTCGTCCAGCTTTTTCCTGACGAATAGCGGAAATTTTGCTTAACTTGATTGGCGGAGCTGGAAAAGGGTTACGTTTAAAATTAAACAATATAAAATAAAAACGTTCCACTTTATGTTCAATAACGGTTTAATTTCAAAACCTTTAAAATTGGAGAGCAGGATGGCTAAAAAATATTTAATTTTTGGGGGATAACACCCAAAAAATTTCCATTTGGTCGAAAATAACAGCAATTTTAAAGAAAAATTTAGGGAAGGGCAAATAGGATAAAAAGCTAAGAAAAAGAAAAACTATAGATAATTTTAAAAACCACCCTCAGGAATTACGAATAAAACCTTTAATGAACAAAGAATAAATTTTTTAGCTCCCAACAGTTTTTAATGCCTTTTAAATCCTGTTTAACCACATTCTTATTTAATGTAAATAACACAACTAAATTTTCCAAAATATACATTTTTTCAAAAATGTTTGTAGAAAACTTTTTGTAGAACTCTTCGAAAGGAAATATTTTTCGTTTGAACTTTTTTTTCTGTATTTCGCATATTTATTGAAAACCATTTTTTGATTTTCATAAAACTGGCTGATATTTTGTTAATTTTCAACTGTTAAAAATACTTGCGGATTTCGAAACAATAGCGGTGAATATCGTCGACGGTCGGTGGTGAATCAATGAAAATAGTCGGTTAGGCGCTTTTTGTATATAATTATTAAGAAATGAAATTTTTTTTATAATATTATATGGTTTTAATAAATTATTTTAATAAATGTGGTCATGTCTTTTACCCCACAAACATTTTAAGATGGAAATAATCGGACGGTTTTTCTTTTAATTCGATTGGTATCTAATTACTACGAAATGATGAAATTTTCATAAGATTTTATTGTAAATATTTATTAACAATTTTAAATAGACTCGAGTCATCCAAAATACCAACAGCACTTACTAGCAGTAGGGCCGTCTGCGAATTTAACGGTCTTCATGTTTGACCAAGTGCAGACAGATTTTATTGAATATAAACAATAAAATATTTTAATTGACAATTTATCTCTTTGGTTAAAAATAAAACTATTTTGTTGAAAATTCGTCTTTTTGGTGAAAAATTATATTTTGTAAGTTAAAAATACAACTGTTTTGTAGAAAATTGGTCTTTTTTGGCTAAAAGTTTATTTTTTCGCTTGCATATTCATCATTTTAGTTAAAAATGTATATCTTTGGTTGAAAATTCCGTATTTTTTCATTCAAAGTTGAACTACTCGGTTAAAAGTTCATTTGTTCGGTTGCAGATTCATCGTCATCATTTTAGTCAAACATTCATATCTTTGGTTGAAAACTCATGTATTTGGTTTAAAATTCGTTTTTTTTTTAGTAGAGAATTAATTTTCTGTGTTGAAAATTGGTCTTATTGATTGAGAACTCATCCTTGTAGCTTGAAAAATGAACATTTGGTTGAAAATTCAACTATTTTCTGAAAACATTAATTATTTTGTTGAAAATTCAAATTACTTGGTTAAAAGTCATATTTTTTGGACGGAAATTCATTTGTTTTATTAAAAATCCGTCTTGTTGAATTGGAAATTAACCTTTTTCTGTTGAAAATTTAACTATCTTCTAAAAAATTCAATTATTTGGTTAAAAATGCAACTGTTTTTGGTCAAAGTTTAATGATTTTTGTTTGAAAATTCGACCTCTTGGTCGAAAAATCATATTTACAGGTTGAAAATAAAACTATTTTGTTGAAAATTCGTCTTTTTGGTGAAAAATTATATTTTGTAAGTTAAAAATACAACTGTTTTGTAGAAAATTGGTCTTTTTTGTTTAAAAGTTTATTTTTTCGCTTGCAGATTCATCATTTTAGTTAAAAATGTATATCTTTGGTTGAAAATTTCGAATTTTTTGGTTAAAAGTTGAACTACTTTGTTAAAAGTTCATTTGTTCAGTTGCAGATTCATCATCATCATTTTAGTCAAACATTCATATCTTTGGTTAAAAACTCATGTATTTTGTTTAAAATTAGTTTTCTTTTTAAATAGAAAATTAATTTTCTGTGTTAAAAATTGGTCTTATTGATTAAGAATTCATCTTTGTAGCTTGAAAAATGAACTATTTGGTTGAAAATTCAACTATTTTTTGAAAACATTAATTATTTTGTTGAAAATTGAAATTACTTGGTAAAAATTCAT
>CAKNXH010000594.1:51534-70922 GCA_932178445.1 Andricus quercusramuli
AAGTTTAATGATTTTTGTTTGAAAATTCGACCTCTTGGTCGAAAAATTATATTTGCAGGTTGAAAATTCAATTATTTGTTTGAAAATTAAACTACATTTGGTTACAATACAGTAATCTTTTTTAGTCGAAAATGCAACTGTTTTGTTGAACATTCGTCTATTTTGCAGAAGATTAATATTTTATGATAGAAAAGTCAAACATTTTTGGTAAATAAAAAATGGTTCTATCATTTAAAAAACTAGAAACCTCAGAGAATATTCCTTTCTTGGCAGAATTGAAAGGACCGAAAATTGTATTTAACAGAACTCCGAGTTAAACATTTACAATGAAATGTGCTATCAAATATTTTGTTGTATTCGGCTCTACCTAATTTATTAAATAATAACAAAAATTTTTAATTAATGGACGCTCCCCCATCGGAATCAAAAAGATCAGTTTTCATATTTTCAAAAACATTGGAGTTAAAAAATCAGGTTTTATGCTTCCTTAACAATTTGAGGCAAAAAATAGTGGGTCATGTTATTTTTGAAAAAAGTATTTCCTTCAATTTCTAATCGTTCTGGATGACCATTATTCATATTGAAAGTTTCGAAAAATACAAATTTGGGGGTTCCTTATTTTCAACTTTTAACCAAATGAAATTGGCGTTTTATTTTTAAAATTTCATTTTTTAAACTCGAAGAACAGAACATTATTTTCATATATTAGAATAAGAAATTTTTTTAGTACGAATAGTATTTACTATAGGAATATGCCGAATGTATTCACAGCAGAATATAATGAAATTTAAAAGAATCTAAATTAAAAGGAAGAAATATTACCACTTTCATTTCTAAAAATATTTGTCACAGAAAAACCATTTGTTTCTCGTTGGATTTCTTTAAAAGTAATCTCATAATTTAAAGCTAAGGCATACAATTCCGTCAGATATAAAGAAAAACACTGACATTTAGAAAAAATTAAACAAAACTTATATTTCATTCAACTCTTAAATTTTACAAAAATCATAATAGCCAGTCTTTATATATAAATCTGGTAACCTGCCAGACTTATTTCATAGAGAAAGTATATAGTCTTTTTCTCGACGACGCTTATCACAGTGGACTACAAATACAACTATAAAACATACTTAATATATTTTAGTCCTTATTAGCATCACTTTTCATTTTTCCGTATTTTCGTAATGTGTCTTTGGTAAAAAGCACATACATAATAATTAAAACTAAGTCGATACCGATTGTAAAGTCGGTAAAACCTGAGTATCATATCCTAGTAAAGCTATAGACTTTAATTTCAATCTGGAGCATCAACTTCTGTATAAACTTGTAAGTTTTATATCTTATAATCACATGTTACTTTATGGCAGATAGAGTTTAGTTGTCATTTTAATTACTACCTCAGGTTGCTTATTTTCTAAAAAATATGATAATATTCTTTGAATGGCTGTTTTTCAATAATATACGAAATCAAGAGCAAACAGGGTCTTCAAAGTAAAAAAAAATGACTTCCCATTCAGAAAATTTAGAAGAAACCTTCTTGTATGTGAGAAGGCATATTAGAATAATACGCATAAAAAATATTAAATTCAGCTGCTCCTGAAAACGAAATTAAATAAAAAATAATCTGAATTTGGAAAAAACAGCAAAAAAAATGGTGATTGACAAAATTTCTTAAAGTTCCCTTTACTTAAGAAATGAACTGAAGATTCTGGTAAGATCCTTTTCCATGTTTGACATATTGCTCGTATCCAAAACATCGTCTTGATAAGATGAATTACAGCTCATCGTCAAGGCCAAAGACCTTGTACGTGGAGGCCGCAAACGAAATTCCGGCTCTTCATCGTCATCATCATCACTTACGGGGAACCTATCGTATTTGTATACTTCATTTGTATCTTCATTAGCTTTCTTTGTATGACATTTGTAATTATCCTTCATTGTTGTTGAAGGTAGAGACATCGATTGTTGTAGACTTTGAGATGAACGGAAGGGCGTCTTGTAGGGTTTCTGAAACTGAAATTGATTAATTTGTTTTAACAATTGAAAGCTGTTTTAATTTTATGCTATAAATAAATCGAATTTCAAGCATAGTGGACTTTTCGACATTTCGTTCCTCAATTCTTTCCCCCTTACCCCAAAATGATTTAATTATACTTACTAATAACTACTTAATTAATGTCTTAATAAGCTATGAAACCCTTTTTTGTCGGGGGATTGCGCCTGCTTTGACTAATTTTTAATTTACTTATTGTATTTTTTAATTGTCATATCGTATTTCAAATTCTTATAGAAAAATGTGAAACAAGTCAGATAAAAGTGCAATTTTCCTAAAAAATGATGGTAATGTGAAAGGAGATAATTCTATATGTATAAAAACGTAATACAAGCATTTTCAAGATACTGAGGAAATAAAAACAAACCGATTTTGATTTTTTTTTTAATTTGTTCACTAGAGAGGTACAGCTTAGGGTGTGTGTGTTCAGATTATAAAATACTTCTTTTTGTCTTATAAAATTAATCATCACCCTAGTGTTCAATCATGTAATACTAAATAATGTCTTACCTCTTTCATAGGTTTGGAAAATTTATCAGCACGGCCACCTTTACCTTCTAAACTCAGAAAACGTTGTCTTTCCGCTTTCCTAAAAGCCCTTTTTTTTGCTGTTGACAGTCCAACTGGGGCCAGCAAAACACCTCTGCTTTTAGCTTGTTGCAAAGGATCATATGTTTGCGCTGGTGGATCCTATTATAATTTTAAATATAGAAATATTATTTTAAATTTGCGTTAAAGATTCTTTTAGATGTTTAAGCTTGTTCTTGAGTATTTAGTTCAATTGGTAAAACAACAGATGCACGTGTAAAACTGTAGCAGTAAAGATTCAATAAATAATTATCAATAAACTATCGCAACATGTTTCTCCATTTGTAAGTATTCAGTAGAAAGGGTCATTCTTTTTATTTATCATGCTCTCATCTTTTTCAAAGTTCAATTATATTTTGTTTATGATCTTAAGTTTGACGATGAAACTAATTTTTTAAAATGTAAATTACCTCGCCCCAATTTTCTTCCGCAGGTGGGACGAACACTTTTTTCAATTCCTCCAGGGGAACTGAGCCAACATGGAACTGATCATCGATATCATCGATATCCTCGAGAGCCTTTGGACGTTTCAGGCAAATTTCGAGGTGGCTCTAAACATATTTAAAAAAATTCAATTTAAAAGACAGTTTTTTAGAGTTTATAAAACACAAACGTGCTAACTGCCTACCTAGCAGTAAAACTAATTTTTTTATTTAAAAACTGCTCTACAAAAATCATAAATAATTAAAATATTATATTAGCAGGGTAATGACTAGAGCTAAAAAAAATCCTCGTTAATTTCCTGGTTATTTCAATTTTTTAATTCAAACCTTCAAATAATTAATTTATAACTAAATAATTTATCATTTTTGTTTTCAAAACAGTATCTCCAAATTAATGAATCTAAGGCGGGAAAATTCTAAATATAAAGCGTTACAAATTGTTTAATATACAGTCGAATTTCCAAGCCGTCCCAAATCGGGACATCGGAAATCTCCAAGCTGTCTGGAAATTCGTAGCGCCCTCTCTTGTACAGAATCACAGATTTCAAGCCGTAATTATTATCTCTGATATCCCTTTTTCAAAATAATTGTTTGTTAATTCTTTGTTCCTCGACATATTTCTCAATTCTCTATTCAAGATTTTCTCTAACTATTTTAATTCGATGAATTGTTTTGTTCACTGATACCAAGCTTAAAGTAAAATCAGTATAATACACATAAAAACTTTGAAAAATATTGCAAATCGAAAAATTTCAAACCATAATTTGTATAATTTGAAATTAAACCGGTCAATAATATTAAATTAGCATTCACGAAAATAGGAGTAAATTTATTCCTAACTATGTGTATTCTATTACATCAAACGGAATTAAATCCGAAAGTACATTTAGGCGAAATTCCTTTCCTCAACATTCTATTCCACTCAATGATATTAAAATAATTAAATTTTCAACTTTCGGCATTACGAATTGCAAATGGTAGAAACTGTAATTGGATTAATTGCACACCAATTAAATCAATTCGCAGGAATTTATACAAAAAGGGACATTGATTTATAATTAAAAAGTTGTAAATCACTTCATTTTACGAACTTTTCTCTAAATCAAGTTGCAAGGGTTTTCTCAGTTTAAACGTATTGTATATTCTAATATATTATTGCAATCTGAAATCAATATGATAAAGCAGAAAAATGTTAAGTAAAACCATGAAAAGATTTTAATACATACTATTTTTAATTTTTCATATTCAAAAATCATAATAGATTTTTAAAAAGAATCAACATTTTGCTACTACGTCAAATTCAAATAACTGTCACGTAATTTTATTACCTCATAATCAGCGGCTTCTACAACATGGTAGGGATCATAAGGGCAAATCTTCGCATTTCTTCTTTTCAGTTTTGGATTATTTTGGCGACAATGTATCAAGTGAGCTGTGAACCGACTTTTTAGAATACGGTGCGACTTATCGTATGGACACGTTTGCAATGGATCGCCCAGGTCCGTTGCATCCATTCTTAGTTTTACCTGAAACAGAAAAATACCCAAAATGCATTATCCCGACTCCATAGAAAAATATTGTCTACGAAGTTATGATTATTTAAATTGTTAAGTTTATTTAAGACAAGATAAGATACCAATTTTTTCTTAAACCCTCTAAAATTTTTACTCTTTTTATTTTTTAATTTGTCCTTTTCTGAAAAAAAGACATATTGTAAGTTTTAAGCAGGCCAAACCATTTTTTGAGAAAATACTCATGAGTTCGTAGAATTGGATTCAGTCATTTCAAAAAATGAATGCGAGGAATAAAAAATTTCTTTCTATTTCGTTTTCTCATCAGAAATATTACATGAGTCTCATTTTTCAATAAAAAAAAAATTAATCTAAATTAATTATTATTCCTAACATCTTCATCATTCCTTTAAATTTAATCAGTGTTTAATAATAGATTTAATACTTTCACAATGATTCATTATAATAAATTTAAATTTAGAATTTAAAATTTAAAGATTTTTCGGGTTTCAATCATGTGCGAAACTATGAATGTTGCCGACGTTTCGTGACGATGCCTGTAATTGGCCAGAGCGCCCCATGGTGGGGACAGGTTGGACTTGATTGGCCAATCAAGTCTTTTTTAAAAAATCCGGGAGGACGGAAAGCCAAATCGGATTGATATTATATCCATTGTCCCTATTGATGTTATTAGGGTGTTTCAAGATTTCGATTGCTTCTCTATGTTTTCTTGGAAATTTATTGTACGTTTTGGCGATGACGGTTCTTTTGTCAAATAAAATACTATGTCCTGTTTCGATATGATGCTCAGCTACTGCTGATTGTGTGAAATGTTTTAGCCTAACTTTACTCTCATGTTCCTTTACACATTGACTTACCGCCCTCCCGGTTTCTCCAATATAGACTTTACCACAAGAACAAGGGATTTGATATACTCCTGGATCACTGAAAGGTTCCTTTTTATCTTTAGGGTTGTTTAGAAGTTTTCCTATTTTTGCAGGTGGTTTAAATATAGTTTGGATGTTGTGTTCGTTGAGAATTCTTCCTATTTGTTCCGTGATACTTTGAATGTAGGGTAGGATGGTGATTGTTTTTCTCTCTCTTTCTTTAGTAGGTTGTGTTGACTTGTTTTCTTGAGTGTATTTTCTTATTGCTTTATTAATTTGTTTGTTTGTGTAATCGTTTTGTATTAAGATTTGTTTAACATTTTGTAATTCCTTTTGTAAGTTGTCTTTATCTGTTATGGAAACAGCTCTGCATACAAGGGAATTGATGACCGATTGCTTTTGAGATGGGTGGTGGTGGGAGGAGGCATGCAGGTATCTGTTTGTATGCGTGGGTTTTCTGTAAACTTAATGTCCTAATGTGTTATCGGATCTTTTATAAACAGGTACGTCTAAGAAGGGTAATTTTCCGTTCTGTTCAATTTCCATAGTGAACTGGATATCAGGGTGAATTTGATTGATGAAATCGAAAAATTTGTTTAGTTCGTCTAGTCCATGTCTCCAGATGACAAAAGTGTCGTCAACGTAACGGCACCAAAATTCCGGTTTAAGCTTGGATTTGTTAAAGATTTTAGTTTCTAAATTTTCCGTAAAAATGTTGGCTATTACAGGTGAGATTGGTGATCCCATTGCCGCTCCTGAGGTTTGTTCGTAGAATTGTTTATTGAAAGAGAAATAGGTATTAGTAAGACAGTGTTCTATTAAAGGTGTGAGATTGGAGGGGAAGTTTTCGAAGGATTTAATAATATCGATTGTATCAGCGATTGGTACTTTTGTAAAGAGAAATACTACGTCGAAACTTTCTGATGAAGTCAAAAGAGTTTTGGACGTGTGTGATAGAGTTTCCTGTGAAAGGCTTAAGTTTTTTGGCGAGAAAGCGTGCTAGGTTGTAAGTTGGAGAGTTTATTGTGCTGACGATCGGTCTGAGTGGGATGTTGTTTTTGTGCATTTTTGGAAGTCCGTAAAGTTTTGGAGAGATAGGATTAGTAGGTTTTAATTTAGATATGGTATCGCTGTCAAGATTTGAGTCTTTTAGGAGGCTTTTTGTTTTTCTGGTTATTGTTTTTGTGGGGTCTTTTTGAAGCTTTTTATATGTATCGTCAGTAAGAAGGTCCATGATTTTGTTGTTATAGTCTTCTTTATTCATTATTACTGTTGTATTGCCTTTGTCTGCGGGTAATATTATGATGTCTTTATTCTGATTGAGTTCTTTAATAGCTGTTTTTTCTTGTTTTGTTAAGTTTGAGGAGGGAAGTTGGGCTTCGCGTAAAATGTTGGCTGTCCTACGTCGTATGTCATTTGCTTTTTCGGGTGGAAGGGTGTATATTGTGGATTCCAAATTACTGATGATTTCTTCTTTTGGGATTTTGGAGGGAGCGACTGCAAAATTATGTCCTTCAGATAAGGCTGAAATCATTTCATTGCTGAGATGATGGTTAGAGATGTTTTTTTACTGTATTAGTTAATGGTGCGTGCTTTACTGCAAGTAATTTGTCAAATTTTATTTTTTGTTTCTCAGTGCAAAAGTCTTTAATCCGTTGGGATTGGTCAAATGATATGCGGTCCAATGTGGACCAAATGTCAAATCTGAGAGTGTTTGATAGGAAAAGGTGAAGTTTCAATAGTTTTTCGAGGTACTGTGCAAGTCAAATTTGGTATGTTGTATCCTTTCTTTTAAGAGAAGCAAAATGGTTTTTTAACTGTAAGAATTTTGGGACGATGTTATTGTCCCTAAGCCGTTTTAAGAAAGCTAAAGATGTTAGTAGTTTAGCTTGAGAAGACCTGAGCTTACTAAAAGTGTTAGTTTTAGTAGGGCAACTCTCCCCTTAGAGTTCTTTAATAATAGATTTCACTATTCTATACTTCATTGGCCAATCACGTCCAACCTGTCCCCACCATGGGGCGCTCTGGCCAATCACAGACATCGTAGAGAATACATATATAAGAACAACATAACCTGAAACTTCAGTTTCAGGTCAGCCCTGAAGAAGTGAACTGCAATGTTCAAGAAACCCCAGCAAAAAAGAAAGAATTGATACGGATTGGGGCGAATTAACATTTTTGTAATGCGCGTGAATCCCGTTTTCTGATTCGTTCGAACGGATTGAGACGCATTTAGATGAATTGAAACAGCGCGAATTGAATGCGTGTGAATTCGTATTAATGCGTGGTCGAGGTCAATCAGAAAAAAAATTAATAAAAAGTGCATGCGTCGAGACTTGAATCAGCGATCCCTCGTGTATCAGTCCAGAGTACCCGCCACTGAGCTACGAGACAATTTACTAAACATTTACAATAAATTCTATATGCCCTGCACGTTGGTTTTCCTGTTACGGATTAAATTGTATAAATCAAAACTTGCTGAAATTCGCCGTGACGCATTGGGGCGAATACAAGTGTGTATTTTACTCTCACGAATTCAGACGCATTGACCAATGTTGAAGTTTCTGCGTGCTGACGCATTGAAGTGTATTCGCTGACTTTAGACTTTTGCACTGTATTTGTACGTATAGAAAGATTCAAAATTGAAATACCGTCTTCACGAATTTACATGCATTGACACATAGGTCCAATGCGTCATGGTCGCAAAGCGGGATTTGCAGGGTATAATAGTCTTTTCAGTTCAATTCGTATCAATACTTTCTTTTTTGCTGGGACGTCGGCAACATTCATAGTTTCGCACAGGATTGAAACCCGAAAAATCTTTAAATTTTAAATTTAAATTGATTTTAATCAGTGTTTGTCTGTCTCATTAGAGTTTTTATTTTGTTTGAATAGTGCAATTTTATTAGTTTAGCTTCCACATATAGGAATTCTTTGTAATGGTGACAATAATTTCAAAAAAGATTTAATTCGTTTAATTAAATTTTCGTCAATTAAAAAAACTGCCCAATATGGGCACATTTTTTTTGTATGTGCAGCTTTTTTCTATTAATTTTTTTTCTTACCTTGCATCGATTTTCCAAATATTTAATTTTTTTATTTTTAATATTATTTTTCATCATTAAAACAAAAACTACACATCCTATCAAAATATGATTAATAACAAAGGACCTAGCCCGTTAAGCAGGTCAAAAATGCCCTTGGCTGGAACTAGATTTGCAATGAGCCCATTTCTAGGACTTCCCTAATAGCACGGAACGTTCCAGGGAGGTGTAAAATGTCCGCCGTTTGGGAACGTTCCACTGGAACGTTTCAAACATAAATTAATGTTATTGTTATTATTATCAATAAAAAACGCGTAAAACGTAAGTGGTAGGTCAAAATCGATGTCAATTTATGATACGGATATCATATTATAGTGTAGTATATGCGGTACTCAAAACTCAAAAACGACATCCATTCTTACCTATCTCTTACGGTTTACGAGATAATTGTTGTTAAAAACAATAATAATGGAAGGTTCCCCTCAGGTCCCAGTGGAACGTTCCTGGAACGTTCCCAAGGGCGGACATTTTACACGTTCCGTGCTATTAAGGTTGGAATCATAAATTTTTTCCCGGATTTTTGAACCCCCATCACCACCCCCATAGTCATGGTGGCTAAATATGTGTTTTACGGTTTTTATTTTTTTGTGACACATTTGTGTGATAGAAAAATCTGAAAAAGAATTAGTAAAAATAAGGACCGAAAATAATGGCAATTTGCCAATATTTTCAGAACGGGACAGTTTTTTTCGTTTTTCCAAAAGTCAGCTTTCCCCTTTAACATTCACCGATTCAATTACAACACTCAGAAATATTAAAAAATACAGAATTTGATCGTAAGAAATATTCAGTATTTCAATATTGATCCATGATACCCTTATGAAAAAGAAGTATTGGTAAGTATCGGATTTCAGACTTTTTTTGCGAATAAGTATTGGATCCAATACTTACCAATACTTCTTCTTAATAAGGGTATCTGCCATCTGTGCCATCTTAAAAAAAAACTACCGTCCACATTGATCAAAAATCTGAAAAAATTCTGAAAGTTAGCACATGAGATTACCCTTCATTTATGGAAAATTTGGAACAGTACTCAAAAAATTGTAGACCAAAAAATTTTTTCGAAAATTTGAATTTCTCTCAAAAATTTAAATTTCCCGCCAAAACACCGGAAAACAAATTTTTTAGGTGTATTCTAATTAAAAATCTTAACTTGGCAAGATTACGATATCTGTGGCGACAAAGTTTTAATGGATTACAATAGGTTTTTTTTTTTTTTTTTTTTGAAAAAAAAACGAATCTAAAAGCATGAAATCGATATTTCGAATAGTTTTCGAGATATCCAATTTTTTTACTTTTTTTAATTCCGTGACCAATTACAGGCGTGCCTTTCGGCCCCCATGAACCCCTACATCATTTCTGTGATCAGTCAAAGGGATGCCTTCCCCCCATGAGGAGATGCAAAAGGGTTGAGTCTGACGAAATTGATGTGACATAATTTCCGTGACCAGCCACAGGGGTGCCTTCCAACCCACACGAGGCGTTGCAAAAGGGGTAGGGGGTAAGACCTGCATTCGATTATTTAATTTAACAAATATTGATATCTCGAAAACTATTCGAGGTATTGATTTAAAAATTTCAGATCCGTGTTTCTCGCAAAAAATCCCATCGAAATCCATATTCAGAAACTACCTTAATCAAAAACAAAAGTTAATAATTTCAACATTAAAAATTGATATACCGAAAACTATTCAAGATATAACGATTTCAAAATTTCAGATTCGTGTTTCTCGCAAAAAATCCTATAGGAATTCACATTAAAACTTTGTCGCCACGGATATCGTAATCTCCCCCGTTTTCATTTGGTAATAAACGTTACAAAAAATATACTTTTTATTATTTTTAATAAACATAACGGCCGGTTTATTGCAGAAAGTTTGCAGTTTACGTTCATGACCTTCGTTACGAAGAATTTCAAGAGTTATAAAAATAATAAAAATCACATCAACCCGGAGAAAATTTATTTAGAAAAAAAATATTTGGCAACCAAGTTTCTCTTTGTGTGAATCGAGTTGCGGAAATAAATATTTTTTGGATGTTTCGGCATGACCGGCATGAAATTACACGTACCTAACCTTACTAGAATTTTAAATTTTGTGAATGATATTTTTAATGCACTTTAACTTCTCATTCTTCTCGAAACCATACTAAATGTAAAACTAGAGAATTCTGTATAAAAAGGACAACGAACAAGATTATCATTGCAACAAGAATCTTCATTTTAAAGAAATATATTATTTTGACGAAACTTATGTTACTTTGTATATCTGACCTCACCGACACTGTTTTCTGTTCTATGCAGAACACTAAATCTGAATCTAACGATTGAACTTATATCTTCAAATTCTTCTACTCAAAACACACAAAGAAAAAATTGGAAAAAATATACAAATTTAAGTATACGAACCATATAAGAACAATAACAACCGAGATGATATAAGCTATGATGCTTGGCTTGTTTTTAGTTTTTACTTGGTCATGACTATGGCCCGTGGTCATGACCGAGCACAAGCGAGCAGAACTGCAGTGGGACTCCGATGCTGTTTTGAAGTCGATCGAACCTCTCTTTCAATCTCCACACGTTGGAAAAAGAAGTCCATTCAATTTTCGACACGGTATCGGAGTGTCTTCTCTCGTGACGTCGTGACGATCAGGGTGGAGTCCCATGACCAGCAGAGATGGGTAAGTAAAATACTCGTGGTAATTTACTTGGTTTTCTACGGTAATTTACCTGGTATTTTACGTCATCAGTTTTCTACCGTCAATTACCACGAGTATTTTACTTACCCATCACTGGTCATGACCAATCCTGACCGGTAATGACGGTAAAAGTTGGTAAAACGCGGTCAGACCCAAATATCTCCATCGGGGACAAAAACTTTATCGGTTCTAAATGTTCCAGTTACTCTCAAAGTTATAAAAATGTGAAAAAGAAGAGCATAGCAGACAACACTTTTGACAGTTTCGCGCGAGTTTCGAGGAGAATTTGAAAATGACACTTTCCCTGGCGGACCGGCCGAACGCAAACATTACGCTACAGCGTAACGGTAAAGTAATGGTTAAGTAATGCTAAAGTAATATGGCATTATAATTAATAAAGGAAACAAAATTAATATGTAAATTGTTGCAATTATAATAAAACGTTAAAATTTACATTAAATGGTCATGCCGTAATTGCAACAAGTTGCTTTCTCAGCGTTAAAAAATAAAAAAACAAAGTGGCTGTCATGCAAGTCGGGTCCCTGCAGACTGGCAACCCACTTGAAGCCACGTTAGCGGGTTGCCAATATGCAGGGGCCGACTGCAATGACGGTCACTATGTTTTTTTATTTTTTAATGCTGCAAAAGCAACTTGTTGCAATTGCGGCATGCCCGTTGAACGCAAATTCCAACGTTTTATTATAATTGCAACAGTTTACATATTAATTTTATTTCCTTTATTAATTATAATGCCATATTACTTTACCATTACTTTAGCATTACTTTACCGTTACTCTGTAGCGTAATGTTTGCGTTCGGCCGGTCCGCCAGGGTTACAAATTCACAAAATATATTGAAAATCTGTTGCATTTACTAAGTAATATTTTTAAAATAATAGTTAGTAGTGTGCTCAGTGATTTTGAATAACCTTTCAATGACTATGCCACTTAAACATTATTATAAGTATTGTGTATCGTAAAGGTTATACTCCCTAAATGAAAATAGTTTTTTTGTGTTTAAATAAAATAAAATTTATATCTAATTGTTATGAATTTAGATTTATGAGTAATTTGTGTAAATGATTTATTATTTGTTATTAATTATATGTGAAGAAATTCAATAAGGCAATCATTATAATTGAAAATGGGAACAATGAAAGTGAAATAAATTTTAATTCTTTGAATGGGTTTTCAAGAAAAAGAATTGTTTCAAACATTTTTTAATATTATTTTTCTTGGGAATTACGAAAATTTTTGTAACAATTCTCACATTTACAACATTTTTTCTATAGTTATTTTTTCTTCTACATATAAATAAAGAACGCCAAGTGGTGGCGGAGTGGGCGAAAAATATATATATAGCAACTACTTTCGTGCGGTCCGTAGCTACTGCCCTCTTCGTACTACCTTCCTCTACTCTTTCTCTGTAGGTTAAATCGCTGCTCTGCAGCTCTAAGGTTAACGATTTTAAATATATTATCCTTGCAGCTTCTCCCAAAGATTGGTCAAATGCATGGGATTCGCTTCATTTTTGCCCTATTTTGTTAATATCTTCGTAAAAACGAATTTTTTCGATATGAATGTATTTGAAAAATAGTTAAATATTGAAAAATATTCTATTTTTGTTTAAACTATTTAATGAAATAATAAAATGTTAATAATTATTCATTACGAAGATATTACAAAAATAAAGTGTTGTTCCATGCACTTTATCCACTGTTTTCCCTCAGCACTCAGCGAAGTGAAGTTAGCTGATGGTTGAAGTGAAAATACCTAATACATTTGTAGAAAACTAAGGACGTAATATACGTAGTAATATACTGTTACGTCCTAGCCTGTTAGATCCGCTGAAAATATAACATCCCAACGGTGATTGGCTGGCATCCTTCTGTTCGTCGGCTGGCTTGCATCGATTTAAAAACCGACTACCGCGAAACTGGCAAACGTATTTAAACGGAAAGGCAGGGAGAATAAATGAAATTTATTCATAATTGTTTTTCATTTACTAATACTATAAACTTTATTCACTAAAACACAGAAATCCAGTAAATGCACAGAACACATTATTTAATTTAAATTAGTTATTATTAATCTAAACCGTTTTAAATTTTAGGCTTCTTAAAATATGAAAATACACGTTAATTTTATTCGAATTTCGCCGCAAAGCTACGCGGAGCTCAAACTTAATATTCAAAACTAGATTATGAGCGACGCAGGTTAAAGGTTTAGCAAACGAAAGAGATCTGACCTCTCGCCCTGGTCCACATACAGTTATAACCTCGGGTTTTTAGCTTACATGCGAGGGTGGCATTAGAGCGGGGGAGCCAAGCGCAAGGCCCAGCCGTTAAGCCTAACCAATAGGAGCGCGCTCACGTACGCCATAGCGTGTGGAGTTTATCACGTAGGCCCGATCTACATGACTTTTAGCTGGGCTGCATTTTACATATACAAATTCATGCCCTTTCGTGAATAGAATCAGGATTATCCTTTTTTCGAATGAAGAGAAAGAGAGAGTATGTTGAGGAATTCATATAATTATTGTAAAATATATTAAAGCTTCTTTTCATGCTACTAAAATTATTAAATATAGAAATTGTTAAAGTAAATTAATAATTCTCTTTATGAATCTTTTCTATGCTAGTAATGGTAAGAAAGATTTCTTCTCTATCGAACAGGCTATAAAATAAAAATGATTTTATCGACGGCAATACGCATGCCGTCACATATACATGTCCAAAAACCATGTAAGGGCCCAAGCACAATGGAGCCCCGAACTCGAAACCTGAACCCGAAGATATCTCTGTCCTTTTTTACCGTGGCTACGGTAAAAAAGGACAGAGTTATCTTCTGGTTCAAGTTTCGGTTTCAGATCTTCATTGTGCTCGGGCCCTAAGCTGAAGGCCTATATGTGGCTCCGTACGGAACGTTCCCGGGACGCGCAAGGGCCCGAGCCCAATGGAGACCCGAATTTGAAACCTGAACCCGAAGATATCTCTGTCCTTTTTTACCTCAGCTACGGTAAAAAAGGACAGAGTTATATTCGGGTTCAAGTTTCGGTTTCAGGTCTCCATTGTGCTCGGGCTCTAATATACGTGATGTACTATACGTACCCATCCCTGGTTCTCAGCGAATCAGATTTGCCATAAACCAACAAAGTAACTAGAAATGAATCCTATGAAAAATATATATTCCACGATTAATCCAAAACAGCCTCCGTGAAAAGGTACCCTACTGACCAACCCTGATATTCCATGATCCAAGCTGATATTCAATGTTTTTGACTTTCCGTCAAGTTCTCGATTTTGGTGTTGTCACTTTTGACAGTTTGATTTTAATCCTTGACTAAAACGGAATTGATAAAGTTTTATTGTATAATAGATGTATATGAGATAACAGAAGCTGTCACAAGATTTTAATGAACTCTTGAATGACGCATCGTGAACCATGCGAACTGGATTGCGCGATTGAAGCCGTGAAAGTTTCCTTCAAAACTTCTGTGTATAACCTGTTTACGTATTTCCTAATCTTTATCTACGAAAGGACACGTCATGTTCAGTAAAAAGAAGGAAGTTAAACGACGACCAAGACCCGCAGGAAGTCTTGCTCAGGTGCCTATACAATTTTTATAGGTTATTTTACATTGTTCTGAACTGTCATAGCTGTCATATAGTCCAAATATCTTGTTTTTATTTGTGAACTTTTATCAAACGTAACCTAATTATTCTAATTAGAATTAAATTAAGGGTACCTGAAATGTATCCTTTATTTGCAGAAACATTTACCTTTTTTATTAGTCGTTACTTTTAATTTAAGGCTCTGTGATCTCTGTGCTCGCCGATGGACGGGGAAAGAAAAAGGTGGGCTAGGTTTACCGAAATTCGGTGAGAGTAGCGCACATATTTTCGGCGAACCTAGTAACCGCTGATTTAAAACCAAATTTTCTTCTTTTTTCTTTAATAATTCGTTTTAAAATATAATAGTCCATCATTAAACTTAAACCTTAAACTTAAAACAATTAAAAAATCAAATAAAGGAGAACTGCTGTCAATTTTCCTAATTTACAAAAGAAAATCTTAATAATAGTATATTTTATAAAATGCAGTAATAATATGGTATCAGACAACTATAACTCACTGAATAGAGAAAATAAGCACATGAACCGAAGAAGAAAGAAAAAACTAAAAGAAACGCTTCCAACATTGTGATCTAAGAATTTTAATTTCTGAATTTTCTTATTTTTTAACCACTGATGTAAAAAAGAGAAAAATATAATGTAGCGAATTAGATTTTTTATCGTATCCAGAACACCACGAAATATTGCATGACAATATTGGCAATATTGCAGCAATGTTGAATGCCAAACAATATTGCTGCATTGTTGTGCAACAATCTTGCATAAATATTGTATCTTTTCAGATCTCGCCACCAAAACTGTGTCAGGAATTGCGATCATCTTCTCTCTTTTCCCCTTCCAACATTTCAATATTATTTCACAACATTGTAGCAGTATTGATTGTGAGAGGTCATTCGTATATTGCAGCAACATTTGTACAATATTTCAGGACAGTAGTAGTAGAAATTACCTGTACACACATGTTATCCTGATTTATTAGGATCTGTCCTGATTTTTGTATTGCTGTCCTGATTTACTGATTTTTCTGCGATATGTTCTGATTTTTTATGCCCGGCATTCGAATGTCGCTTGAAACAATTAAAAAGATTGTGACTGTTAAATTCAATTTCAAAAACTTGCATGTTTGGAATTTTTAAATATTTAAAAAGGAAGGAAAACATCACATTGCTTGAAAAAATTGAAAGTTCTAAAAAGTATGTAAAATAATAGTACAGATTGTATTCTATTATTTGAATAAAAATGAGGTATTGGGGAACTTATTATAGGAGGGGGGTGAGAACTGAGGGCAATATGTTTATTTTCTGATCAAGTCACCCTTAGATTTCTTAAATGCCCAAGAATTTATGTTGAGCAAATGCTCTCGAGAATATGCTCAGCATTTAAGCTCGAACAGAGCATTGATGGAGCATTGAAGAGAATTTAAAGCATTTATTGTTTGAACAAATATATATAATAATTAATATATATATTTTTACGAAAACATTCGAGAGTGAAATAAACATATACTATTTTTAAATTACAGATTTGCCACAGGTCAGGTAATTCCAGAAAGTCAGGGAATGTCAGGGAAAACCTGACAGAGTTAGGGAATTTTCCATAAAGTTGAAATAACTAACATTTTCTTTAAAAAATGTATCTTTTTTGATAGAAATTTAACCTTCTTGGTTGAAAGTTATACTATTTCCTTAAAAATTTACTTTAATTTAATTGAAAAATAGTCTTTTAAATTTTAATTTCAACTATTCCATTTTTTATCGGAAATTTATCTGTTTTAGATTAAAATTCAGCTATTTGTTAAAACTCCGTCTTTTTTGGTAGAAGAGTACTGTAATTAGTTGAAATTTCATCTTTTTGGTTAAACATTCATTTTTAGGTTGAAAATTCAACTGTTTTAATGAAAATGTGTTTGTTTTTTGGTTTAAAATTTAGTTTAGGGGAGACCACCCTACAGTAGATAATGATCCTACAGTAGATAATCATTAATTTAAAATACTAATGTACGTACAATAATTATTTAATGTATTCAATATTTAAGACAAGATACGTGTTAATATATTAAAATTAGAATTGATAATTTTACTTATATTTATGCTTTTAATTAATGATTATCTACTATAGGTTCATGATCTATTTCAGGGTGGTCACCCATACTAACTGAAAATTATCCTACATTAATTTTAGTAGAAAATTTATCTTTTCAGTTTAAAATTCATGTATTTGGTTAAAAAAAAATTTTTTTAGCAGAAGATTCATGATTTTAGTTGAAAATTCACTTTAGCGATTCCTTTTTTTTAATGGAAAATTCATCTTTCGTATCGAAAAATCCACTATTTGGTACAAATTTCATATTTTTGATCGAAAATTCATCATTCTCATTGAAAATTAAATTATTTGGTTCAAAATTTGTTTCTTTTTAGTTGAAAAATAATTTTTTTAACTGCAGATACAACTATTAGATTTTCTATTAGATTTTTGCTTGAAAATATATGTTTTCATATGTTTTATTTCAAATTGCAAATTGTAATATCAAATTTTTAGTTTGTAAATTTATCAAAATAAAATTATTTTGTCGAGACTTAATTTTTTGTTTGAAAATTGATTGTTTTAACAGAAAATGTTATTGTTCTATTTTTCGTTGAAAAATTAATTTTTTTTTGAGAAACAAATATTTTGTCGAATATTCATTTTTTGTTTTGTTGAATATCTATTTTTCTGCCATTTTAACTATTCCAATTGTGGCTGATTTTTTTTTTCAGATGAAAATTCAAGTACTTTGTTTAAAATGAATATTTTGGATTGAAAATTCAACCAACTATTTGGTTAAGAATTCATATTTTTGGTTTAAGATGCATCATTTTAGTTAAAAATTCATTTCCGAGTTCATTTCTTTTGTTGAAAATTTATCTTCTTGACTTGAAAACATAACTAAAAAGTGTTCAAAATATATTGAGAAACATTCGGCATTAACATTATTAATCTTCTAGGTGTATGCTTGGTTTTATACCTAGAAGAATTTACAATTTGGGATATTGTAGCAACCCTGAATAAGGCACTGTTTAATGCGAATAATGTTTTCTATTATTTTATTAATGAAAGTAGAAAATACAGTTTTTGAATTCCAATTAAAAATCCTCATAAATGCTCATTAAATTCTTAAAGCACATAAGGGTCGAGCATATTCTCATGCTCGTGACAGCTTCTCTGACTTGGTTCGAGATGGCGCCACTGCGCAACGATTTTAGTAACCGCGCGAACCGTACGTAAAGTACTTTATTTCGAAACTGCGCATGTGCAAACATTTTCCATGTTCTGCTGTAATAAGTTCCTTGAGGATATTCATGATATTGTCAATTAAACATAAAAAGTGTTTTATTTTCTATTTTCAACAGCTTTTTAACATTTTTTAATTTGCACGAATCTTGCTAAGAGCATTTGCGTTGGCGAATGCAGGCGTATTCGGGTTCGACTGCAAATCGGGCGAATTAAATTGAACTGACTGATACTAAAATTAATTTGTGCTCCCCTAACTAATTATATTACTTTTCATGAGTTTACACGCATTCACAACCTGTTTCAATTCATGATTGTTGCAAAGCTAGATTCAGGGGGTTCCTAGCAAATTTTCCTCAGTTTGCCCCAATTACAGTAAACTTCCCCCTATTTTAACGGCCTTGAAACGTACACGATCAATTACTACAAAGTGGAGGGGCCCCCACCTCTAATGCGACTCGTCAGTTTATGTTTGTCAAGCTACGTTCATTGGCTGCCCCGATCTTGTATGGATGCGCCCCCTGTGAGCAACTTCTTCAACTGTGTATGTACCGAAAAGCGTGGGTCGATTTTGAATCAATAAATACTATCAATAATAATACAGACAAATATACCCGATAATCCTAGAATATTTCCTGGAAATAGTACAATTTGCCAACTAAAAATCAATATAATAGAATCAAAAAACGCCAGAAGGATGGTATATGGTACTGTAACTGCATACGCCGTTTTGGAAAAAATCTTCTCAACATAAAGGTAAGTTATAAAGGTTTAAATGGTCATATTTTTCAAGTGTATAATGTACTTTCTCAGTCATGTCCCATTCTTTTTGTCGATTCACGCCCTTTCAGTTTTACGAAATACAAGCAACTATCAAAAATTTGAGGTAAGAGTGCTACTAACCTAAAATTTAGGATATTTAATTCTATTTCGTGAAACTGGAAGGTCTTCAATCGACAAAAGAATGGAACATGACTGAGAAAATAGATTCTCCACTTGAAAAACATTACTCTTCGTATATTTATGACTTACTTTTACGTTTCGAATATTTTCTTGAAAAAGTCGTATGACGTATCCCCCTGACGTCATGCTAAAATACTCAATTCAAGACTGGCCGCTCTTCGGGCCTCTTTTTTTAATTGGTCAGCCACTGACGCAAACGTGACCGTACAGCCCGTACAGGGTTCGTGGGGGGGGGG
>CAKNXH010000594.1:71022-88883 GCA_932178445.1 Andricus quercusramuli
AAAATAGGCGATCTTTAAAATAGGCGGAAGTTCACTGTAGTTTCTTTTTACTGGGTATTCTTGGGGAACATTTAAACCAAAAACTGTCATTACACACTTCGTGCTGACGGTCATAATTTCTCAAGGCATCATCCATATACTAATACAAAATTATTGCTAGACTAGAAGCTCTCATTTTCAGAAAAGGGTGGTAACCAGAGTAATATCAGACACGGATTATCCTATGCAGCTATTTATACAAATCATTCCTAAAGTTGATGTTTTCAATATAAATTGAATGAAAGTATAGTTACATAAATCTAACCGGTTGTAGGAGTAAATACAAATAATACTATTACCTTTTGTAGTATGGAATTTTCGAAGTGCCTGAATCGATTGAAGACATCGGCAAAGGCCGTGGAATGGACGATGACGATGACGAGGATTTGGAAGCGGAATTGGCCGCTTTGACTACTGGAGGCAGTGCTGGACGCCGACCTCCTAAAGGTAAATAAAACAAGAGGAAAGACGGCTCTGTCATCGAAATGAAAATGACCGAATCTACAGTTCGAATAAGTCATCTATTACTTTTCCGAATATATTAAATAGGTTTAAATGTCTTTGTTTCTGCCGGTGGTTATCAAGAGCCATTTTGCCATCTTACCAGTGGATATAGAAAGTAGTGCGTTTTCCATCAAATAAAATATTTCTTTTCTTCAGCTCCTAAACGAATTCCTGACGCAGAATTGAATGCAATGATTAGTGATAGTATGAAAGATATACATTCTGACGAGGAATTATCTGGAGACGAAAATGACCCTGATTTATTGGTACACAAATTGACATCTTTTACTGTCTTTATTATCATTCTAATAATTTATTCTCATTTTGCATTAGTTTGCAAATATTTTTTTCAATTTTCTATATTTACAGGACGAACTTCAGATGCTCACTGGCGAGGAGATTCCCGCCGAGAGTCCTGAACTCGAAGTACAACCGGAATCTCCTGTTGAAGCAACCAATGATGCCGGTATGGAAGACACTGTAAAACTATTAGAAGAAAGATTAAAAATGTACATAGCAGCGGAAGGAAAAGCAAAAAGTGAAAACAACACTTCGAAAGTTCGAAGATACGGAAGAGGGGTCAAAACGCTGAAAGAAATGGTGACGAATGCCAAATCTGGTAGGCAAATCGATACAGCCGACATGCCGCCAGTGTTACCACCGTCAGCTACTTCAACTGTTACTGAAAAACCACCATGTGATTAATGATTTTTTTATCATCTGATCTGTTTTAATTAATTTTAAAGACATGGTACATTTGTATAACAATTTTTATAGCACCAGAAACAACAGAATCGAAGCCACCAGTCCCGATGGAAGAATCTCCATCGGCAGAGGCTCCTGAGCCAACTCCAAGCACTTCTTCGGCTACTGAGGTTGATCAGGGAACTTTGAATTTGTTGAAAAAGCGACAGCAAGAGTATAGAATAGCAGCCGTCGCCTGGAAAAAAGCTGGGAATACAGAAGAAGCTATTCAACACGTGAAGCTTGTCAAGCAATTTGATTTAGTCATTGCAGCTATTTCTGCAGGAAATGTTGTGGACTTGGCCGACATGCCAGGAAGTCCAAAAATGCCAGAGACAACAATACCTGTGCCTTCAACTTCGGAGAGGGAAGAAAGTGAATCACAGCAAGCCACTTCTGCAGAAGAAGAAGCGCCACGTAAGATACATGATTGTAGATTCAATTTTTGTTTATCAATAGAACCGCTTTTAAATTCTTTTCAAAAATTACTCAGAATAGGGTTCGTGATGCAAAACTAATAACAGGTGGCAGCACCGATCCGAGTACTAGACCCACTATCGATGAGAGACGAAATTCAATATGGCGCTTGGTATGCAATTGCCAGCCCTATGTATCGACCGTGTAGGTGTATGTAGTAGTAGATTTTCTTAGCATCCGGACCAGTGAACTAATCCTACAGTCGGCGCTCCGATCAGGCCGGCTGGTTTTTGCAGTTCAATGCATGGGAGAAAAGTATAAAATAATAAAAAAAACTTGAAGTAGTTTCCAAATTTTCGCCGAAAATATTTTTTTTTGTAACAATATGGATAACAGTAATTAATAATTCTAAAAAAGTCACGAAGCAAGCAGCTGAATGGTGGTAAAATTAAATATTTAGATGTCAGCATTCTAAGGTTTAAAATTGTATGTTTTATTATAATTTATTTTGTTGTTTTTATTAAATAATTATGAGAATTCAAAATTTTATGATTGAATATATAAATCCTCAATGATGAATATTTATTGAAATTAATAAATATAATTATAATAAAATAATATTTTTTTATTTTTAATTCAAGGTGGCCGTTTTAATCAAGGACAATTTTTCCCGGTCATTTCCGGGTTTTTCTATGTTTGCGAAAAAAGATTGAATCTCTTGAAGATACAATTTTTTTATTTGAAATTACAAAAATTGAACTGCGAATTAAAACACTTGAAGTGAAACTCTTTTGAATTTTAAACTTTTAAAATTAAAGCCTACATTTTTTTTCATTAAACGCTCAGTGACTAAATCATTATTGTTTAACTTCTATCAATTGTACAGTTCAAAGATTTAAAAATATATATAAATCCACGCTATTACATATTTTTAATTCTCTAAATTGAAGAATGAATCAACTATTTTATAGTTTTTCAAAATTATATCATTGTAAGCAAAATTATTTTAATTTTTGGTTTTTACAAATGATTAATTGGCAAATTGTTATTCATACTTCAAAAATTGTTTTGAAATTTATTTTAAATATTCTCTTTTTTTTAATAAGAAATCATGTAAAATGTTTTCAGGAATATTACGAAAAATTTTTTTATCATCTTTAAACGTTTCAAAATCCTTGAAAAGCTTAAATATGTTATTTTAAAATCTTCAAAAATCTATATTTTGTTTTGATAATTTTTTGAAATCTTTTTAAGTTTCAAATTATGTTTGAATCTTTTCAAAACTTCTGAATATCTCTTAATCTATCGTTAGATTAATCTATATTTTGTTTTGATAATTTTTTGAAATCTTTATAAGTTTCAAATTATGTTTGAATCTTTTCAAAACTTTTTAGATTTCAAAAAATTATCAAAAAAATATATAGATTTTTGAAGAGTTAAAAATAAAATTTTTAAACTTTTTAAGGATTTTGAAACGTTAGAAGATAAGAAAAATTTTTGTCGTAAGATTCCTGAAAAAATTTTAAATGATTTCTTATTAAAAAAAGAGAATATTCAAAATAGACTTCAAAACAATTGTTGAAGTATACATAACAATTGAACAATTAATCATTTGTAAGGACCAAAATTTAAAATAATTTTGCTTTTAATTTAAAAAGTGTTCAGTTAAAAAAAATGTTATTCTGTCAATTTTCAATGTTTCTAATTTGAAATTGCTTACAATGATATAATTTTGAAAATCTATAAATTCCAATTTAAGAAGTGTTCAGTTTAAAAAAATGTTAATCTTTCAATGTTTAATGTTTCTAACTTAAAATTGCTCGCAATGATATAATTTTGAAAATCTATAAATTCCAATTTGAAAAGTTTTCAGTGAAAAAAAATGTTATTCTGTCAATTTTTGATGTTTCTAACTTAAAATTGCTTACAATGATATAATTTTGAAAATCTATAAATTCCAAATTAAAATATGTTGAGTTTAAAAATTTTTTAATCTTTCAATTTTTAATATTTCTAAATTAAAATTGCTTACAGTGATATAATTTTGAAAATCTATAAATTCCAATTTAAAAAGTGTTCAGTTTAAAAAAAATGTTATTCTGTCAATTTTTGATGTTTCTAACTTAAAATTGCTTACAATCATATAATTTTGAAAATCTATAAATTCGTTGATCCATTCTTCAATTTAGAGAATTGAAAATACATATGTAATAGCGTGGATTTATATATATTTTTAAATCTTTGAACTGTACAATTTATAAAAGTTTAACAATTATTTAGTCACTGAGCGTTCAATGAAAAAAATTTAGGCTCTAATTTCAAAAGTTTAAAATTCAAAAGAGTTCCACTTTAAGTGTTTTAATTTGCAGTTCAGTTTTTATAATTTCAAATAAATAATTTTACCTTCAGGAGTTTGAATCTTTATTCGTAAACCTGGAAAACCCGGAAATGACCGGGAAATATTTCCTTGATTAAAACGGCTACCTTGCATCAACAATAAAAAATATTATATTATTTATTGTAATTATATTTATTCATTTTAATAAATATTCATAATTGAGGCTTTATATATTTAATTATAAACTTTTCAATTTTTATCATCATTTAATAAAAACAACAAAATAAATTATAATAAAACATAAAATTTTAAACCTTAGAATGCTGATATCCAAATATTTAATTTTACCCCTATTCAGCTGCTTGTTTTCGTGACGATTTTAGAATGATTAATTACTGTTATGCATATTATTATAAAAAATATATATTTTTGGCGAAAATTTGGAAACTACTTCAAGTTTTTTTTATTATTTTATACTTTTCTCCCATGCATTGAAATGCAAAAGCCAGCCGGCCTGATCGGAGCGCAAACTGTCGGATTAGTTCACCGGCCGGACGCTAAGAAAATCAGAAAAGTGGGGGCGATGCATAGGGCTGGCAGTTGCTTAAATTAAATATGAGGGTAAATAAACTTTAAATATATGTTTAGCGCTTATATACGAAGGTAATTTATAATTTTAGTGGAAATTATGCATACAGTGGGATATGTACTGATCTATGGTAAACGTAACCTCACTTTGGACATGATAGCCAGAAAAGGATTTATGAACCTTGTTCGAATGCTTTATGACAAATATTGATAAAAAAAAGTTTGAAATATGTATTTTGTGATATTTTCGAGGTATAAGTTCGTCTAACTGGCACTTTGTACTTGCTTGGTGCTGCCACCTACGATTAGTTTTGCATAATGAACTTCATGCGTTGAAAAACAAACAATACACTACAGTGTGTGCGTCTGTGCGAGAAACGTTGAATTGGCAATTAATGCTATGCATATAAAACAAAATTGATTTCTATTTGAAATTAATATTAATTGTAAAACTGGAAGTATTTTCGCACAGAGAATTCAAAATTGTTCAATTTTAAATATTAGTCATTTGAAAGTTGCCTATATGTTTTATTTCACATCAGTTTTAATTTATTGTTCTCAACAGTTAATTTGGACGGAATTATTTATATAATTCTGTTCGTTGAATTGGATTAAAAATCATTTATTTTGAAACTGTACACTGTAAAAATTGGTTTATTTAAGAAACCCGAAACAAATGATTTTTAATAAAACTGAACGAACAGAATTGTAGAGATTGTTTCAATTAATAAAATGAGCTATTTTTTATTAAGATTGGATACAAAATATGATTGTTTGGTAGACCGCATGCCTCTACATTTTTGATGACAATTCGAGAACCATGTGAATGTTTCTAGTTTTTCGGGCTCATTTCAAAGAGGAGATTTCAAGTTTTATTTTACCTGTATTTTAATCACTATTTTCTTAGATTTTGCCAGAATTTTGTTCCGAACTTATCTTGCAAGAAGTAAGTGCATGTTTTTAATCGCTAGTTTTATAGGTGACCCCATACTCCTGGGTGGTACCGTATACAAATATTCTTTTCTTTTAAGTGAAAGTTCTTTTGGAGTACTATAAAAATATATATACACTATCGTCGGAAATTGTGCGCACGACTCTTGTGAGCGCTATTAAAAATCACTGCTGAGTTCGAACCACGATATTTCGGTGAAGAAAAGAGATAGGACATTTTTTAAAGAACAGTTGGAAAGATTATGAAATTCCATGTCTAGCGGTACCCAACAAATATTTTGTTGACCTTCTGAAAATAATACAGCATGTGAGAAGTTTAAAAACAAAATTCGAGATTTTCTCAAATTTTCTACCTCAATTTCAACTTCTAGCACGACCTAAGGAAGTTTTTTCAAAAACCTGAAAATTATATGACATCAAGCCTCAAATCTTATTTTTAATTTAAGCCAAGAAAACCTAAAAAATCTTCATGGGTACTCGAGATATGATTAAAAATGTTCAATCGTATCCGAGCTCAATTTCAATCGACGATCACGGGTTTCGGCCAAGAACCGTGCAATTGGACTCAGATACGATTGAACATTTTTTATTATATCTCGGGTACTCATGAAGATTATTCGAGTTTCCTTGGCTTAAATTAAAAATTAAAATTTCAGGCTCAATCTCGTATAATTTTCAGGTTTTTGAAAAAATTTCCCTAGGTCGTGCTAAAAGTTGAAGTTAAGGTAGAAAATTTGAGAAAATGTCGAATTTTGTTTTTAAACTTCTCACGTGCTGCATTATTTTCAGAAGGCCAACAAAAAATTTGTTGTGTACCATTAGACGTGGAATTTCGTAATCTTTTCAACTGTTTTAAAAAAAATGCTTAATCTCTTTTATTCACCGAAATATCGTGATTCGAACTCAGCAGTGATTTTTAATAGCGCTCAACAGAGTATATTATATATTAAAAGTAAATAAAAAAAGTATATTAAAATAATAATAATAAATAATGAAATCAACGATTTTATGGTCTAAATTTTCGCGGAATGAAACGATTCTCACATTTTCGCATTCTACGAATGAAATTGCATAAGAAATTGCACTGAAACTTTTTTACCTGAGTGAAAAGTAGTAATAATTTGGTGTTTTTTCTTTTTACTGTTGGAAATTGTGGTTGACCATTTAGCCATCTGGTGCCAAAAATCAGAACTAGAAAGAGTAGGTAGGATTTTCAAGATGCATTTTAATTTTTGCATTAAAGTGTTTATATTATTGTCTTATTGTGGAGTTAAATTTTATTGATAGTAATTATTTTGTGTATTAATGAATACAATGCTACTTTGAATTCATGCTTACTTCGGAATAAGTTTATTTAGGTTCATACTGTGTTGAAATTTACAATAAGTAGTACAGTAATTATTTTTGTTTAGAAAAACTGTTGTCAAGAAATAAGTTTTTCACTGTATGAGATGGAAATTCCATTTGAAGCATTTTCTTCTCAATAAAGACTAATCTTTATTATGCAATAATTGCTTTGAACTTTAAAAACAATTGTAAAAATACTTTTATGCACAGATTCAAATGTATCTTTAAAATTCTACCTACTCTTTCTAATTCCGATTTTTAGCACCAGATGGCGTATACTGGTTTAACCATTCCCAATAGACACTCAGAAAATATGTAAAGCGAATGAATATGTAAGGCGCACCTTTTTTCCTTTAGCAAATATTTTTGGGTTTACAATTTTTCAAGTAATTGATATTGATATCTAGACGCCGCCCTATGCGCGTGCCTCGGCTACGGACGTGCTCCAGCCGACGATATGCAATTTAAGTCAAAAGCGTCAAAATTGCCGCTTGCAATTTAAAACTTAAAAAATCTTTGAACCATTAATCCGATTGAGCTAAAACTTCCCAGAAAACTTCTTGAGATCTTAATCAACAACTTTCTCACTGGAAGTTTTCCGTTGCTAAAAATTTTCTCGATAAATGAAACGCTTGAAGGTTCAAATTCATGATTTTTGCAAAGCCTTACAAAAAAATGAACAGCTTTTTTGTTCATTAAAATATTTACGTTTTTCTCACTTAACTAGTTTCAGAAGACTCAAAAATGTAATGCAGTATTAATAAAATTGATAAATTCTGGAAAGTGACTATCCGGAGAGATTTAAATATAAATTGAAATTCTCATATTATTTTTGTCCAATTCTATTTAATTGTTTCAACTTCTTTAACTAACACTAAATTGTTTTAAAAAATTATCATACAGCTCAACCTCAAGAGCCTTTATCCGGCTCATCCCTGGAGTCCGCCCTAAAAGAACGTCTTGAGGTTTACCGACGAACAAAAGTTGCAGCCGAGGGCGAAGGGAACACATCAAAAGCTCGAAGATACGGTCGAATTTGCAAGCAATTCGAAGACGCCTTAAAAGCGTATGCGAGGGGAAAGCCGGTTCCTCTAGATGAACTTCCTACGCCTCCAGGATTTCCTCCACTAGCAGTTAGTACACCCGCACCTCCGGAACCAACGCCACGTTCATCACCAAAGCCAGAACCCGAGAAACAATCTTCCCAAAAAGAAGAGCCGAAAAGAACTCCAGTTGTTCCGCCTAGAGTAAATGCAGGTAATAGGGAAGCTGTCTTTATTGTCTAAATCCCTTTAATTTTCAGTAGAATTCAATTTATTTAAATTAATGTTGACTTGGTTATTTAGATAAGAAGCAGAAAATGATAACCTCCCGCGCCGATAAGCAAATGATGCAGATACAACAACGACAACAAGAGTTTAAACTAGCTGCACTCAAAGCGAAAAAAGAAGGAGACTTGGAACTCGCACGAGATTATCTTAGACAAGCAAAAGGAATGGATCCTTTAATTGAAGCAAGTAAATCTGGACTTCCCGTGGATATGAATTCTATTCCTCTGTCGCCTGATGCAAAAATACAATTAACTGCCACTGGCTTAGACTCCACGTTGGACGAAAGTTTCGATCTTATTTCGAAGGAGGAATGTTTGGAAGAAGCAACAGGGAGTGACGATCAGATTTATGAAAATTTGGAGGCGCAACTGCTTAAACAGATTAAGGTAAGTTTCATTTGCTTTATAGTTATTTGGATACTCCCTGCATTGGCGAAAGTACTAAAAGCAGAAATGGAGGAGAAAAAAAAGGATTCCGCTAAATTAGGAAAAGAGCCTCGGTGGCTCAGGCGGTTAGGCGCTCGGACTTCACGCTAGAGGTCCGAGGTTCGATCCTTAAGCCGGTACATCTGGAAATTGTTCTATGGACTTTCACAGAGGTTCTGGTGCTTTGAATCCCACCTAGTCCGTTTATGGTATGGTGAAAAACCCGACTTTACCCAATATATCAAATTAAGCATGCTCTTATTAGATCACTAGATTGCATTACAAAAATGCGTCAGTGAATGATGATCTGTACCGGGACAGCTTATGGAATATCTGTTTTGATCTACAAAGGTAAAGGTACCTATCATGAAATATGTCCCAATTATGAAACAGTTTGACAAATAATTCGATTTATAAATAATTTAAAGGTATATTTTTCAATACAAATTACTATATTAATAATTATGAAAGTTAGGCTTCTTATCTATATAAAAATCCAGTATGGTTCTGAAGTTTTAAACACTGAAAAATCATTTTAATTATCTAACCTCCACACTCGGGAAAATTGACTGCCATTTATCCGAGTCAGAAGGCTTGATACCTATAATTTGTTTTATCTCGTGTATTCACAAATTTTCATTATTTCACATGTATAATACATTAAATGAGAGCTTAAGGTTTATAGATTTGAGATTACTGCGCTTTTTCTCTATTTGGATGCAACTTTATTTATTAATTAGTTGTTTCATAATACGTACACCTTTTTTAAAATGGGCCTTATTTATGGAACGCAGAAACATATGGGTGTTTCATATCGAAGGGCACGTTTTCAATGCTTGCTCCTATTTATGGAACAGAGGAACTTTAACAATAACATTTGTTTTTCAATATATAAAATGAACCATGTTATCTTATTATCATATAATACTCAAACTTTGAGTTGAACAAATTAATTGTCAACCAAAAAAATATTAATTCTCAACAAAATAGTTGAATTTTCAACCAAAGTTATCAATTTTCAAATAAAATGATGAATGTTCAACTGGAATAATTGAATTGAATTGAAAAAAAAACCAAACACATCAATTTTCAACTAAAATGACGACTCTTTTAACTGAAATAGTGGAATTTTCAACCAAAAATATGAATATTCAACCATGAAGATTAATTTTCTACGAAAAATACGAACTTTCTACACAATATATGAATTTGCAACCAAGTTGTTAAATTTCCAACTGAAAATAATACATTTTTAACTAACAGTTGAATTTTACAAAAAAAATAGAGAAGAATTTTCAACAAAAAATAGAATAGTCAAACGTTAAGTTAACAAATTAATTTTTAACAAAGAAAAAACAGATTTTCAATCAAACAGTTCAATTTTCAACTAATGTGATGAATTTTCAACTGAAATGATGAATCTTTAACTGGAATAGTTGAATTTTATACCAAAGAGGTCTAAAAAAGATAAATTTAAAATAAATAGAATAGTTAAATTTTCTTTAAAAGAAAAACTAATTTCTAAAAAAGAAAAGCGAATTTCCAACAAAATGGTTACATTTTCAGCTGGAATAGATACATTTTCAGTTAGAAAAATATTTTCAACAAGGTCGTTAAATTTTCGATCACAAATGAATTTTGAATTTGAATGATGAATCTTCAACTGGGATAATTGAATTTTGTACCAAAAAGGTACAAAAAATTTTCACCAAATATTCCCATTTTTAAATAAAAGAGATCAATTATCAACCGAACAGTTGAATTTTCGTCCAAAAAAGATACAATTTTAACCAAAGATGAAAAAGTTAAATTTTCTGTCAAAAAAAACCTAATTTCTAGCAAAAAGAAAACGAATTTTCAACCGTATAGTTAAATTTTCGACTGGAATAATTACAGTTTTAGTAAAAAAAAATGATTTTCAACATGGTCGTTAAATTTGCAATCAGGGATGAATTCTCAATTAAAATGATGAATCTTCAATGAAAAGAATTAATTTTTAAAAAGAGTTACACTTTTAACGAAGGAGTTAAATTTTCAACTAAAAAAGATGAATTCTCAACAAACAATGTAATGTAATTTAAATTTCAACCAAAAAAGATTTAAATTTTTGAATAAAAAAACAGTCAAGTTCGACCAAACAAGACACATTTTCAAGAAAAGTTGAGTTTTGAATTAAAAAATACTTTTCAGTCAATACAGAAGACAAATTTAAAAAGAACTGTTGAATATTCAAAGAAAAATATGAATTTTCAAACCAGAAGATTAATTTTCGGCCAAGAAGCATGAATATTCAATAAAACACAGGAAGTTATTATAGAGTACAATAAAAGAAAGCAAATGAAAAGGGTACTTAGGCTAATATTTTATTTACACTTTACTTTGACCAAGTTTCTTAAGTTTTGACTTTATCATACATGGTTGTTTCTTCTTTTTCATTCACCTAAATAAAAACTCATTCCCTATAACAAACATTTTTTAGAAAACATAAAATATAATTCACTTCGTTCACGAAAACTACCCTTTGTAGGTTAGTTTTCTCAATTTTAATGAAAACTTGTATTCAATTTATTTATCTCTATGAACGATTGAAATAAAAGTTCATTGTACCATTTAGTTTGAATTGATATAGAAAATAATATCAAATAAGCCATATTAATAAAGAAAAACACATTTCTTTGCTGTTCCATAATAGGGACATGCATTATGGAACACCGGTACCAGAGTCCAAAATTTGTTTCATAATAGGTACATAAAGGTCGTTCCGCTTTTTTATAAATATAATAACTTTGCCTAAACTCAATAAAACTTTTAATAGGTGTTTCGCATTCAGAAAAGATCAGCGCATTTATTGATATAAACATTTTGTAAATATATTTTACTATCGTTCAAAAATTAACGAAAATCTCAAAACCTCCTCAAAATTTGTCTCATGATAGGTACCTTTACCTTAGTCTTTATTTATACTGATGTTTATTACAAAAAATGAACAGAGAAATCAGCGACGTTATTACTAGTCACTGCATAATCAATATTTTAAAGCTTATAAATCGAGAAATGCCACTGAAATCAGTTGCGATATTCTGGAGATCTTTTGGATTGATAGAGAAAATAATTATGTAGTTAAAAAGCACTAAAGATTTTGGTCCACTCATAGAAATCATCCAAAGTCTTTTTGAAATTATGATAATCACATCAGATCCCTGAAGAATTTTACAAAATCGTTCCAGCTATAGTTCGAATCTCGAAACGCTATAACTGATCCTAATTGATTTTTAATTTTTACGTTACAGGGTCGAAAAGTTCCTAGTTATTGCACAGTTGAAGAACCTTTTAAGTTACAAAATCATCCTTTTAATTTTTGAACGCAGTTTGAGTTGAAACAATTTCAAACGTTTAAAATTGTAATATTTAATTCCATTTCAGTGGTGCTTATCTACAAGAGATCACTGTAAGGCTCTAGGTGACGTTCCTGGTTACAACAGGTGGGAAAGACTTGCATTGAATTACACTCGAGATTTGGACATGTTACGTGTTCGAAAACGAAATGGATCACCTCCTCCACAACATCACTACGAGATTAAAACTTATGCCATTGTTCAGTGCGTTTTAAGATCTTATTGCTTTATCGATTTTTCGAATCGGAATGTACACTGCATCTCTTAATAATCATGTTACAAATTACAGAAGCTGTACGGATTTAAATGACGGAGACCTGGAATTGTCAATAATTCGAGGCATAAATTATCCCAAGGAAGCAGACACATATGTGATATTTGAGTTTCCCTATCCCAATGACAGCCCTATGACTGATTCGACTTCGACAGTTCGAGACACCAGCAATCCAGAATACGAGGCTGTTTTTCCATTGAATGGAATTATTGAGCGAAGCTCTCGACAGTGCCAAAGAGCATTCAAGAGGCACGCATTAAAATGCCAAGTTTGGTCCAAAGGGTAATTAAAGTCATCACTTAATTATTTACATTTTGTACATATTTACTTTCTTTATTAATTAGTATTATTAGTTTTTAATATCCCTACTTTCAATGAACTTTTTGGTTTGATTAACGATTATTTTCGGTGTGAAACGGAAAACCCCGCTTATTTACCAGTTTATCATAGTACATAGACTAGGTTGTTGCTTGCAGATGCTCGCTGAACCCCATCCTGTGTTGCACTCACCCAAGGTATGAACATTTCGTAAACGCATATGTATGATTTCCGAAATAGGAATGAACTTGTTCGTCGGTGAATGGATCCACTGGTACTAAACATCACAGCGAGTTAGCTTTTCCTTTACAGCACATTTAGTCCCTTATAGTTCCTAATTAGTTAGTCCCTTGTAGTCCTGTAAATGTGGAGATTGAATTTTGAAACATAGAATCATATGGGAAAGTTTTCAGTAGTGCAGTAAAGATTGAGATTCAAAGAGCATCTGGTTTTATTTCATATCGCGGAGACGTGTTAGTCCAAAATTCAGAATTTTGAATAAATTATTTTCCTACTTTATACAATTTCTCAGTTATCCTTTGAAAATGTAAATACTTATTTAATTTACATTAGATATAATAAAAGCAACAGGATATTATATTAAACTATAAAATTCAGACACAATCGAATGCTCATATGTCACAATTTGTAATTTTTTAAGATACCGTTTACAACAAAGTAAATGTAATCAAATGAACAATTCAGGATATGGATCGAATAAGAAGACGTAACATTTTTTGACTCGAGCGCAGTACCATGCCAGCTTGTCATTTAAAAAAATTCGTTTATAACTTCTCCAAAATTTAATTAATGTAGGGAATTTCCTTCAATCCCATCAAATAATATTTTTTTAATTCTCATTTCTTTGTCGGGGATTATTTGCAATTGAAAATAAAAATTTTATGTGCCTTTATTTGATCTGGAGCCTCATTTATTTAAGTTTATCTAAAATTCTCATATTAGTTCTGACTAGCTGTAACGAAAAATTCTAACTCTAAATCATCAATCAGAAAATTTTATTTTAAGCAATTATTATTCCAACTTTTCTTTGTTACATTGCACGGAGTTTTTTTGTAAATTATGAAAATTGAAGAAACTGTCTTGTTTCAAGGTATAATAACAATAATTTTTAGAAAAATGTGAATAAACTAATGTTTAGGAGAGAGGAGACTAAATTGGCCCACTTAAACTGAAAAGAAAACATAAAAGACGTACTTGTGAAATGTATGTTCCGAACATATGGTTGACTAAAATTTGAGGTTATCTTTGGAAAAGTCTCATTCTTATGCACTTGACTGATATTATTCATTGTTATTCATGACTATCTTCATCTAGGTTTTATATTTCAAGCAAAACTGTATTTTTTCAGTGAGATTTGGTTACGACTGGCTGCTGCTTTTCGATTGGTTACGCGCTTTTTGGGAAGTGACGTTTCAAGGTCACAGAGTTTTTGAATAGGGATTCGGATACTCTTCTTAAAAAATGTTTATCTCGACAATGAAGTATTAAACAAAATTTTTAAATGCACTAAAATGTTCAGAATGTTTTGCAGTATTTAAAAAATATATTACCTAAAATTCGTGCAACGATCCCATTAAAATTTTGATCGCACACAAAATAATGAAAAAACAAAAATTCCATTTTTTGGTCAAACTATGCAAGATACGAAAAAAGATGAGAAGACAAAAATCATGCATCCCAAAAAGATCTACAAATTTGTTCTTAATCACTTTTTGATAAGACGCTTAGTTTTTGCTTTATTTGTGAAAAAAATAAATAAAAAATTAGATTTCTGGACAAACGACGCAAGCTACGAAAAAAATAAAAAGACAAAAGTTGTTCACCCAACAAGAGCTACAAGCTTGTAATTACTTATTTTTTATGTTTTAATCGTGAAAAATGAGATTACAAATAAACGTATTAAATTTTGGGATAGAAGACACAAGGTATAATAAAATGTTTAATAAGAATATTATTTTTTAATCAGATCACGTGATGAGAATGTGTTTGTTAAAGCCGAAGGAGCTTCAACAAAAGAGAATTCACAATCACTAAATTTCGGTTGTCGATGGTTTGACCTTTTGTTTTAAAAGTCCTATGTACAAATGTATGGGGAGTCCACTGAATGAGCACAAAGTGTGAGATAAATATATTATCGAGCGCGAGGCGCAAGATCCAAAAGTTGCGCGCCTAGGAGTGCTCAAACTTGCGAGTGAATCGATCCGAGAATGTCACTACTCAGCGGACAGACTTTTCTAATTTTTGAAATATTTAAACAAATTGATAATTTTAATTTCAAAATTTAAAAATAGGTTCGTGTAGCAATTTTAAGTAAAATAATTCTTGAATAGTTAATTTTTATCTAAACTCAGAGTTCTTCTTAATTTTTTTTGTTAATCACCTGACATGAAAGTTGTCAGGATTTTTCAAATATTGAAGTCAATGAGCAATTGGTTCTAACCAATATTTTAATGAAGATGTTTTGCAAAATCACGCTGAAGTCCTTCTAGGGAGAGGAGTCAGGGTTACTATTAAAATCTTGCATTACCATAAAAATATTGACTTTTCTAACATTTCCGCTATCAACTTTCTTAAAATCCTCTTTTATCTGTTTTTTAAACAATATTTTCCAATTTCCTCTGTTGAGGCGAACAAAACGAGCAAAATCTACACATCAATCCTACCATCCAATCAATATCGTTAAAAATTTTCAACATTCAATTAGACATTGTAAACAAAATGTAAAAAATATTGTACGGACGTTCATAACATTTAAATTAGAAAACTAAAGGAGGACGATTTCAAATTTAAATGCTGAAAATTCTTCATGTTTTGTGCATTTGAAATCGAGCTCCTTTATATTTCGCTACTTAAATTAGAGTGACCTCAAAGCTGAATTTTTATTGTCCTAAAAATGATTTATATGCCTAAAACCGAATTGAATGAAAATCTAAAATCTCCAATTGTATGACTTTACCATATTTTACGACCAGAAGAATTTTGCGATTTCTACGGTTAGAAATGAAACCAGATGAACTGAATTTTCAAATTTTACCGCAATTAAACTTCAGCATGAAATTTATATTGTTTGTAGCTTGGGCACGTTAATGCAGGAATATTGTACTTCTAATACTTTATTGTAAACACAAATTGTATATAAGTAGCGTCAGCCGTAGACTTTCTTGCTAATATTTAATAATAGAAATTACTACTTGACTAAATTTATTGCAGAAAAAAGAAGATGTTTCATGACGTAGATGCTTGAAAATTATTTTTGTACATAGCTTTAGCTTCATTCCAATGAATGCTTGTATTTTTGTTCCAGGGGATTTTTCAAACGAGACAGCCTATTGGGGACCGTTACCGTCAAACTGCAACATCTTGAAACACATTGCATTTTGCACGATTCTTTTCCGGTGAGTAGATTCATTTCAGTTTAATATGACATTCGTCAATTTTACATGTAAAAAGATAAAATTATATGAATATTTCTTTCAGTTGATGGATGGGAGGAAATCGACGGGCGGAAAATTAGAAATAAAAATGCGCCTTCGAAATCCTATACTCACAAAACAAATAGATCAAATCACGGACAAGTGGTTAACTATTGACCACTGAGAGTCTTTCGCTCCTTAAACTGCCTTGAAACCCGCATTTTTAATCCGTCGAAGTACAAGAATAAGTATGAAGAAAGTAAAAAAAAATCTACCGATAAGGAAAAAAAATGTTTAAAAAAATATTTTTCTCAGCTCTTCACAAAAATTTGGGTTTCTTATTATTTAAGCAGCTACTTCGGCGATTACAAAGCTTTAGTATTTTATCAATAATAACTGTGTCAATGTAAATACGCTGAACGCAACATTGTATATAAATGTGGTACCCCACGTGCCTAAAATGTCGGATTTTATGTTTTACAGCTTAGAATAGTTATTTTGCTTAATAAACGAATAAGTCAGAACATGGCCTTTATTATTTTAAAAAGCCTAAACATTTTTGAAACTGTTATTTGATGTATAATTTCTGCAAATGATTTTTCTTCAGTCTTACGGTCCCATATACAAAAAAAAAACTATTTAAAGTGTCAAACATCGTTTATATATTCACAATTTTCAGCATTTCAGCACTAATTGCGGCATTCGTCAGGAATACATTTCTCTAAAATTAAATTGTGTTATTTGATAAAGTAAATTTAAGTTGGGTAAGTATAGGTCATGAACTCAATAATTGCAAAATCCTTATTACCTGCGCTAAGTATGTAGAGTAATTTTTAAGGATAAGTAATGAACTTAATTCATATGTTATTTAAAAACCCGAAGTTATATACGAAAAGACGACTTATTCTTAAAATTTAAATTCCAACAATTTTTTACACATGATACATTAAAATCTGTATAAAAGTTGTCTAAAAGTCGTTTACAGTCATTCAAGTTTTTTAATGATCTTCTGTATACATCCGTACTTCTGATGACAATACAAACTTTCTATTAATTAAGTCTATACTTTTTTTAATAAAAAAAATTTTTTAAATGACAATACAAAATTCTATCAAATTTGAGTTACATATCTAATTTTACATACGAGGTGGAAAAGGCAAGGGAAATGTTCTGTCGCAGCCTATCCCTTTCCCAGCTTTGTGGTTTCTTCACAAAATTCACAAAACACACACACACACGTAAGTTGCCATATATACCTGTAAAATTACCATAAATGACCGAAATTTTTCATAAATTTCCGGAAATTTATGGAAATTTTTAAAAATGAATTTTGGGTAAGTTACCATATTGACCTGTAAAATTACCATTAATGACAGGAATTTTTTGTACATTTCCGGAAATTTATGGAAATTTTAAAAAATGAATTTGGGTATTCCATGGTAACTTACCATATTTACCTGCAAAATTACCATAAATGACCGAAAATGTTCATAAATTTCCGAAAATTTTTAAAAATGAATTTTGTTTAATCCATGGTAAGTTACCATATTTACCTGTAAAATTACCTTAAATGACCGAAATTTTCCATAAATTTCCGGGAATTTCTGGAAATTTAAAAAAATGAATTTTGGGTAAGTTACCATATTTACCTTTAAAATTACCATTAATGACCGGAATTTTTTATAAATTTCCGGAAATTTATGGAAATTTTTAAAAATGAATTTGGGTATTCAATGGTAACTTACCATGTTCACCT
>CAKNXH010000594.1:88983-114350 GCA_932178445.1 Andricus quercusramuli
ATGGTAACTTACCATGTTCACCTCTAAAATTACCAAAAATTACCGAAAATTTCCATAGATTTCCGGAAATTTATGGAAATTTAAAAAAATGAATTTTGGGTAAGTTACCATATTTACCTGCAAAATGACCATAAATGACCAAAATTTTCAATAAATTTCCGGGAATTTATGGAAATTTAAAAAAATGAATTTTGGGTAGTCTATGGTAAGTTGCCATATATACCTGTAAAATTACCATAAATGACCAAAATTTTTCATAAATTTCCGGAAATTTATGGAAATTTTTAAAAATTAATTTTGGGTAAGTTACCATATTCACCTGTAAAATTACCATTAATGACAGGAATTTTTGGTAAATTTCCGGAAATTTATGGAAATTTAAAAAAATGAATTTGGGTATTCCATGGTAACTTACCATATTTACCTGTAAAATTACCATAAATGACCGAAAATGTTCATAAATTTCCGAAAATTTTGAAAAATGAATTTTGTTTAATCCATGGTAAGTTACCATATATACCTGTGAAATTACCTTAAATGACCGAAATTTTCCTTAAATTTCCGGAAATTTATGGAAATTTTTAAAAATGAATTTGGTTATTCAATGGTAACTTACCATATTCACCTGTAAAATTACCATAAATTACCGAAATTTTTCATAAATTTCCGGAAAGTTATGGAAATTTTAAAAAATGAATTTTGGGTAAGTTACCATATTTAACTGTAAAATGACCATAAATGACCAAAATTTTCAATAAATTTCCGGGAATTTATGGAAATTTTCAAAAATGAATTTTGGGTAGTCTATGGTAATTTGCCATATATACCTGTAAAATTACCTTGAATAACCGAAATTTTTCATAACCGGAAATTTCTAAAAATGAATTTTGGGTAAGTTATTATATTTACCTGTAAAATTACCATAAATGATCGACATGTTTCATAAATTTCCGGTAATTTAAGGAAATTTAAAAAAATGAATTTTGGGTAATCTATGGTAAGTTACCATAAATCAGCTCTAAAACTACCATAGATTAGGTTAACATTAATTTCATGCTTCATTACACAAAATCTATTATGGACTGAAATCATGACTGTATTTCGAGAAATGTCTGAAATAATCCATTTCTTATGAAAAATATCGTATGCGCCAAGGGGGGGCACTTTTTCGACTCGTGTATGTTTCCAGTACTCGCCTCCGGCTCGCGCGACGCGCTCGCCTACGACTTTTACTGAAAAAATACACTCGTCGAAAAAGCACGTCTTCTCCCCCTAGGTGCATAATATACTATTTTGTTCTAGTGCGTATAAAATTACCTATAAGTCAACGTGCAATGCAGAACTTGATTGTACGTTGCGTACCTCATCGTTAGTACAATTATATTGTTTAATAAATATACACAATAGAGAATAGAGCGTTTATTTAGAATTAAACTTCTCCGGCACTTGACGTGATTGCTGAGTTCTATGGAGTCTGTAGTTTGATTTTCATGTGGCGAAGAAGCGATTCGCGACCGAAGCTGAATCCACATTTCACCGAGAACAATACATCAGGCGAATCCCACTAACAAACTATTGTCCGATAATCGTTCAACCCGACCACCCACTGTTCTAGCCCCCTTTCCCTTCCAGTCTTCAAAAGCACGTTCGCGACCCTTAATATAGAACATACATGAAATCACCACCTAAAAAAAGGATAAAGAGAAATTTTACATCTTTCGGCAGACTACGAATTGTACTGATTTATACATACTATTTCTGATCATATCAAGTTATCAAACAACTTGAATACAATTTTATCAACACACATTTCGTTTTAACAATGGTAATTTGGATATTACATTAACCTGTATAGTAGAATACATTTTCATGATTATAAACATTCGCTCTTATCAAGAATGGGGACTTTTAGTGTATTATTTCGTTACAATCAAATATTTCATGACATTACACAAGAAGTTCGAAAATCGCAAGTGAAAACTTGTTCAAAACTAATTGTAATGGAAAAATATTGTGTTTTATAGAAAAAGATCCCGTTTTTCAGGTCTTTCAGCCTGATGCAAAAATCTGTATTGTCATGAACAATTTATCGTATTTTTCAAAGCGTTAATTATCACAATCTGGAAAGATATTTAAAAAATCCTAATGAAAGGATAATTATATAATTAATAATTAATAATTATATTTATTGAGAGAATTTTGGGAACGTTCATGAACTACGTCATGCTCTTAAGGAGGCGGGGGTCTAGATAATTAGATTTTTACATAGAAAATCGTAACATGTTTCGGATGGGAGAGGGGGATAGTAACAGTATCAAAAATACAATTACGTAGTTTATGAATAGCCTCTTTTGCTCACAACTTTTTTTTTAAATCAATATCTTACTAGAGAAACGAAAAAAATCCTGAAAAATATGGACCTTATCAAAATCAATTATTATAATTCAGAATATCGAACAAATAAAATACTTTCTAACGTATGTTTTTGAAACCTTTTATATTAAAGCCTTCCAAAGTTTAAAACCTTTCAAGTAAAATGTCATCAAATAAAACCGTTGTTCAAACTGTGCATTTAAAAGTAAAAAATTTGTATAATTATTATAAAGTTACACTTTCAACACAACACAACTAAAACTACAAGAATTAGAAGCACTGAAAATTGAAAAAGTTTAAACTTTGAAGCCTTCAACATTGAATAATTTCAAATTTCAAACGTTTAAAAAAAAAATATTACCGCTGCGAAGTACTATGTGTGTATGCACTATAGGTGAATTTAGGAGGGGGTGACAGAAAAACCTGAATATGTCAGGAATTATCAAATTATTTTGTGAAACCTAAAATTTTAAAATGTTTTTCTACTTACTATTCGGAAATTATACTTGCAAAGACAAGAACAAAATTCAGATTCAAGATAATGACTTTTTTCCACTTTCTTAAAACAATTTTGAAGTGGAGCTATGGAGAACAAGAAAATATCTGCTGATGTCTCTGTGGCGTAATTGGTTAACGCTCCACTCATGGATAGTGGTGTTCCCGGTTCAAATTCGGGTTGAGGCAGATTTTTTCTTGTTCTTCAAATTTTATTTGTCTGATGTAATCGTTTTAACATCGAAATTTACATTATTTAAGAATGTTGAGGTGGTAATTAAACCCCTGCTCTATCCACTGGGTGTGGCGCGGCAGAATTACACTTGAGTTACCTGCGAAGATAGAAAATTTATCGAGGGCCTGAGGCAAACATTATTCCGGGGGCACATTACTTCATGTATCAAATTATTGCAGGTTATGCTACATTATTATACCCTATCACCTTCTTCTACCCAAGTCTCTCTCTCACCACAACCAATCTCTACCATCCACAAATACTTTTACTACGTCCTACCATCTCTGGCCCCCCCCCATTAATTCGGATATATACATAACCATAGCTATCACACGGCCTTTGAGCATAGCCGCCGTCCCCTATTAGAGCTTTTTGCCCCAACGTTATATCACTTAACCCCAAACTTATGCCACTTTGCCCCGAATCTATACAACTTTCTGCGAACGTTATGTCGCTTTTACTCAACCTTATGCCATTTTGCCCCAACAATATGCCATTTTGCCCCAAACTTATGCCATTCCCAGCTGAAAAATAATGTACGGGATCCTCTGAGGATCCTGCACATGTGCCTCTACACGAACCTGTACAGGTAATCTTGACGGTTCTGTGCAGAAATTTGGAGAAGGAAACTGTACATGATCCTGCAAAGAACAAGCCGGGTATAGAGAAAGAGAGACGACACTGAGACCAACCGCGAACAAACATCCAATAGAGGAAGAACGATGCTTCAGGACCATCAACATTCAGGTTTCTCCCAAGCCCAAAGATTTGACTGAACTAGAAGCTGTTGATTCTCTCTGACACACCCCTTCCTCTTCTGTATTCTTTTCCTTATGTCAGGTAACACCCGTAATTTGTCAACAATGTGCTGCTTCATTGTCAGCAGTTTTTACTTGTTCTGTGTGCGATGACAGATCCTCAGTTCCTGGGCGAATTTTCAGATCCTCTCCGTGAACGGTTTACCAGATGTTATGTAGTCAATCTCACACTAAACACGGGACGCATTGTGTCTTGCCATCCACTCTTCTTGTTCAGATGATTGCAAGCGTCTTTTGGTCTTTCGATCCATCGTCGGTTTTAGTTCTCGATTGAAATCAGTCAAAGCTCTCACCGCACCATAAACTGAAAAATTGATGATCCAGCAAGCTTGGGGCTTAGGAGGAACCTGGATGTTAATGTTAACTCTTGTTCTGAGATCGCGATTATCTTTCAGGAGGTGTCTGCTTTCCGCGGTTGGTCCCAATGTCGCTTCCTCCTCTTCGTTTGCGGCTTGTTCATACAGCGGTTGGGAAAGCGCACTTCGTATATATCCAGTTTTCGAGAGGTGGGCAGCTTGAATTCGCAAAGACTGATGCAAAACGTGCTGAAGCTCTAGGTGTTTCTGGCACCACAGGAACAGAGTGTGCAAACGCGATATATAGCTTCCGTCAACAGGGATAATGCTGTCATCGTAGCAGTCCAGCAGTAATCCTCGAGTCGATTCGTCCACTCAGTGTGAGCGTCTCTGTTTTTGTGGTTTGGTAGTGTCAGTGTTGTTATCACGAGCAGCTACAGAAAGCGTTCGTCCATCCTTGTAGAGTCCCGCATACAAGGATAAGGCTGTATACTCTGACAAGTCGCATAGTGTCCCAGAGGTACTTTTCTTACGTCCTGAGTTGGGGGTTGTTCCTTCGGGACCAACCCTGGCCAACTATTTGCGACTGATGATTAATTATTGTAATCACATTCAATTTTCAGTTCATGGTAGGGCGAGAGTTTTGGCCCATTCCAATCGAGAGGCAAAACCAAGATGGATTAAAAGACCAAAAGACGCTTCCATCAACTGAACAAGAAGATTGATGATTGATTGAAGATTGCTGGCACATTGTTAACAAAATGCGGTAGTTATCTGACGCAAGAAAGAGAATACTGAAGAGGGACGGTGGGTCGGGGAGGATCAACAGTTTTTCGTTGATTCATCGCGCATCTTTTGCGAAATTCCTGTTTCTGTCAAAAATCCCCCCAAGCCTGAGGAGGTTGAGACATTGTGGAGAGAGATTTACAAGGTTCGACACCTAGCTGAAAATTCCTGTACAGGAACCTGTGCAGGAATATCACAGGTTCCTTTGGAGGTTCGTGCACAGGTTCCTGTATAGAAAGGTATGCAGGTTCCTGGTACACCGGTTCCTGCCGCGGATCCTGCGAGCGAACTTGTGAACGTTCCTGTAGAGGAACCTGGGTATTGAAATACTTGTACAGGTTCCTGCATTATCGTGGTTGTTGCTGCAAGAAATTTCCTAGGGAGGATCCTGTACAGACGGGACACTCGCATATATATGTGTATACTGTATATATAGTTAAAAGTTTGTCATAAGGACACCCGCAGGATTTCGCCGGGAGCGAGTGCTGATCTGAAAAATTGCACCCGCTCCCAGCGAAATCGCGGCAGAAGTCTCGTGTACCCTGAGGACACGGAGTGACCTAAAGTCTTTCAGGGCGACACCATGCGCCATCTCTTTGGCATTACACTTCTGTGATTATCCCTCGCACTTCGCAATTCTCTTGGGCATCTTTACGGCTAGCCTAATCATCGATAGCATAAGGTCACTCATGTATTTTATATGGATGACCTGAAGATGTATACTTCTGCAGGAAAGTAGCTTCAGAATGCTTTAAGGATTGTCTAGAGGCACACAGGAGAGATTGCTGTGGACTTTGGATTGAAGAAGTGTGCCAAGATTCATCTGAAGACAGGAAAGATTATTCGCGTTACCAATGGCCCTGAGCTTGTGAATATAAGTGTTGTTAGGCACCTTGACGCTGGATATACTTAATTATACCTAGGCTTGCCTGAGAGCCACATTCAGGATATGAAATCAGTAAAGGAGGCTCTCCGAAGCAGATACAAGCATCTTCTAGATTTCCAGTGTCTGTATAACCGAATTATTCTAGTACCCAATAAGAAGAAACTAATTAGGGCGAATTGAGAAAGATTCGCTAGGAGCCCCGTGATCTCATTTTACGACAATCAGGAATTGAAGCATGTTGTGAACTTGTGTAAATTCGTGAAAAGTAATATAATCTTCAAATATCCTATCCGCCCGAATTCAGCGAAAATTTGTCTGGAGTCCTAATTTATTTGAAAGCGTCTCCAATTCATCTGAATTCGTCAGCGCGAATACAGTTAAAGCGTGGCCTAGTCAATCGAATTTCTACACTTATACACTTGGGATCACTGGTTCGTGTCTTGAGGCATGTAATTTTTATTCATTGTCAGCGAATCAGAAAGCAAGAATCGGACGAATTCAACCGTTTTAATTCATCGCAACTGGAAGAGATAGTTTCGTTTCCGCGTGCCAGGACGGTGTCATTACCACCTCAGTATACTGTAGCCGCATTTTACGTCAAGAAATTCCCAGTGATGAATGCAGAGCGTTCTATGCACAACCAGAGTACCTAGGACCCATATCATCCGGGTCTCCCATTCAAAAGGGAACGACGTATCTCCACAGACACAATGTGGCCCTAAGAGTGCTATACTACCATCTTTGTTGCTCTTGTGTTTTTGACCGCGACTCCGCCCAGCCGAACGCTCCGAGGAAGATAGAGTCAATTGTCCAAAACGAGAAGTGCCAAATTGACTGGAACTACGAGTTTTGGATAGCAGTCTACACTGCACATTCGAGACTTGACATCGTTCTCCAGGACTTTGAAAATCGAACTATATTCGTGATCGAATTGTCGGCTCCGGCCGACTATAATATCACTGCTAAGGAGGAGGAAAAGGAAGAGAGGTATCAAGACCTTGAAATGGAATTGCAGCGACTGCACCAAAAATAATTGTCCTTGTGAACGATGCTCTCGTAGGTACAAAACTATCACTGGGTCGGAACCTCAAAGCCAAAACCGCGTCCTAAAAATATGTTAGGGCTCTTGCGTTATAGATATAGAAGACGTCATTCTTGGGTCGCTCTGAGTCCTCAAGACACACAAGGGTTTCGCCAGCGTTTCAATAAATTTAAACTAAGTTAAATAATGATGTTCACAACCTTTTTTGAAGATTTAATAACCTATAGCGGATGATTGTAAAACATTGCAAATTGCTCATTAAATCGAATTCAAAATTGCTATCTATTTGAATCCGCCTTTTCCTATCAATTTGAATACTTTTAGCATAGAAATAGCAGAAACAGGCTGAAACAGTTGCCCATGTGCACTTTCAGCGTAAGGTACTTTTGACACTGGTCGCGCGGTGCTTTAAATCTATCTACTAAATGTCATAGATCCGTATAGAATTCTGCATAATTTTTTATAAGTTTCTCGTGGTGTTCCAGTAATGTATTCTATATTGACATCCTATCAGAACTTCAACTTATTTCCATACGAATTTTTGGTAATTTATGGTAAGATACAATATTTACCGGTAAAATTACCATAAATTACCGAACATTTACAAAAATTTCCGGAATTTTATGAAGATTAAAAAAAATGAATTTTTGGTAATTCATGGTAAATTACCATATTTACTTGTAAAATTACCATAACTGACCGAAAATTTCAATAAATTTTCGCAAATTTACAGACAATTTTAAATTTAATTTTGGGTAATTTATGGTAAGTTACCATAAATCACCTCTAAGATGACCTTTAATTACCAAAAATTTCCGGCAATTTTTTATTGACTTTTTGATAATTTGGAATCAGTTAACATAAATTTCATGCTTCATTCAAAATCTAATATGTACTAAAATTATGAATTTTTCGAAAAATTTCTGAAATGATCCATTTGTACTGAAAACATATACTCGTCAAAAAACCCCTCTTCTCCTCTGAGGTACATCATATACTATTTCAGACGCTGCGGTAAGGAAGCGTCCATAAACCACGTAGCCTGTTCTTCTTTTGTTTGAATAAAGACGAAAAGACAATTGCCGTTAAGTGATAAAGGACACAACGTTATAAACAAAAGAAAAACAGGCTACGTTGTTTATGGACGTTCCCTATTAAGTCCCCATCGATATATGGATGTTGCAAATATGTCGTCAATGTAGAGTTTCAAAATAGAACTTCTACTAGTTTCTACAGATATTAAAACCTATTAGCGCTCATATCCACAACTTGTTGTCAGCAGTCCTTATCGATCTTTTCAAGCATATTATTTACATTTCACCATTTTAGACGCTTTGTCTACTACGCACCTTTGAATCATAGGGTCAACCATGCCGTCAAATGTCCATATAACACAATATCCATCAAACACTTCCCTTGCTTTTTCCCGCTGGGTCAAATAAACCCAGAAGTGCCCAAAAGCGCGAGGATATCACGAAAGCGTATATCGATCGCCGCATGCAACGCGCCATCGGAAAACAACGGGATTTATTTGCCAATTAGACAATTAGGGATGATCGGGTTTGGGTGAGAAGGGCGAGGGTCGATGTTCGTGTACAGAGTGCACCTCTTGGATTGAAGAACAGCGCGCGAATTACACGGTCCGGCGCAGAGTATTTGCCCTCGAGCTCGTCGACAATGTTGACCTTTTGGCCTGCACCAGCGGGCTACCGTTAACCACAGAATGGAATTCTGCGTGCAAATTAACGATGTTTGCTCTTAACCCTTTCACCTCAATCTCCGCTCCCGCCTGCTGAGTCTTATTCCATCCCGCTGTATCTCGAGAACTACCCCTTTTATGCAACCTGCGTACCACACATATATATTATACACCCCCCATGGGGATATGATGTGTTCAATCTTCTGGTAAAAGACACGAACGATGTCGATCGAAAAAAAGTAAAAATTAAATCAATCTTTCGATTTATGGATAACTCAATTTAGTTTAAAGTTGGGGCAAAAAAATAGATAAAGGTAGAGATTTTGGAAGGAAACCGAGAAATTTAAGAATGAATAGCAATATATTTTTCGCCATCTTTACTAGGTGAGAGTACATCGGAATTCATTTGATATACATATATTTTTCATTTGTGCCAATGGACCTTAGTCTTTGAGATATCGAGGTTTGAATATGTGTGCTTGAGCGCATGACTGGCGACTAAATAATATTAACAACACAATTTACATTTAAATGGTAAAACTTTTTTTTTAAATTTGTCTGCTCCCGCTCGACCAAAAATAGTGAAAAGATCGAATAATAAAGCCAGTGCAAGGCCTCAAAATCCAAAATTTATAAAAGATCAAAAATGGCAGTCAATTAAAAACTCAAAAACAACTCATTTATATAGCTATCAACTAAGTATTTTCAAACTTTGCGAAAACCAAATGTTTGTCTTCGGAAACTATCTGATAAATTCAAACAATTTATAATTTAAAAAAATTCTAAATGTCGGTCAATCAAATACTGGGAAAATAAACCTTTTTCACAGTTTTCAACTGAAGTTTTTTAATATTGTCAGAATAAGGAGTTTAGCTTCAAAAACTGAGTGATAATTAAAAACCTCGACCATTTTGGGGAAATCTAAAACAGTGGCCAATCAAAAATTTTCAAATGAGCTCATTTCTACAGTTTTCAACGAAATGGTTTTAAACTTTGTCAGAATAAGAAATTAGGATTCACCTCCTATGAGGTACTTCGAAACAAATTATTTATCTATTACCTAATCTATGTTATTTTTTCAGAATTCTTGAAAACTATTAAGAAAACTTGCATAAAAGCATATCAAAACTTGGTTTTTGAAATGTAATTATTTGAAATTGATGTAGCCACTATTTTGATTTTTTTTAAATTTTAAATTTGTCGCTTTATCATATAGTTATCATATCATATTATCATATCATATAGAAAACATTTTGCTTTTTGCGTGTTTGAAAAATTTTAATTGTAAACTTTGGAAATGAGATATTTTTTGAGTTTTCAACATAATTTTTGTTTGGGGCACCCAACCGGGTAGGTGGGTTTTTAGATTGTTGGGAGTGGACAGTATCATCGAATGCAGATTTTATTTTCAAAAAATACTTTTAACAATATAATATCACAAGTGAAAGTAATAAAAGACTATTTTTTATCAGCAATAATACGAGGAATAGCTTTTTCGCTACCCTAAAACTTTTCAAGTGAGCTTTTTTAGTTTTTCATTTGCCGTCATTTTGGATCTGTGTTCTATTTCTGTCGAATTTTATCAGTGTTAATACATTCTATACTTTTTATGCTATTCCTTAAAAAAATGTGATTAAACTCAGATGAAAAATATGAAAACTATAATAGCCAGCAGTGTATCTGATAGCCACCCATTCACTAATCAGTCTAAGAAGAGGTCAGCAAGCGACCTCAAGTAAGGGTTTGGTAGGCCTAGGCCTGAATCTACCAAAATTGCCATTTTCTTATTATTATCTGAGGCGTTCCGAAAAAAATCCGCACTATAGAAAAGCTTCCAGCATAACGGGTCTGAAAAACAAATTTTCCTAATTTTTCATACTTTTCAACCACAGATATAAAAAAAGAAAACTATAACATAGCACTACTTAGACTATACTACAACTAGCACATAAATCGTAGCTTGAATAGTTATTTTTTATGCACATAAATTTTTTATTTTTATGCATATATTTTTTATGAATATTTTGTTTTTTTATTTTATTTACTTATTTGTATATTTTTGATGCGAGACGGGTAGACGCTGGCAGGAGATTATAAGGGTTTTCTACGATAACTTAAAAAAATAAAATAGAAAATTCCTGTTTCAGCGAAAACTATTTTTATTTTTTGAATAAATATTCAGAACTATTTTCTAAGGAAATATAAAATAAGTACCACGCGAATAAACAAAAAGTCCGATTGGAATACCATTAGAGGATTCCCAAGATATCAGTTTCACAAATAAAATTCCTCTCAATAGTGGAGGCACGTTAGGTATTTATCTTGCATCGGACCGAAAATGTTCGGATTTGCTTGATTTTTTTGCACATATTAGAAATATCAAATAATGGAATAGTTCCCTGTTTGAAACTTCCGGAAATTGTTTATTTAAGATAGTTTCAGGTTCATTGAGACGGAAATTTTATGAAGAAAATGGCGAGGGACACAAAGTTGTTTAACTTTTGCACATAAGATTTGAAAAAATAAATAAATGATAGTCTTGATGTACTATCACGTTACAACAAATGTTGAAAGAAAAGCCTCAAAAAAGTAACATCAGAGAAAATCCTTGTCAAAGTAGTAACGATTCCCAAAACGCCTCACTTGAGACTGAAAACTTTCTTCGGGCGATTGTTTGCTTCTCTTGTTTCGTAAAAAGATCGCCTAAAAAAAAGGAACCATCTCCGAGAAAATCCTTCACAAAGGAACGATGGGCCCCAAAAAAGGCCAGAGTTGACACATAAAAAACTGCATAATTTTTTTTACAAATAATTTCAAAGAAAAATTAATAAATGTTCTCGACATATCATTTGGGTCTGTTGATTCATAAAAGAATGGGTTGAAAAAAACAACCGTTTACGAGAAAATCTTTTTGGAAGGGACTAATTGCCTTCTCTACAATGTGTATACGATATTTCGAAACCTATATACATTTTGTGCAGTTTATTAAAAAAAACATAACAAAGTACTTTTGGGCCATTCTGAACTCTATTATATTACAAAAAGAACACTTACAAAAATTAACCACTTCTGAAATAACCCTTCTGCAATCGCGCCGTGCCTCCGAAAAGACGGACCTGTGAGACAGAATAATGTATAAGTTCAAGATTTTTTATGAATAAAAAATTTTTGAATACTGTTTTTTGTACCTATCAGACTGTATTGAATTGTATAAGCTTGTAATGAAGCGTTTATTATTAATGTTTACTCAACTTTAAAAGCAGACAAAACGTTCACTAGGCAACACTATACATTATGATGCCCCAAAAAAGGAAACAAATTTGTAGTCTGCCCCCCGCCCTTGTACTATCTTAGCTATGGCAAAAGATACTCGTGTACTATTATGAAATTTACCATGCATAGAAGTTGCAGCTTTAGCACAGTAAATCCCCAAAATATTATTTATCTGAAGTTGGGTAAAAACGCTGCAAACATTTGAAAACTACAATATTATCCGAAGGTAGATCATTTTTATTAGGAGGCGGATAAAAATTATCCGTTATCGGATAAGTGTAGTTTTCAATTGTTCACAGCGTTTTTATCCAACTTCAGATAAATAATATCTTGAGGATTCACTGTGAGAGCACTTGAAAAAGATTTATCCACAGACACAAATATGGCAAGGTAATTATTTGTTACCAACAGAATGGGTATGGAAATCGGGAAAATTTGTAAGTCAAATCCCATAAATAAATAACCAGCCCCCGATAATTTGATAAGTATTATTTATTCTTTGCAAATGCAAATCAGGCTGTGGAGGAAATTGTGGATGTAGGAAAAGTGGACTTTTCTGTGCACAAGCCTGTTCCGAATACAACGGCATGAAAATGAAAATGAATAAGAAGATGAAAAAATTAATACAAATTTGGAAAAATTCCGCAAATATAACGTGTCATTAATGCATGAAATAATCTTCTGCTTTTACTTTTTGTATCATATCCATTCATTTGTTGTAAAAAAAAACTACCAAGTAAAATGGTAAATTTTGAATTTGTGTGAATTGCAATAAATAAAATCCTAATGGAATATCTAGTTATTTATAATTCATTTATTTATTTAACCATTACATTCCCTGCGAACTGAAAAGGTCACTTAATGGGTAATATGACATATACACAGGAAAGCGCCTTATAAGGAAAAATAAAAGTACAACTAAGCATGTACATAGCGATGGTAGCGGCGATTACATGGGAAAAACGTAGGCATTAAGACAAAGCAAAAAAAAAAAATCTTCAGGATTGGAAAATTATCTGAACAGCCATGTAGTATAAGGTCATCGCTTTAAGAAAATGTTAAACAATAAAAACTCGAAAATAAAAGAAAAAAATATAACTCAATTTCAGGCCTGAATGAAATAAGATCTTACAAATCTTACAATTGATGCCCTATGGCTGATAACGTTTTTGGATGCAGGTGCGTAGGAAAGCTGATTTGTTAACAAAAAAAGATCAAAATCATTCGTAGAGTCTGAAACAATACTACTTGTGTTAGCACAGATAGAATAAATTGGTGCCCTCTGAAAGATAACATTTTTGATTGCAGGTACGTAGAGAGGCTCATAATAACGTGTAGCAGATCTAGGAGCTTTGAACATTATTTGCTGTAAGTTAGCTGGTACGTCCACTTCAGATCGCAGAATTTTAAACATAAAAAGGCAAGTGGCTACAATACGACGCTCGGTTGGCGTCAAGAAATCAAAACTTGCGCACATGACAAGGTAGTCCGAGCCACGAGGAGGATAGTTTTTGTCTCGCTTGAAAGTTATGTACTTAAGGAACCTTTTTTGAATGTTCTCAATTTGAGTTTCATGCTTTGCATGAATTGGATTCCAATGAAAGAACAATATTCTAGTATCGTCCTTACCATAGCATTATGGAGCATATTTATAGCAAAAATGTCACTAAAAATGTTACTAGATCGAATTATAAAGCCCAGCGTCCTCGAGGTAGAGGATACCATATGTTGAATCTGATCTATAAAAAGAAGTTTAAGATCGTATAATAGACCTAGATCGCGGATAGAGAAAACCCATTCCAGCGGGGTAATATCAATATTATAGTCATGAAAAATTGGGCTGACTGATCTTGAAAAGGGCATGACATGAAATTTTTTAAATATTTGATGGCTATTTATTTTTATCACACCATTGGAAAAGGTTATCTAGGTCAGACCGAAGGGCCTCATGGTCTAATTGGCTCATAATAGTTCTAAAAAACTTCACATCATCTGCGTATTTTTAGGATATTAGATTTTATAAACTGGTTAAGAAATTATTACTGGTATATATAATGGTATATAGTTACAAATTTGTCATGAGGACAACCGCAGGATTTCACCGAGAGCGGGTGCTGATCTTAAAAATTGCACCCGCTCCCAGCGAAATCGCGGTAAAATTTCAGCCGTAACCACGTGTCACGACCGTGAGATAGGTGGTTACAGTTTGCGATGAATTCAATACGATGATCCGGCTGAGGACAGCGAGCGACCCAAGGACGACCGCCTTCTTCTTTTTCTCCGCAAGTGTTTTAGCATTTTGTTGACACGCAGGAATGCTTTTCAGGCTACTAACCAGTGGAACCTTGGCCCCTCCAAGAGCGCCGATGATTAAGACGATTAGCTTAACAGAATATTCCGGGTATAACCGTGGCCACTTCCTCATGAGGTTTTTATACCTCTCTTTCTTTTCTTTTTCCTTGGCTGTGACGTTTTTGTCAGCTGGTGCCGAAAATTCGATAACGAACATTTTTCGTTTCTCGAAGTCAAGGAGAACTATGTCAGGCCTCGAGTGCGCAACAGAAACAATTGTCGAGAATATGAAGTTCCAGTATATGCGGCACTTCTCATTTTCGACAATTGATTGTATTTCTTGAGGAGCGTTTAGCGGAGAGGTATTTGGGCTAATGTCGTAAGAGTGACAGAGATGGTAATAAAGCACTCTTAGTGCCGCATTGTGCCTTTGGATGTAGGTCGTTCCCGCATCAGTTGGGCAACTAGATAGTATGTGTCCTAGATGTTCGGGGTGTGCACGACAGGCTCTGCAGCTATCATCGGGAATGTCTTGGCTCAAAATGTGCCGACGGTTTGCTAGAGTGGAAATGACACCATCTTGACATGCCAAAATAAAGCCCTTCGTGCCCGACTTCAATCATGATGATCTAAGGAAAGCAAACGTCAGCTCTTACGACATCGACTGATCTTCCACATTTCTGTGGAAGATACCGTGCATCCTCTTATCGAGGAGCTGTTCGCGGAAGTTTTTCTCCTGTGCTTTCTCAACCCGGGCCTTCAGGAGTGAGTATTCAAGATGGATAAGATTTGATGCATTTTGCTCACCCCTGATATTCAAGTCAAGGCCGAGTGTTTCAGCAGCCTCCTCCGCTGCTTTGTACAGAAACGCCCCTTAGCCCACTTCTTCGTGTTCCCTGACCATTTTAAGAAGAGGGTCTTGTCCATTTGCGACTATATGTGCTGTACCCAGAATAATCCTGTTGTGACGACATTCAAGATTCAGTATTTCGCGACCACCTTGACGGCGTGAGATGTAAGTCGTGGAACAGGAGACTTAAGGTGCATGCTTTTGTTCATGTGCATAACCTTTCGGCACCCGATATCCAGGGATCTGAGCTCGTTCTTCGTCCATGGAACTACTCCAAATGAATGGAGTACTACTGGGACGGCAAGCATGTTCGTTGCAGATACTTTGTTCCTCGCCGACAGTTCGGAAGACCATATCCGTCAGATAAGACATTTGCATCTGCATTTGCTCTGCGGCACGCGCAGATATGTATAGGTCTCTCCAGCTCAAAGGTGTCGTATAGGGCTTTGGTCAACCAGCTCAGTATCTTTGGGGATGCCATTAAGTTTTCCTTTCTTCAAATTAACCTTGGCGCATTTCTCTAGCCCGAACTCCATTCCAATCTCTTGAGTGTACTCTTTCACAATTTTTAGAGCTAGATGTAGTTTCTCTTTATTTCTAGCATAGAACTTAAGATCATCCATTTAAAAGACATGAGTGACCTTATCCTTTCGGTTTCCAGATTTGCCGCAGAAGTACCCTTCGGAATGGCGAAGTGCGAGAGATAGTGGCAATAATGTGAGGCAAAAGGGAAGAAGGCTCATGGTGTCGTCCTGAAACACACCTCTCTAAAAGGTGATACTGTTAGTGATGACATGATGTTTCACAGATGAAATAGTAAATCTGGTTTTCCAAAGCGGCATTAATCTCTCTATGTACCTCACGATTTTTTGATGAACCTTTAAGCTTTCCAAAAGACAGATGATAAGTCTATGGGAGGTTGAATCGAAAGCTTTCCGGTAATCAATCCTCTCGACATCCTGCTAGGCCTTTCTTTGAGCCGCGTTGTTTATACATCTCTTGCTACACAGGTCGAATTGTCCGAACAATCAAATCATTTAGGATAGCTGTGAAGATCTTATACAGTGTGTTCAGAAAAGTTATGTGCCTGTAATTCTTAGGGGCAGCTAGGTTGCCCGTCTTCGGCAGGAGTACTGTGCGCCCTTCCACCGATCACTCCGGAATAGGCTCTTCCGACTTTAGGTATGAGGTGAAAATTCGGGCCAGATGCTGGTCGTTGAAGGAAAATTCTTCCACCAGAAGGTCTTGATACCATCTGGTCCCGGAGCGGAATAGTTCTTCATGCCTCTTAATACGTCTTTCTCCTCCTCGGTAGCGATAGGTGGGCATTCCTCCTCAGGTGTTATTAGGGCATTTTACAGCTCCTTGAAGCTATTTATGTTCTTTGAGCCTTCTTCAAGTGGATGTTGAACTTCGTAGACTTCTCTCCAAAATGCTTCGACCTCTTCTGGTTTGGGCGGATGGTCAACAGTAACTGGAGGGTTTTGGAAGAGTTTAGATGGGTCAGATAAAAACTGTTGATTTTCTCTGACCCACCTCTCTCTCCACTCTAGACTTCTCCCAGCATTAGATAGTACTCGTATTCTGTCAACAATATGCTGCCTGATGGTCAGTAGCTTGGACTTGTTGATTGTGTGATGACAGATCCGCAGTTCGCGCGCGAACTGTCGAACCTTGGCAATGAAAATCCTGCCAGATGTTATGTAATCAATTACACACTGAATGCGTTGGTTCTGTTTTACGGTTTGCATCTGCCAAAGCTCTCGCTGCATTGTACACGCCACAATTGATGGACCAGAGGTCGGATTCTTCGGAAAAATCTCCGCGAAGCTCGTCATCCAGTTCAGCCAGATCTTTAAGCTTGGGAGAAACCTGAATGTTGATGTTTCTCCGGGTCCTGAAGCATCGTTATTCCTCTATTGGATGCCTGTTCGAGGTTGGTCACAGTGTCGCCTCTCTGTCTCTGTTGCCGGCTTGTTCTGGCTGCGGTTGAGTATAGGCGCTCCGCTTATATAACCTCTCTTCCGGAGGTCCTCGGCACGGTCTCGTAGACGATTCTGCGAAAAATCCGAGAGCTCTGGGTGTTTCTCGCACCACAGAGTATGCAGTCGTGCCATGTAACCTTTTCGTTCAGGGGCCATAGTGGCATCATAGCACTCCAGCAGGTCGTCCCTGTGTCGTTTCGTCCAATCAAAAGTAATGAGATTCTGCCGGTTAATCGCATTGACTCTGTCTTGGTTTGCTCCCCCAACTCTAGGGTAGTCGGTATTGTTGTCCGACCCATTGTCAGGAGCCCTGCGCGTTCGATTGTTTTGAACCGCATTTACTACAACTATGTTTGATGTTGTCATTGTTGTTCCTACGAGCAGCTAGGGAAAAGGTTTCGTCCATTCTTGTAGAGCCCCGCATGCAAGGATAAGGCTGTAAACTCCCTGGACAATTGTCTGCGACTGCTTATTAATTATTGTACCCATATTCAGCAGAAACCCTTGGTACAGGGACCCTCTTTGCGCAACCCGAGGACGCGTTCGGTGGCTTTGTCATAGGCCCTTCGGTTCGATTCACAAGGAACAAAAACCGAGATTGGTATATATATATATATTGAAGTGGTTCACGAAAAACTTGTTTTTATTTTTCCGCGGCCGTATCGCGACAGTTTGTTTCTCTGGGTGAGATAATACACTCCTCATTTTTTCAGATTTAAAAAAAAATTTAGAGGTTGCGAGCATCAAATTTACGTAAAAATTACGATTTTACGTAGTTTTTGATTTTTTCAATATATACATATTTGTTTCAGAGAAATATTTCAATCAATGAAATTTTGTAATATAGTAAAACACATCAAAAGGAGGAAGAGAGAATAACAGATTACTCATTTTCTATGCAATCACATTTTTAATATATTCTTATATTTACAACGAATACACAGTATATCATTTATCTATATTTTTTTATATTCGCAACAAACATACAGATGAACTGTGCAATGTTAGTCACTCCTGGTTTCAACGAAGCATGCACTTGTCAATTGTTCTATTAATTATTGCTTTCAGAGTAGAAGTAATTGATTGATGTTATAATACAATTTTCAATATTATGTGATACAGTCCACGATAATGAAAAAGCTTGGAGAAAAGTGATTTACGCATTTCTAATCTTGCGAAGCAGAAACGCAAAAGTGATATTTTTCATTGTATAAGAAAATAAAACTTTTATCCTTACAAAAATTGTTCACATGCTTCAACTGTATATTTGTTGTGAAAATATAGATAAATGATGAGCTGTATATTTATGTGAACGCTGTTAAAAATAGTATTAAATTTGAAATATCAATGTGTATTAAAACTGCTATCTCAAGCATATGAAATCGTTATTTAGGTATAACGTGTTTCTCAAAATTTTATATACATTCATGATAATCGCTCAAATAATTCCATTTTACACAAAATGAAAATAAGATTAGCAGTAATTTTCGATTCTTAATAATGAAAAATGATACCTTCTTTCAATTAATCAAAAATAAAATTGGATTTTAAGTTGAACAGTTCAATTACATAAATAAATGACAGACCTAACCTACAATCAACTGTACTCGCATCAAATTTCTACCATTCAGGGCAAACTTTGGAAAGAGTTCCACATGTACGCTGAAGTTTGTTCATAAAAAGCATTTGAATCAACGAATTCTCGATTATTACTTCAATTGCAAAGATTTGATAAGATTTAAAGAAGTAAGAGCACTTTGATTTTTTAAGCACGCTGCTATACCGACCTGTATATTATGTTTAATATAAAGTGTATAACAGCTATTCATATTTTGATGTATATTAAATTTTAACTCCCGTGTATGAAAATGACTTCATATACATTTGTATTAAGTTTAATACAGACTCTTCTAACAGTGAATATAAGAAAATATTAAAAATGTGATTTTATATAAAATCTGTTATCTGTTATTCCCTCTTCCTACTATTGATGTATGTTACTATTTTATAAGATTTCAATGATGGAAAACCCATTAAAAGCCTTGTTAAATATTTATTTATTATTTTTTTATTTATCTGGTTCTCCGGTTTTATGTTCTTCATCTCATATCTATTATATATTTATTTCCTATTGTGTGGAAAACGTCTCAGAATGTTGGCAATCCTTACAAAAAATGTTTACAGATATAGCATTATGCCCTTATATTTATCTCTTCATAAGAAATCGTACTTTTCATGTCTTTTACTGGCGCCAAGAAATTTTTGTTCAATCGGACACAAAGTGAAAGTATTGTCCATTCTATCAGCTACAATTTTTGTGCATAACATATTTCTCTAAAACAAATATGCATATTTAAAAAAAATTAAAAACTGCGGAAATCTGAATTTTTACGTAAACTTGATGCTCGCAACCTCTAAAAATTTTTTAAATAATCTGAAAAAATTAGGAGTGTATTATCTTACCCAGAGGAACAAACTGTCCCGATATGGCCGCCGAAAAATGCGGGAAACGCCGCCGGCGCTCACCGTATCAGGCGCCCCCCTAAGGCATGTATATACTACTGCTGTGTCGTGGAAAATATGTTTGTTAATGAAAATAAAAAAATAAAAAATATAATATATATATATGTATATACATACAGTATATATATACTGGTTAACAATTATTCATATTAATTAATTAGTATTCTTTATTTATAAGCAAAAAACCCAATGCATTACGTTTATTAATTGATTATTATTATTTATTTATAAGCCAAGAAACTAATCCATGGTGTTCAACTTTTTTTCCTTCAATTTTAGGTATTTTTTTTCAAATTTGCAATGGATAAAATCCTAATGAAATATCTCAGTATTAATTATTTTTATTAATTAATTATGATTTTTTATTTTTAAGCAAAAAAAAACAATACATTATTTTAAATTGTTTTTTTCTTAATTTTCAGTTATTTTTGATTTTTAGCAATTTTGCATTTAGAACGGACATTTTAAAATGGTAAAACTTTTAGTACTTCCAATTTGGACCATTAAAAAAAATTATTAAAATCCGAGCTTTTACAGACCAGTATAAAATAAAATACTTTTTTGGTCCAGGCTGCCTCTACTAAAAGTATTGGGTTATGGTGATGATGCAAAAACGTTGCTTTTCCTATTTTCTTCTTCTGATTCTGATTGTAACTATTAAACCTTTTTACAGAGCGCTAAAGCATGATAACCTGTGACGCAGATCTAACAGTATCACTTTTGTTATGAGTAGTCTCATTACTGGACGCAATGATAACTCTGGACGCAATGATAACTGCAACAATGTTGCACACGTATCACGTAATTCAATATTACAGTGCAATCATTAGAAAAAGGCTCTAGAATTTTAAATATTGATAATAGAAATCTAGTGGAAAAGTTATATCTTATGATACAAATATATATATACATACAGAACGTAGATTATTATACGCATGATACATGACATTCTATAAAAATCTTATATAACATTTTAAGAGATATTTAAATACTGCGATGTGAAACATTAAAAAGGACTTTTTAAATTATTACATTCTCATTCAAGGAGAAGGTATTGTTTTTACGTAGACATAGTCGGTTCTTATAAAATCTACACGTTTTGGGACCACCTGAGTCAGAAGAAACGATTTTTACGAAGGTGTCTGTCTGTCTGCTGTCTATCTGTAGTCTGTCTGTAGTCTATAGTCTGACTGTAGTCTGTAGGCACGATAACTTTCGAAAGACTGATCAAATTGGATTGAGCATTGACACACGTTTTTATGGCATAAAAATAAAGAACAATTCCGTTAACCAGCCACTTTTGACCAATAGTTCTGGTTTTATCCATCGAAAATGTTTTTAAAAAATATGCCCGCTGCGCGGGCACATTGTCATTGCGGGCTACGCGCTCGGTCTTTATATTTCCCACACATTTGTGCACAGACCTTTTGAAATTAAAGGTCAAAGCGTCAACATCTGTAATTTCATGATTGTGAATTCTCTTTTTTTAAAGCTCCTTCGGCTTTAACGAACACATTCTTATCACGTATCTCGTGCTTCGCACTCGATTTTGTGAAAAATATTAACTTTTCTACATTATGTTCAAAACTATTATATCTAATGTACATTATATTTATTTATTTATCAAAAACTGTGATTCAAACCCCTCATAAACTACAATCATAAAGTGAAACTAAACATTTTTTTCTCAATTTGACTATGGAGAGGGTTCTCAAAGCACCTACGGCCTTGACGATACATTCTCATTGCGATACCCGCGTTTCGCGCTAAGCAGCTACGCTAACAGACGATTGCTTTTGAAAAATAAGACCATGTGAAAACTAGTAAAAATTTTGATTGAAATTTTGTAATTTGTCAGACATTTTTTTTTCTACTTTTTGAAAGTTTTCAAAATTTTGAAAAGTATATAATTTTTCTAATTTTCATCGAAATAAAAAATTTTATTGAGATAATTCTTAAGTCTTCCACCCATCTTTAAGAGACTTTCAAAAAAATTTCTGAACTCAACCTTCATTTTAGGACCCTTAAAAAGTTTATCAAAGGCTGACTCGATTGGACAAATCCTTCAAAAGTTAGCGTGGCTACAACATTCAGGTAACCATACAGACAGACATACATACACACCGACAGACAGATACCGACAAAAGTTCATGATATTCGGACTCTGTGAGTGCGGGAACGTAAAGATCCGTTAAAAACCAGAGATCGAAAATTTGGACGATTACATTACACTCTCATGAATGAGAATGTAAAAAATTCAGGAGAACTAATTTGGAACATACAAGTCAAAGAATTCGAAGAGAATATTAAGAATCATTGGACTGTATTTTAGAAAGATCGTACCTAGTATAATTTACTTTATAATTAATATCTTATAGAACTTTTTCAATTCTTGTGTAATCGAAAGATGTTGCTATATGATGATTGATTAATCTTGTTGACATCTACTAAAAACCATAACTATAACTCATGATTCTCTTCAAATACGTAATTTTGAAAATGATCAAACTCTTTGAATTTTGTTTTTATTGAAATATTTCACGGGATAATGTTCAAATAGATTTAATACCTATCAAAAATGTCACTTAAAATGTTTTAATTTATTAGAAAGGAATTTTTTTCTATTTTTTGAAAATTTTGAAAAACATATTTTTTTAAATTTTTATCAAAATTCAGAAGGCCATTTCAATGATTTGCAAGTTTTCTTGTCGCGTACAAGAAACTTTCACAAAAATTTCGGAAACTCTTCAAAAAAGAGGGACCCCAAAATCCGCCCCTTTTTTGCGCTTAACGTAGTTTTTGAAGGAAAGAACATAACTTGACGCAACAAAGCTCAAAATAATCGTCAATGCATGCTGTAACCGGGATTGTCATTAGTTTACTCTTTTAGCCCTTTTTAGCACTGTGAAATTGAAAAACTACCCATAATTGGGTTCTTGGTCATGATGTACTTTCCAACTCCTGATAGGCGTACACAGAAAAAACTTAGGGTAAATAGTGTTGCAGGTAATTTCATATTTTTACCTGTTCGTATTGGTAAAATACAAATATTACCCTCGATGGGCAGAAACTGTCTTTTGTTCTAATTAAAGTTGTCATCAATGTCTTGAAAATTGGAAAGCCACTAGCTTTGAATCCCTGAAGTAAAGTTAGCTGAAGGTTGGTGTAACAGGCAAATCGGATAAGTGCGGCTTCATAAAGGCTGTTTTGCCGAATCGTTAGAATTGTCAAAAGTTCAATATGGCATTTACAAGGCCTTCAGGGTAAACATTGAGAATTACTCCCGAACGTAAGTAAAAGCAGAATAATACCCTAGATGTGCGGGTAAAGTTTACCCACATGGGGTAATTTTTGTTGTAGGTAATCTTTACCTCGAATTCCGGGGAAAGTTTAAACTTAGGTTTTTCAGTGTAGTTTTTCGGGTTTTTAGGTTTGAAATGGTGATAAGTAAGTAGAATTAACGTAGTTATTATACACTTACACTAATTGATTTTATAAAGGGACAAAAAAAATAATTCATGAATATTTTATACACGTTCTTGTTTATGACGCATTTTCCACCGCCCTCATAGGGGTAATTTTCCAGTGTTCAAAGGGGTTGGAAGCGTAAACAAATGACAAAACCGGTTACAGCATGCATTCACCATTATTTTGAGCTTTTTGCGTCAATTTATGTTCTTTCCTTCAAAAACTACGTTGGGCGCAAAAACAGGGGCGGATTATCGGCTAATTTTGGGGTCCCTCTTTTGTTTCCAAATTTGAAAATGCTCTTACTTTTTGAATTTTTATCGAATCAAACAATTTTATAAGGATAGTTTCGAAACATATTCCACATCTAGTAAACATTTTGATTGAAATTTGTTAATCTATCAGAAAATATATTTTTTCCTACTTTATGAAGGTTTTCAAAAATTTGAAAAGTATATAACTTTTCTAATTATCATCGAAATCAAAAATTTCATTGAGATAATTTTTTATTCTTCCACCCACTTGTAAGAAACTTTCACAAAAATTTCTGAAACTTGGAAATTTTTTTTTTCAAATTTGGAAAATGTTCTAAAGTTTTTTATTTTGGTTGGAAATATCTGGTTAACGAATTCAATCTTCATTTTAGGACCCTTAAAAAGTTTATCAAAGGCTGACTCGATTGGACAAATCCATCAAAAGTTAGCGTCGCTACAACATGCAGGTAACCATACAGACATACATACATACAGACAGACAGACATACAGACAGACAGACACCGACAAAATTTTATGATTTTCGGACTCTGTGAGTGCCGGAACGTAAAGATCCGTTAAAAACCAGAGATCGACAATTTGGACGATTACATTACACTCTCATGAATGAGAATGTAAAAATAAAAAATTCCATTTTCCACCAAAACTATACGAGATATAAACAATATTGGACACTAAAATTGTTCATATCAAGAAGATGAACAAATTTTTCTAAAATCATTTTTTGATAAGTTACATATTTTTCGTTTTCATCGTGAAAAATCCTATTAAAAAAAAATTCCATCTTGCGGCAAAAGTATACATGATACAAAAAAAATGTTCATTGGCTAAATTGTTCATATTAAAAAGATAAACGAATTTTGTTCATACTATTTTTTGCTAATTCACATATTTTTCGTTTTATTCGTAAAAATGCTTTGGAAAAAATTCCATTTTTCGCGAAAACTATATAAGATACGAAAAAGTGTTGAGGAGTAAAATTGTTTATATTAAAAAGATGAACAAATTTTGTGGAGACCATTTTTTGATAAGTTGCATATTTGTCGTTTTATTCGTGAAAAATGATGTTAAAAATAAACAATTCCATTTCTAGGCAAAACTATACAAGATAAAAAAGTGTTCATAAGCAAAATTGTTCATATTGAAAAGATGAACAAATTTTTTTGATACTGTTTTTTGATAAGTTACATATTTTCCGTTTTATATGTGAAAAATACTATTAAAAATAAAAAATTCAATTTTTCGGAAAAAACTGTACAAGATAAGAAAAAGATGTTCATCAGAAAAATTTTTCATATTAAAAAAATGAACAAATTCTGTTCATGCTATTTTTGAAAATATAGTTGTCTGTGAATAAGGAAGAAATGGAATTTCCGATTTTTTGGTAGCATTTTCAGTATAAGTTAAACCAACACTTTTTCGTAAGAAATTAGGCGTTTTCCTTTGGACTTTGAAAAAGTGTGCAGGTATTTCAATGAGAATGTGTTCCTTAAGGCTGATAGAGCCTTGAGTAAATGAACTTCTTATTTAATCAGAAAACCGAAGAAAAACCGAGCGCTTGGCGCGAGATACATACATTAGCGATGGCGAAGCGCGAGGTAAATATATTATCGAGCGTGCAGCGCGAGATACAACAACCACGCGCCATTTTGAATTCAAGAGTTTAAAAATTCAACCATTTTGAATACAAAAAGCCTTAATAGTTAAGCGATAGTAACTCTTAAACTGAAATGTTCGAAATCGGAATATCTCTAATTGAAACTTTATAAATTAGGCAGTAGGCAATAAGAATTTCAAATTCAAACCTTCATAATTAGAAACTGTAATCTATAAACGCTTCAAACTCAACAATTTTTAATTATAAATATTGTATTTCATGAATCATTAAAAATTTAAAACTACATGTATTTTTGTGGAATGATTCTAGAATATAATTTAAAATATAAATAATTTAAATTGGACTACATTTAAAGTTTGAAGAACTTTTCTAGTTAAAAATTGAGTTTCAGAGTTTTAAATTTTCAAAGTTGAACGCTAGATTTCAATTATTGTTTTGCAATAAAAATTGAAATA
>CAKNXH010000594.1:119350-151632 GCA_932178445.1 Andricus quercusramuli
CTCCAATTTTATTTCTCTCTCATTTTTTTGTTTATCATTTTCCCCCCGTTCACATAATTTTTTCCTTTCTAATTTTGTCCTATCTCTATTTCGCTATTCTTAGATTTTTTGCAAGTGACTCCGCGAGCTTGGAGACAGATTCCAATTACCCTTTTTCTGCTTATTCGGCATTCGGCCGGATGTGACTTCACTGGTTGCCGCGCGTGTATGCTAAAGTTACAAGATGCGATCCGACACCCGACTCTTCTGTCTTTTCAAAGAGGACGTGCGACCAAGCCTGGGACACACGATTACTGTCTAATTTTTCATCGCGGATTCGTAAACAACCCTCAAGACGTTAAGACTTCCACGACACCTGGATTGCTTTTCCTGATGACGAAGCACGTCGAAGGTATTCGGAAACATGAAGTACTCGGAAGTGTAATTGGATACGTCATTTTAAAAAAACCATTCATTATGTTTGCGACCATGCTTTGGAAATTGTGATCAGTTTTAATATAATATAATACATAAGGAATCCATTAAGATAAAAATCTCAAGCGAATAGAAACATTCTAGTGCAAAATTATAATGAATTTGTGAAAAGTCAAAAACTTCAACGTTGATGTTTCAGAAATAAGAAAAAAGAGTCAGTTTATATACTTATGGTATTGCAGTAAGTTTTGCTACTGAAGTAGGTTTCCCCCTTGGCGCATACGATATTTCGTATAACAAATTTAATTTACGGTAATTTTAGAAGTAATTTATGGTAACTTACCATAAATTGCCCAAAATTTAATTTAAAAATGTCTAAATGTGCGGAAATTCATGGAAATTTTCGGTAATCTATGGTAAGTTTACAGGTAAATATGGTACTTACCATAATGTACGCAAAATTCATTTTTACAAGTTTTCATAAATTTCGAGAAATTTATGAAAAATTTAGGGCATTTATGGTACTTTTACAGGTAAATATGGTAACTTACCATAAATTACCCAAAATTCATTTAGAAACATTTTCATAAATTTCCCAAAATTTATGAAAATTCCCGGTAATTTAGGTAATTTGATCAGTTATATATGGTAACTTTCTATAAATAACCCCAAATTTTTATTTATCTGCAGCCGAAATTTCCTCACAGCTTTTATGGCAAGTGGACTGATAGGTGATAATCGTAAAATGCGAGTTCATAGATGTATGATTTTCATTATTCACCTCTGACGTTACTTTTCAGTCCCTAGGGAGTAAAAAGTACTTTTTACTTTCTAGGGAGTAAAAAGTAGAGCCTTATCCCCGCTTGACAGGCGTCGAAAAGGGCTCAAATCATGCATGTTCCATAAAAAAGACATCTATATTCCATGAGGACAGATGACGGATCACACAAGTGTACCTAAAACTGTGTGCAAATGCATGTAATAATTCAAAATTGGTAAAAAGTAATGAAAATAGAGTTTTTTTTTAGTGCTGGAATCTGTCCAAGAGAAATTTCGAAGAAATTAATAGCTGCCCTCACAGCAAGGGATATCGGTGAAATATCCCATTTATCTCCCACGATATCGCAGGCATATCCTAGGAGATTCCAGGTACATCACGAAAGATAGCCTACGGGGCGGAAATCTCCATATCCTTGGAATGTCCCAAAGATATCTCAGAATATGCTGAGGATATCCCATCAATGTCCTAATTTTTAAAGTCCGGGATATCTCAAATTCCATAATTCGGGACATCCTAGCATATTCTTACCATGTCCCGTATTTAAAATGTAGGATATGCCATGGATGTCCCCAAGATGTCCCAAAATATCCTAATAATATAATTTTTTATAATATTATAAAAAAATTCATATATGCACCCTTTGCAGATAATTTATACTCACTGTGCTTTGAATAAACAATGTCAGCATTATATTTAAAAAATATATATATAGTTCCCCAAAGCTACAAAAAATAAGAATCGAAGATAGTATGTAGAGCCGTCTAGTTTTCAGTCTAGTCTTTTTGACCGTATAATCAAAATTTGGCAAAATCATGAAAAAAGGTAAACAAAGTTTACATTAGTAGGTATATCAAATTCAATGAATCGTGCATACAAGCCGTGCAAGCTACAGATTCAAAAAGATCAGAAGTTTCGAAAAGCCAATCGGCTTTTTCTTCATTACAGTTAACTTAACCTCAAAAGTGCACAAAATCTATAAATTTATATATTTTAATGCATTTAATTAGTTTACAATAGAAATCAAATCATTAGTCATAAAAGTAATGAACAAAAATTATTATTCAGTAAAATGAAAAATAAAAGTAATTAGTTAAAACATCAAATTTTTCATGAGTTTTATCCATTGCCACGCAGATATATCTAACCTCCAGCGAGCCTCCATATACCTAATACATGTAAAATATACATACAAAATTTATTAAAAGTAATAAAATTGTTGTTCTTATATGTATATTCCTTTTTATTTCTTAAATTTTTAATCCCCTAGTAATTAATTAGAATATCAGCAGAATTTTTTATTATAATATAGGGATATTCGTGGCACATTTTACTATGGTATTGGGATATCCTGTGGACATTCCGTGCGGGATATCGTTAGGATATCCTGTCACGATATCCTCAGAAGCGGAAATCTCGATATCCCTGGAATATGCCACGGATATCCCGGGAGATTTATGGGACATTTTTCAGGATATCACATATCCCGCCGAGATATCCTAGGGATATGCCAAGGATATCATTTTGTTGTGAGGGTGGTGTAGAAAGAAATTTAAGCTAATTCAAAGAAAATTTGATCTTTTAACGTAGTATTCCTAACCTTCCTTTTTTGAAAAGGAAATGTTGGTTATTCGGCCGCAGCAATATTTGGATGACTAGAATTCTTTTTCATCAGATTATCAATATATATTGTTTTTCAGTGTTCATATTTATATTGGCAGGTGAGAAGTATATTGTTTCTGAGAGAAATTTATTTATGCGCGTATATCCTTTGAAAAAAGAAAGGTCAGAAATAGATCAAAATGGTCAAAACATCACATTCTCTCTGAATTAGTTTAAATTTCTTTCTACATTAGGGATAAGATTCATTAAAAATTTTCTTGACTGAAAAAACCTTGAGTTTGATTATTTTTTGTCAAGTTTAAATTATGCATTTGCACACGGTTTTGCGTATGCTTCTATTGTCCCTCATCTATCCTCGCCGACGTAGAAATGTGTTTATCTGTAGGGAAAAAGTAGCTTCTTCGAAAATCGAACGAACCGATCTTTCTATCTCCACGCGTTAGAAAAAGAAGAGGTCCGTTCGATGTTCGACTTTCGACACGGTATCGGAGAGTTACTACGTTCTCGAACCAAAGATATCTTTGCTCGAACTTATGACGATGAGTACCACCACTGCAATTTACGACGATGAGTATACTTTGAGCCTTGTCAAGAAAGATAGTGAAAGTTAATATTATACAAATGTAAACCATAAATTGCATTAAATTCCAGAAAATGTATGATAACCAATGTAACTTATGGAAAATTTGTGATGAATTTCGGTAACCTTCTTAAACTTCTTACAGAATTTATCTCCCAGGAGTTTACTCTCAGGAATCGAGCAGAAATCTGTTCAATCTGACAAAAAATCTGCCAACATGATTAACTTATACCTTGACGATCACTTTCTGTCAACTCAAAATGTAAACTTATAGATGTATAATTTTCATGATTTCACTCTGACGTCACACTTCATCTCTTTCTGACGTTACTGTTATTGAAAAGCACTACTTTAGCACTACTTTACAGGCAACGATAAAGGATGAAATCATGCAGATGTTATAAAAATAACATCTCCGAGGAAGTTTGATTTAACGAGTACTTTAGGGTTCCTGTAGTCAGTCCCTCGCTTTCTTAAACTGAACCAGTGAAGTTATAACTGGTTGCATCAGTATTTAAGTTATCACTGATGAACCAGTGATTTTCCGATTTTGACTGGGCAAAACAGTAAGTGACTCAACTAAACAGGTTACTGAAATATACTGGTGATGCCAAATGATAGATTCAACCAGTCATCATACCAGTTACACAGCGCTAGTACATGAACCTTCAGTCGTCTCGCACGTGCGTGTCGCTGTTCGCATCTTTGCATTTCGTGCATATTGCATATTGTGTACTATTATTTGTGTTAGAAATATTTGGGGCATGGCTACAGAAAGCAGATGATATAATGTATTTCGCTTGGTAGTGGGGATGCTCCAGGCGACGCGACGCGTTGACGGAATGACGGGCCTTCCCACAGTTAGGCGAAATGTATTATTTTCTATATAATATATTGCAGCCCGGCCCTCATTTATATTGTTGTGAATTTATTATTTTTGAAAGATAATGCAAAGGCTAACACTCAAGTGATCAATGATAAATGTCATACCTAACCCACTCATAGAGGACAACACGTACGACTGATTACTGGTACTGAGTAACCAGTGAACCTCTCTGATTAAACCAGTAATGTAATTCCACTGTGTGTACTAGTGAAATCTCACTGATTGCCAGTGAAACACTTCTGGCTGCTTGAATCAGTGGGATTTCACTGGTCTACCTGAGGACTCCTGCATGCTTAATACATCTTGATACATCTTCTTCGGAGAACCTTCGTTTAACGAATACATACTTGGGGGTTACATTGTTCGGTATTTTATACACCTGAATTAGGTATCGAAACGATATCGTATTTTATAAGAACCGACTACAGAAACCCTATAGTACTCGTAAAGTCAAACTTCCTCGGAGAGTATGTAATTTATAGAGTTGGTACACGTATTGTATGTCGGGTCCTCAAGGAGATGACTGCATGAGAAATTCCCGTTCGATTCCCCAGAGTAAACTCCCGGGAGATTTTAGATCAATTCTCGGGAAAATGTTCACATGACGACTTTGTGATTACGAATTATTTTCCTATACTTGGAAATAGTAGAGCCGACTTAAAGGACAACGTCATTTCATTAAGGTTTTGCTTAGTACGACAGAATAAAAACTCTGGAATAAATTTTGTTGCAGATAATTTCAAGATAGGGTTCCATCTTGCTCAGACTTCGGGTACGAAACCACGTTTTATTGTTTTTGCCGCAAAACTGGAAAAACAATTGGCAGCAGCTAACATTTCAAGTTCGAGGAAAACGGTACCTTGTGTAATGGTACCATTCACACTACCAAGGCTATTTTTTGTTGCAGGGAAATGGTATCCTGAAATTGGCGTTAGATTTACAATATGTTTTTTTCTGTATAGGTATGGTGATGAATTGTATTGCGGTGTAAACTTCCTCAAAATCAAAGAATATGGAGAGGGGAGAGGAACAGGGGGTTCACCCACTTTTATACCACAACAGTTCCTACGAAAACATTATTGGTGGAGGCGTTTTGCCCGGTTCGGAAACCGATTTTTCTTTTTGGCACCGGAACTTTCCGTAAGAATAACCGGTCAAATAGCTACAGCTAATATTGCAGAAGTTTCTGTACATGTCGCTCACTCATTGGGGTTAGTATTGCGGAATTTTCTGTCTACTAGCCTTACTAGTTTTACGTATTTATATGTTATTAATAATACTAATCGTAATTTGCTTTGCTTCTTGCACTTTGAAACATATGAAAGACACAAAAAATGTTTCACAGACATGAGGGAGTGGGAAATTAGTAAGGGTGGTCGGAAAGGGGGTTGCGGGTTAGAAAAAGAGTCCGAGGTAGTGGAAAAGGTATGAAATTGTATTCTCTAAAATAATCTTGGCGGGTGAAATAAGGTAGGTACGAAAATTTTCGTAGGTCTACCTCCAGACACTGTCTTATGGAATTTCTAAAAATTCTATAACACTACACAGTGCCTTCTCTTTATAATCAGAAAATTGCACTTTTTCTCGATAGAACACAAGATACAGATTAACGTTCAAGGATCGAAACATTTCAGCTTAAATAATATTTTTCGCAGCTATGGTAAACCCAAAAGCATACGCATTTACCGTGAGAACTATTTATCTTGAAATCGGCCATAAGACAGTTCAAAAGTTTGGCTGACACCGTTTCGGGACCAAGGCTTGGAATTTAAAGTTCCGGAAGAGGCTTGTATACCAAGTTTGATGAAACCTGAAACAATAGTTTTCCAAATAAAAACATATAAGTGAAACTTTAAATGTTTAATATGATTCATTATACGTATTACTTATTGAATATGAATCTGGAACTCGTGGTCATGCGTTTTTACATAGACGCCATAAATCATAAGCTTTCTTTGTTTGATGTTAAAAAGCAGCTATCCAATTTTTTGTGAGTTTAATCTCATATGCCATGAGGTCGTCTCTTTACACGACACTTAATGCAACTGTGTTGCACTCATTTTTTCCGTCTTGGTCCATTAGCTTATCAGGTCCGCACTCTCGCATGTTGAATCGCTTATAAGTTTATTAATAAACTATTACGAGGAACCTTATCAGTTATCATGGAAGGTAGTGCGAGTAACTATCGTCGGGGTCTGATAAAAAGCACATTAGAGTTAGATCTCACGTTCAGGTCTTGTTACAATTTGTGTGCTGTTTAACACGTGATAATATACATTCGATTAAAATTTATTGTATTTTTATTTTTAATTTCATTATACATACTTGTACATATTGTGATAAAATAATGTAATTGGCTTATATGCCAGTTAGCCCTTTGTGTAATGTGACGATGTATAATAGGCACATCACGTTGAGGGGACTTTGAAGAGAAAGAGAGACAGACGTGTTTCTACAGGATGACGAAACCGGCGAACACCCCTCCCCAGGATTTTTGGACTTAACATCACTTATTTTCTTTTTTACTGGAAAAGGGAGGAAAATTACAAAAAATATTATTATTTGGGAGATTGCAAAAGATTATTGTATACAATAATCTTCAAAATCATTCATTCACTGTGACCACATTTAAGCTTCTATATGTTTCCACTTGACTTTCGCGTGCTTTTTGTCTCGCGGCTTTTTCTGTCTTGTCAATTTGACAGTTTAATATAGCATAACCAGTTTGGCATCATCATTGATTTGAAGTACCATGAAGTTGTTCCGCTTGCATGGAAATGCTTTACAATTGATTTTTAAGTTTCTACTTTTGCACTTTAGGTTCAAATGATAAATTTGAAAAAGCGCGATACACAATTTGAAAATTATTAATTTTCAACGATTAAGTTTACTGATCCTAATATAAGAATACTTCCATTTCATACGAAGTTTGGAATCGTGTAATATTTAACGGTTTATTTAGGCTTGGATTCATTATTTTAAAAACTTCCAATTAAAAGACATATAATTTTCAAAGTTTTTAGAATGATTAAACGGTTAAAGTTTGAAATTTTCAAAATGATAACATTTTGAACAGTGAAAATAAAAATGAATGTTTTCTTTGTGTAAAAATCTCACTTCTTTATAATAAAATCTATCCAATCACTTAGAATGTCATTTGATATTACATGATATTATATCTTTCAATGATGTTTATCATCTTCAAAGTTTCTATAATTTTAAATTATAGTTTTGAATGCGCAATTCTAAAACAGTGCAATTTTTGAAACCTTCAGACTAAAGTTGTTTAGCTTTGAAAGCTTAGATTCGCAAATATTTTTTTTCAAGTTTAGTTTTTTACATTCTCATCATTTATGATTGAGAAACTATTAGGAATGTCCGAAATTTTCCATAATAGTTTTTCAACTCATCTCCATGTTTAGAGACCTCCGGAAGCCGAAAATCATGTTTTGGCCATGGCGTCTGTCTGTCTATCCGGCCGTCCGTCCGTGAACTCTATAACTTTTGAAAAAATTAACGGATCAAATAGAGCTTTGGCACACTATTTTTAGGTCATGTAAGAAGGAACAAGTTCGTTATTTAGCCATTTTGGATAGAAATTCAAATAGTTAGAGCATTTTAAAAATTGTTGAAACCATTTTTTAGGATTAAAAAATTTTATGTATGGTCATTGGCAGTACGCAAAGAGCCGAACAATTCATCCGCATGTCTCTTATCAATAAAAAAAATGATCAAAGTTATAGCATTTACAAAATTTAAAAATTCATTCGAAAATTAAATTTTTAAGCCAAACAACGCCCGATATGAAAAAACGTCTAGAGAAGGAAAACATTTTTTTTTTCGAAGCCCTAGAAGATTATCGTAACAACTTTTCAAATTTTTCAGGAAAATCGAAAATTCAGAATTTTTGATCGCACAAAAAGTAACGAAAAATCAATAATTTCATTTTGTGCTCAAACTGTGCAAGATACGAAGGAAGATTGACAGACAAAAATTGTTCTATCACTAAAGATCTACAAATTTGTTATTAATCTCTTCTTGTTAGGACGCGTAGTTTCTTTGTACTCGAAAAAAACAATAATGAAAGAAAAAAAATTGAATTTTTGCACAAGCGACACAAGCTACAAAAAAAATAAATAGACAAAAGTTGTTCAACCAAAAAGAGCTACACATTTCTAATCGTGATATATCATTGAAAAAAAACTAAATTTTTGAAAAAACTATACAAGCTACGAAAAAAAATTGCAATGAAAATTGTGCACCTGAAACACATCTACAAATTTGTTGTAAATCACTTTCTTATAGGACGTGTAGTTTTGGTTTTTAATCGTAAAAAATAACATTAAGAATCAAAATGAAAAATTTGGGGAAAAACTAAAAAAAGTAAAAAAAAAATAGACAAAAGTTGTTCACCCAAAAAAAGAGATGCAAATTTGTTATGATTTATGATCATTTATGATTGAGAAAGTATCAGAATTTTCCAAAATTTAACACCACAGTTTTTTAACAGATCTTCACGTTGAGACCCCCTGAAGCCGCGAATCAAGTTTTGGCGATGACGTCTGCCTGTATGTATGTCCGTTCGTCCGTACGTCCGTCCGTAAACACGATAAATCTCGAGAAAATGAATGGATAAAATTGAGCTTTGGTATACTTTTTTTAGGACTTAAAAGAAAAAACAAGTTCGTTAACCAGCATTCTTTGATCAACGGTTATGGTGTTACCCATCGAAAGTGCTATTCAAAAGTAGAATATTCAATTTTTACGCCAAATGATGACAGAGTCGTGAAAAAAACTGTTAAATCCAAATAATACCTTGTCGATTGTGGGATATTCTTTTTCAGAACAATGCAGAAAATCTTAAAATGTTGTAGAATTGGCTAGAAAATTCCTGATTATTTTATTAGAACTGCAGAATAATTTTAAAAAGTCCCAAAGATTCTGGTGTATTCTTGAACATATCCAGTACTTACAAGAACATTCTGAAAAATTTCATAATATTCCACAAATGTCTGAATTTTCTGTTATCATTATACATTTTTGCAAAATCACACTAGTAAAAATTTCAGTGAAAGAATTTTTTCGAAATCTTATTCATTGGCACAATAATGTTAAAACAAAATTTAATAAAATAAAAGTTCAATTTTAGTTCAAGTTTTAACGCAGCATCAACTTTTTCAACTTTTTAGTACTGATATTTTGTTAAATTATTATCAAGCAATGAAAAAATATATACTTTCTTTTTTCGTGATACCGCGAACTTCAGTTTTGATTAACATGGAAGGGTATTTTTGTTTTGATCAAACCTTTTTTATTTTAATTGAAAAATAATTTGTTCAACCCACTAAATGATAGAAAAAATTACCCTAATTTTATTTTGCAATTGTACAACTAATATATTCATTTTCGAATACTGAATGAGAAACGAGGACTATAAGCAAGTTAAAAATTCAACACCTTATTCGAAATTAATAATGTTAATTTTGGTTTTTTGTTGTTTGAATTTTGAAAATGCTTTAACTCTGACAATTTCCTTTTTATCGAAAAAAGTCCTAAGGATAAATTGTTCGAATTCTTGAGTACTACGGATAGCCGCACATATAGTTTATGAACTGGAAAAAAATGGAAAAAAAACTTCTTGAATTTTTATCCAAAATAGCTGGTTAACGAACTTGAGCCTTCTTCTTAGTCCCTGAAACTGTCTACCAAAGCACAATATTATCTGATTAGTCTTTCGATTCTTTCGAAAGTTATCCGGTTACAGACGACAACGACGAAAACGATGGCAGAAAAATAAACGTGTCCAAAAATCTAATTTTCTCTAGAATTCATTTAAAACTTTACCAAACTTTCGAATAAATAATACACTAGACTTTCGATTGTAGGGCGGGTTTTTTTCAAATATCCCTAGAATTTCCAAATCAGAAAGAAATATTTTTCATTTTGCATTAATATTGTTATTAACGGTAAACAGTTGAAAAAGAAAGTATGTTAAGAATCATTGAATGTTTCATTAACGTACACAAATATGGAAATCTGTGTAATTTGAAGATTTTAGTTCATTTTTTGTTCTTATTACACTGAACCATAATTACCAAAAAACGATAATCGGCGATACCCCGAGTCAAAATTCTTCGACTTGGTTTAAACTTGAATTGCCCCCTATTTAAAACATATCGGAGGAGAAGTGGAGACATCTTTCGATGTCTCATTTTTGAGACTGTGCCAGACTTTATTTTATGCCTTGAGACATGATCTCATGCAGCAAAATGGTTGCCTAATGGCTAGGGCTGGTATACCTGTCCTGGCGGAAAGGGTCATTCTGACAGTCCTAAAAGCTAATCTTTGTCATTGATTAAAAAATTTTGTAAATATTTATAAAAATTTCCATTTGTATCATATTCGTTTGATGACGTTACGATTCCTGAGTCCAAAAAGTTTCATCTTCAGATAAATTTACGCCAACTTGAAATCAACCGGCCCAGTCCTTACAAGCGATACATTATTTGATGTCTCGCCTCGGTTTGGAAATGCAGCTAGACATCGTTGCCTTGAAGACGAAATCAAGACATAATCAAGACGAACTCAAGTCGAAGCATTTTCACTCGGGAAAAATAATTCTTCACGCACATGTTTGTGACTTCAAGAATAGAAGGATTAAAAGTAAAAGGTTCAAAGGTAATTTTGGCAAAATTTGAAACAATAATATTTACGGATATATGATATATCGTTAATTAAAGTCTAAACTTTGAATTTCGTATGACGCTTACCGAACAGAACTTAAAATTTAGTTTTCCACTGAACACAATGAAACTCAACAAAGGAGAGTAAGTTTGAGCGCGGCTAGGGTGCACGTCTGTCGGATCTCGCGCTCTGCGCTCAGTCTTTGTATTTCCCCCAAATTTTTGAACAGAACTTTTAAAATTAATGATTAAATAATTGATAACTGTAATTTGGTGATTTCAAATTCTCTTTTGTTAAAGCTTCTTCAACTTCAACCAATACATTCTTATCATATGTATCTCGCGCTTCGCAATCGATTACAGTTTGTCCAGAACAAAAGATTTTCCTCAATATGTTGACCTCTAGCTTTTTGTTATTTTCAATGGTATTTTTAACGATTAAAACAAAAACAACATGTATCATCAAAAAATGGTCAATAAGGACTTTGTAGATCTTTTTTGGCTGAACAATTTTTGCCTTTTATTTTCGCATAGTTCTGGTGAAAAATTGAATTTTTATTTGTTATTGAACAGTTCACGAGCACCACTCTTTATTCAAACATCTTAGGAGTAAAAGTGGAGATACTGAAAAATGATATGGAGCATTTACAATTAGCTCGACCTGAGCTGCATTGCTAAGCCTCATTGAGTGCATTGCACAGTGATTGTCTGAATCGTATCGCAGATGACTCGAAGAAATCGTTACGTTTAATTCTTCACCATGTTGGTTAGCCTCGTTTCAGTTTCTATTGAACATTGAATTGAAATAATAGTTGTTGCGGTGCAATGGCGTTCATCGATTTCGACCTGGTGTAAAATTTAATTTCAGCTAGTAAACAATAAATTTTTACATCTGGTCATAGCCATGCCCAGTTGTCTTGCTACAAATCGCAGAAATTGATTTTGTACTCGTTTTCATTTTATGAACCTTGTAGAGAGAGAACCAGATAACGGAAGAATTTCCAAGGATTGATCAGCGCAAAATACACAGTTTTAAGGGCTAGGGTTTTTTTTTTAAGTTACGTGCGTTCCTCTTGACGAACCCCTTTGACAGCTTTATTGGCCGCTTCCAAGATATTGGAAGTCGACAGCAAGCCCGTCAAGTATATAATCTCCAAGTTATAGATTGGTAGAACTCATGGTCATCAGCGAAAAGGAGGCACAGACAGAATTAAAAAATGGCACATATGTCGCTAACGTGCAGGATAAATATCAGGAGCCCCAGGTGCGAGACCTGAAGTATCCCAGATGTAGCCTGGAAAATCTTCGATTAGTGTAGTCAACCCGTACGGAATGCCATCGATCATTCATGTAGCTAAAGATAACCAAATAAAAGGAGATAAGTTGTTGAATCCTTTATTGCACACTGTCAGTAGCCAACGTTTCGAAAACAAAATGTTTTCCTCATCAGGACGAAAAATTTTTTGAAGTTCATCAACATCTTAAATCAAAATTTCGGTAGATTTCTATTCCTCTTCTTCATTGCTTGAAAGTTTTCATTTTCCAGTTAAATTTTGTGTATAATAATTGATGTCATTTAAATTCTGAGTATATTCTAAAAATTCAAGCTTTCATAAATAATAGTTTCGTTAATTTAGTTAAAATTGAATCAGAGACATAACAATCGTTATGCTCCATTTTTGCGAGAAGAAATAGACCTATTATATTATTATAAATTTTATATCACTCAGACAAACAACATCGCTTGAAACACCATCATTAATCTAACTAAAGATAACCATGAAAGAAATGTATGAGAAATGTATAAGAAAGAATGTATGCGTTAAAGCCGAAGGAGGTTTAATAAAAGAGACTTCACAATCACCAAATTACAGTTGACGATGATTTGAGCTTTAATTCTAAAAGGTCTCTGAACAAATGTGGGGGAAATATGAAGACCAAGCGCGTAGCGCGAGGTAAATATAGTATCGAACGCGAAGCGCGAGATAAATATATTATCGGGCTCTCAAAAAGTACAGTGAGAACTAGAGGTTTTAAATTTATTTTTTGGTTGTCCCGTTGCAGTTCAACAGCTTGAATTGAATCAAATTATGAAAAGTCTTACGAAGAAGGTGTCATTCAAAAAAAAAAAAATTGTTGTTTAAAACAAATTACATTGTTCGTTTATTCCTAATATTATTTGACAACAACTTAGTCATTCAATTTGAAAGTATAACATGAGAGATGGCGCGGACCACTCTCAGTTTGCGTATACGAGGAACATGTCCTCAATGAATACTTCGGAATAATTCGAAATACTTCAGAATATCCGGAAATTTTGGAAATATTTGTGAAAATAACGAATAATTAAAATATATGGGAACTGTAGAAAATTAATGAGGATATGAGGGAAGATCTGAAAATATCTGAGAGTGTTTTAGAATATTCGGGAATACTTCAGAATACTTGGGAATATTTCGGAATATATTTCATCGCAAATCACAGAATATATATTTTTTAAATCTGTCTGTGTCACTTCTATACCCTTTTCAAAAATATTATACACATGAAATAGCATAAAGAATACTGATATTCAATGTTTACATTAAATCCATAATTCAATTATTTGAACGTACTCAACTTATACGTATCTCTATCATTGAGATAATTAATAGCATACGTACAACGAAAATTGTGAAAATCAGGCTCAAATGATAAGTTTCTCAACATTCCAAATCCGCGAAGAAATGTAAAAAAAGCTTAAAAATTCATCAAGTAGCGATAGTTCATTTGAAAATAAAATGTTCGATTCTTTCCGAAAAATATACTATACAAGCGGGAAACACTTCAAACAGAAAGTTATTCTTCTTGAAGAGTTCTACTAAAAGATCCTTCGACATTTTTCGATATTTTTAACCGTTATTTATAGTATTTCCGAATGAGTGCATTATTTGTTAAAATATTTATTTTCCTTTCTGACTTCTAAGACCTAAAGTGACATTGATTTTGTTTTATTTTTAAAACTTTTTGCTTTAACCAATGACAGGAATTTTTGTGTCGTTTATTCGAATATACGATTTTTAATACCTATTTCCAAATTGGGAAGTAAGACTTAAATTTTGTTTGTTGAAGAAAATGAACATCACTAATTGTCATATGTTTTGCAATTCATTCTAAAAAATATAAAGAATTGTTCTTTTACATTTTTGCAGATTAAAGTAGAATATTATAATAATAAGAGCACATTTTTAGGATGATAGATGATAGATCGTGTATGGATTTTTAAATGTACCAATTTGAAATTCATCAACTTCTACATTTATTTGAAGGAAAATATAATTGTTTCTTTATTCTTAATATAATTAGTCATCAATAATTCGAAAGTTTAACATTTTGAACATCTAACATCTAAAGGAGACTTTTTTCACCTGCAGAAATAATCAATTCGTTATAATCATTGATTGGAAAGTAGGGGAAAGGTCCACAGTTGTTCGGCCTGTGCAGGCCATCAAACGGAATATCTACAAAATTATTGCATAATATTCGTTATAAGCACTGAATATATATGAATATTCTGTTGACATTTTATAGGTTAGCTACAGGTGCTCCACAATTTTCTAGTCAGCTTATAAAGCATCATAAAAATCGTGCCGGATTTTTTTCCGGTATGAACAGTGAGACTTGAAAAAGGGGTAACTTGTATAGAAATTTCCGTAAGAATAGGCTGTATTTATTCGATACGTGTGAACTTTCCCTATAGAAATATTTGCAAAGTTTGACAAAACTGATTGATACTTTTCTTTTAATAAAATTCAATTGAAATAAGTGCGTTATCCAGGATTTAACTAGATTTTCATAAATATAATTATTTGAAACCAATTTTTGTTCAATATATTAATAATTCAGCAATTTATTTTTCTTCTCTTTTTCAGTTCAATGAAGTAGAAGAAACCATTAAGAAAACAAACTGCGATGATGAATACTTCCCGGTAGTGCTTCGCGAGCAGTGGACATATAAGGAAGATAGCGCATTTAGGAACTTCCGGTTCGCATCGGAAGTGCCGCCATATTTGTCACCAAGTTGTGATAAATGGCGATGCTTTATTGTTTCGTGGGATGAAATTGGGAAGAGAAGAGAACCTTCAGAGGGAACCTTTCCTCTTTGCCTGGGATCGCTATTAAATTTAATAACAGCAAACCCCACTAAGCATTTCATACTCTCCTTCACTAGTCGCCTGAATGACGTACATCGATTTTTCGAGATTCTATTATTCTCTACAGTTTTATACCTAAAATCGATCCACTGAAAAACGTGTAATGTAAAAAATGTTAAATTACCTTCAACAGAGTTAAATACCTTGCTTACAGCTAAATTTCAAGGACAATGCTTCACCTGTAATTAAAAAAAATACTATCGCGCCGAATGTGAAAAAATAGTTAATAAGTACAGGTAAAGCAATTAGACAAATAGAAATAAGCCAAGTACATGTAAAAATAATTTGTACCTGAATATTCTTAAAAATTTTTTGGGGCGCTGACAGAAAGACGGCTAAAAAATCGTTGAAGGAAAAACGAGTTAAGAAAGTTGCGGACAAAAACAAGTTAAAAAGGAACAAAAAAAACAAGGATTTTATCTTATTTTATCATATAACGATATAACAGAACGATACATTTAAAGTAATGGCTCGTTTTTTTTACCTTTTTACAATGCATTTTTGCTTTTAGGGGCCTGTTATGAGATCCAATAAGCTAAGGTTTAATAATTAAGGTCATATTATATTACAATGTAATATATCGTTTTATTATATCGTGACATATTGCAATATATGATACAATCAACCCATATCATCCCCTTAGTTTTTAAAAACATTTTTTGTCTCGGTTTCAAAAATGATATGGAATGAAAATAAATTTCCTCGCATTTTTCAAATAAAGTTTAGGGCATCATTTAAGTAATGCCGTTATATTAAAGATTGAAATCGAAATCGGATTTTAATTTTATCTTTCGGCACCTTTTACTGTTCGCCTGGAATAAGGAAAAGCAATGGCTTCAAAATAACGAGAAAATGTTATTTTTCATAATTTTGACTTTCGAACGCGTTGTGCGAATTGAGTTTTTTTTGCACGAAAAGAATACGAATTATTTGATTGGTTAAAAATCGTCAATTCGAATTTATGATAAGAATTTCGGACGGAGGAAAGTGGCGGGGAGGCTCTGCCAGACTATACCTAGATGACCATATAATTTCACATTTCATTTTTCATGATTCATTGTTTTTATTACTTGATTTACATCATATTTCGAGGCTAACTTCAATTAAGGTCAAAAATAAGAGGTGAAACATAAAGTGAAACATAAAGTGTATAAAATAATTTTTTTTTCAAATCCATTCTACCCGAAAACATAAAAAGATATTCGGATGTCTTTTTTTTTGAAGAAAAAATAACTTAAAGCACTATGAGCGCATTGGTATTAAAATCGAATGATTTTAAACAAATGTTTCTAAGAAAATTTTTTTTCAATTATGAAGTACCCTTTTCATAATTCCCAAAACAATATATTATATTATTTAGCATGTAATTATAATACCAAAAAATGGCTGTTGTGCAAAAAGAATCATTGGAAAAGCGGTAGAAAATAAGAGTTCTAGACTTTTCCAGTGTATTTTGAAATTTTTCGGAAACTTCTAGAAAGTTCAAGCATTTTTGTAATATAATAGATAGAGAGGTTCACAAGGGTATTTTTTTGTCATATAATGTTTAAAAATGATATAAATGTATTAATTCTACGAGCTGACTACTGCCATAGAATTTCCCATGAAACTAACCCCTTTCTCAGCTCATTCAGGGCTAACGTTATGGAACATTCTGTAGGAATACTAGCCCTAGCGCTATACTTGACCAATGATTTTTACGGAAAATTCCGCAATATTATATTCAGTGCCTCAATTCTCAGCCAGACCATACTTTTATTATTTATAGACATCATATATGGAATCAATTAATATTAATTTTTCAAATAACTTTTTTCTCATTTCGTTATACTCTAGTAATATTGAATGTTAAAATAAACCATGAAAAACTGTTATAATTTTAATCAAAGAATCCTTTAAAGTTCTTATGTACATATGTTATTAAAAATAGAACAAACTCAAGATGAATGTCAGAAGATTTCATAGGGAGCCGTCCACAAATCTCGTTACGCTAAAAGTAGTCAAAATTAACCCACCCCCTCCCTCGTGACAGACCATCACAATCTGAAGACCACCCCTAAGGGTCATGTTACGAATTTTCGACCCCTTTCATCCGTTCCTATTGGGAAGGAAACGAAGATTTTTATTTGAATATTATTATTGACTAATATTATTATACGCACGCTACAGCGTGCAGTAAACATTGCATTGCATCTCGTCAATCACTTCAAAAAATAATAATTTCAGAGTTATGGTTTTATTTTTGAAGCAAAATGTTTTTATTTTTTCACAGATTAATGTGGAAAGGGTCATGGAAACCTAAAAAAGCTACCTCAAAAATATTCAGTTTTTAATTCTTTTTCATTCTTTTGAATTGTTTGAAATGCTTTTAAACTCTTTCAAATCCTTTTGAATTCTTCAAACTTCCTTAAAATCAACTGAATTCCTCCGAATTTTCAGATATATCTCAATTTATCTAAATGGCCTGTATTATCCGAATTCCTTCAATTCGTGGAATTTCCTAAATTCCTAGAACTCGCTGAAATCAAAGGAATTCAAAATAATTCAAAGAATTCCGAAGAACTCAGAAGATTTGAAGGAATTCAGGTTATTGTATAATTTAAAGAATTTCAGGATTTTAAATATTCAAGGAATTCGGGGAATTCAGGATATTACAGGATTTCAGAGAATTTATAAAATTTTGAATATTTAAGGAATTCAAGGGATTTTGAGCATCCAAGGAATTTCAGGAATTCTGGGAATTCAGAGATTTTCATGAATTCAGAGATTACAAGGAATTTAGAATATTTGACAAAATCAGGATATAAAGAGAATTTAGGGAATTCAGTGAATTCAAGCAATTCCGAATATTCAGGGATTTCAGGGAATGTAGAGAATTCGAAGACTTCAGAAAATTGGAAGATTTTAGAAAATTTAAGGAATTCATAGAATTCAAGGAACTCAGAGGATTTAACGAATTCAGAGAATTTAAGGAATTCTGTCAATTTAAGGAATTCTGAAAATTTGAGTCATTAAGAGAATATGAAGAATTTTCACAATTTAAGAAGTTCAGCGAATTTAAGAAATTCAGAGATTTTCACGCAATTAGATAATGCGAGGAATCTAAAGTATACAAGGAATTCTGAGAATTCCAAATTAAAGGAATTCAGAGATTTTCTGTAATTTCGAAAATTCAAGGATTTCATTGAATTTACAGAATTTTAGGGATTTTAGAGCTTTCAATGAATTCAAGGAATGCCAGGAGTTCATGGAATTCACGATATTCGAGGATTTTGAGGAATTCAGAAAAATCAAGGATATTTGAGAATTCAAGGAATTCAGAGATTTTCAGGAAATCTGGGAATCTCCTAACCTTTCATTGCTCTTGAAACTCGTAATTAAAAAAAGAAATGTAAATTTTTAGTTTAAAAGGCTTTAAATTTGATATTGTACAATTTTTTAGTAATTTATAATTTTTTACTTTCAAAAGTTCTCAATTTAAAAATGGTCCAATTTTAAATTTCAAAATTGAGTAATTTTCAGTTTTAAATGCTATAAGAGGTGAAATTATTTCAATTGATAAGCCTAAGAGTGAATTTCCCTGAATTTATAGCCTCCAAGAATTTATTTAAAAGTGTAAAATTTTAATTATTCCTCATTCACAGGTTATTTAATATCAAAGATTTTAAATTAGGATTCATTCAATTATTTAAAGCTTTTAGTTCAAAATTCGAAGTGGCTCGTCGTTCCAAAATTTGAGATGAGTAGTCGAATATTTTTCATAAGCTTGACTAGTCGTCCTGAATTTTCAGGACGATTATATATGAATATAATTATTATGAATCTATAATTATCTATAATTATTATGAATATAGCTAAAAATACTAAAGTTTCGAAAGTTTCTTTGACTTTGAAACTTTTCATTGAAACTTTCAGTTGAAAGTTTCAAAAATTATAAATTTCTGAAACGGCACATTGCTATTCCTGCGTCACGATATTCATGGATGACCCCTAGAGTGGATTACATTTTAACATTAAAATCCAAACATGAGACCTTTTTCTAAGGCGATTTGTTTTGAGTAAAAAATTGCATTTTTTGTTTGAAGCGCGACAGAAATAACCGTATGTTCGATTGTCCCCGTACACGATACACGAGCATGATCCGAGAATAATTGGGTCGGGATGGCAAACAAATCAACGTCCTGGTGCAATGTTCGTCCCCTCTGGCACGTTCTCTACTTCATTGTCATCTGTCATCGCGCGACGAACAAATGAGCATCTCAACATCCGGCAGACAAATGGCTCGGGGATTATCCGCTCTTCTTCTGAATGAATTGGCGATATTATTCAGTGGCTCGATTGCCACTCGCGTCCTTCATGCACTGAGTGAATTCCTACAAGAAAGTGATTTCAAATCTATAGGTTTCGATAAGAAAGCCTTTTTCTATCCGTGGGGTCTGATTGCAATTCAAGGAGCTTTTATTACTTCCTGATTCCTGCTATAAATAGTTTTAGATACTGATTTAAACATAAACATGGAGAAATATTTAAATATTACATATAAAGTTATTCAATTGAGACTACATTTTATATATTTGTATTCAATTGTACTGCTGTTAAATCGAAAATCAGATAATTTTCTTTAACCCTCATCACTTACTTGGGGTCAGATCGACCCCAAAATCAAACCAAACCAAATTTTAGTACCCAAACCAAATTTTAGCTAAAAATATTAATAATTGTGGAAGTTATGAATTTTTTAATGAAAAATTATTTTTTTATAAATTGCAAATTTTGAGAATTTTTTTATAGGATCAAAATAGTTTTTATCTCAAAAAGACAATTAGAATCTAATTTCTATATATTTAATTGCGTCTGTAAATTTTGTCAACTTGAAAACTTGCATACAATCAGTATGACAACCTTTCAAAGTCAGCTGGGGTGCATTTGACCTCATGTAAGTAATATGTCATTTTTCGGAGGTGTAAGTGATGAGGGTTAATTTTAATATTTCCTACACCATCTTCCATATCCAAGTAAACTTATAGGCATCTCGTTAAACAAAATTATATTTTATATAAGAAACCATTTTTTTAATTTCCACAAAAAATCTATGCTCACGCGTACGTTTTCGTACGTTTAATGCATGAACTGAAATTTAAAAAAAAATTGAAGACGGTTCTCAATGAGATTAATAGATGTAGATTGTAGACAAAATGAAACGGAATTTAAGAAGTTGGGCCAGTATACGTCTCAGATATCAGGATCTGCAAGTAGTCGTTCGATTTTGATGAAACTTGGCGAAATTATAGTGTTATATGAAACATGTTTTAATGAAACTTTAAGGTATTAGAGAAAAAAGTCTATTCAATATTACGTTACGAAAAAATTGTCTTATAACATTTTTACCAAAAAAAGTCGAAACCACTTTTGAATTCAATTTTTTCCTCCATAAGGCACCTTCTTATTTGTTTCCAGTTAGGAAAGCTGTTCCGTTGAGGTGGTCCAAATTTATAACAGTAAAAATTCAAACAGCCATTTTTGGCGATTAATACCCCCCCCCCCCAATTTCGTTGTTTTTCGGAAAGAGCAATTCCTTTTTTTTCAAATCGGTCAACATTAAGATGGGGTTTTAAGTATTTTTTAAAGAATGTGGAGTTGTGTAAACAATTCGTATTTGTTTAAACCATTTTTTTGTCGCCTGTAAATCGTAAAAAGTTATTATTTTCTGTAAGTAATTACACAATTGGGGTAAAATTTCCCAAGTGTCCCCGCCTAAAATTTTGTTGTCGCCTATCTCATTCAAACTCCGCCAGATTGTAGTGCTAGTGGACCTCTTTATATTCTGTAAAGGGGGCGCACCTAGTATAACGGGTTGTCAATATACAGGGGCCCGAATTTTCGACGATTCACCCCGACTGCTAACCTTCAATTGTACATAACTCCTGTTACAGTTATCCAATTTAACTTTTCTATGCGGGTTTTAGAAAGGTATTTTAACAAGGTTTACAACAAAAATAACCAATGAACAATAAAAAAATTATTTCACCTTGATTTTTCATTTTAAAAAACATTTTTGTGACTTTCTTCCAATGCGGCATTTTCAATATTTTTTTAGTTAGGCTAGAAAAAAAGCTTGATTTTTTCTCTTGAAGAACACCCCAGAACGAAAATGGGATGGAAAGTATTGGTTGAGTTGTAGAAGGTCATAAGAGCGCGGGTGCCCCGTGCCAACGAGCCACGGCACTACTAGGCGTGCTGTAGTGACTCAGTTGTTTTAATAATTGATAAAAATGATTTTTCAGTTAACATGTAACGAATATTTCATTTTATTCTTACTTTTACGTAGCTGGAGAACGATTTACATATTTTCTTAATTAAAATTTTCAAATGGTTCCATTGTAGGAAAACGATAGTTAATAATAAAATCATTAACGATTTTGTTGGATGGTTCTGCTTATCTGTTACATTTTGAGATGGTTTTTAATAAGTCGTCTTGTTTGCCACGTTTCGGTGAGTTTTTTTGGTGTTATTCTCTTTGCCTTTAACAATTTTTGACGTGATTCTCCTTGCCTTTCACATTTCGGGGTGCTTTTTTTATGTGAGTCCCCTTGCCTCTCACGTTTTGGGGTGCTTTTCTTATGTGAGTCCCTTGCCTCTCACGTTTTGGGATGCTTTTTGGTGTGAGTCCCCTTGCCTCTCACTGTGTTACTTAAAAAGTGATTTTTTATTCAGCTTAACGTTCACTTTGATCTTCTCTTCGCGATCTCTTTGCGATTTTTCTCTTCGGGAAAATGTCATACTGTGGAGATGACGAATACTTCTTCAAAATTAGAGTCGATTCTGAAGAGGGTACAAAGTGATAGTATTTTTGTGTGCTTGGCACATTCTTTGCAGAGTCGAATCGAGTTTTAAGGTTTTCAGCAGTGGCGGCATGATTTTCTTTGGAAATGAAAAATATTACCGTTTCAGGCAAGTATTTAACCCATTGATATAGAGCATCAGCAGTCAAAATCTGATTCTGAGACGATGCCTGGAGACTTGCACGTGCGGCGAGTCTTTTCAAATTGACCCCAATTCCATCACATGGTCCTTTTCCATGTGCAGTCGCGTGAAAGTGCCATTTCGTCTGAATACCGAAGTCTGCTTCATGATATAGCAGATTTGCAAAATTGTACTTACTTTCAAAATGTTGTGCTGCACCATCGGTAGAGTAAATAATTTTTTTCGGTTTGAAATTATCTTTTAGGTATTTTGTTATAACTTTCTGAAATTCGTAAACAGATATTGTTTCGTGATTTAGGTTGTCGGATAAAAGAGCTAGATTGCGATGTTTTAATTCATTACCCTCTTTGTAATAGATGACAGTTGTATAGATCGTGACCTGATTTTTGTTACTTGTAAGCAGAAACATAATTTTTATCAATTATTAAAACAACTGAGTCACTACAGCACGCCTAGTAGCGCCGTGGCTCGTTGGCGCGGGGCACCCGCGCTCTTATGACCTTCTACAACTCAACTAATACTTTCCATCCCATTTTAGTTCTGGTGTATTTTTCAAGAGAAAAAATCAAGCTTTTTTTCTAGCCTAACTAAAAAAATATTAAAAATGCCGCATTGAGAGAAAATCACAAAAATGTTTTTTAAAATGAAAAATCAAGGTGAAATAATTTTTTTATTGTTCAATGGTTATTTTTGTTGCAAACCTTGTTAAAATATCTTTCTAAAACCCGCATAAAAAAGTTAAATTGGATAACTGTAACAGGAGTTACGTACAATTGAAGGTTAGCAGTAGGGGTGAATCGTCGAAAATTCGGGCCCCTGTATCTCGACAACCCGTTATACTAGGTGCGCCCCCTTTACAGAATATAAGGAGGTCCACTAGCACTACAATCTGGCGGAGTTTGAATAAGATAGGCGACAACAAAATTTTAGGTGGGGACACTTGGGAAATTTTACCCCAATTAACGAATGTTGAGAGTAAAATATTTTTTAACGACATTTGGCCATTATCTAAACAAATTTTATTTATTGAAAGAATATTTGTTCTCTCTAAATCTTGAAAAGTTACTACTTTCTGGAAGCGACGACGCATTTAATGAATACTAAGAGTGATATTTTTTGTGAAACACAATTTAAAATTACTTGAACAATTTTAATTTGTTGACAGAAGACATTTTTGCTGTATATCTTGAAAAGTTAATGAGTGTTAAGAGTGATATTAGTTTTGGAAGACAGTTTGGAATTATTTAAAAAACTAATCATCATTCACTTGTGCCTTTTCGTAAGAAAGGTGGAGAGAGAGATGTGCGAACAACTTGGCCCGGAAAAAGGTGTTGGCTGCCGAGAGAACCTGCTAATTCACTGCCGGAAGGCTTCCAATTCAACCTCTCATAGACTTCTCATCTATTCGTTGGAAAGCTCGAATTAAGGTTCATCCACACGCATAGTGTGACAACGAGCAGCCTTAACTTCTAGAAGGGCATCTTTCAGGGCGGCACTATGAGCCCTCTGCTCTTTTTCATCACACTGCTGCCACTATTTCTCGCACTACGCAATTCTACTTGGTACCTCTGTGGCTACACTAATCATTGCGATCGTAAGGTCACTCATATATTTTATATGAATGACCTGAAGATCTATGCTTCTAGATCAAAGCAACTTCAGAGTGCTTTAATTATCGTCGAGGGGTACATAGGAGAGATTTGTATCGACTTTGGATTCGAAATGTGTGCCAAGATCTATCTGAAGTGAGGACGGATTACTGGCATTCCCGGGGACCGTGAGCTTGTGGATAGTGTTATTAGACATCTTGACACTGGAGAGAGCTATACATACCTGGCTTGCCTCAAAGCCACATTCAGGAAGTAACATCACTGAAAGAGTCTCTCCGAAGCAGATACAAGCGTCTTCTTTGACAGATTTGGTCTTCAAATCTTTCGTCGTTGAACAATGTATCTGCGACTAACATGCTTGCCGTCACGGTTCTACTCTACTCGATTTAGGTGGTTCAAGGTACAAAGAACGAGCTTACTACCCTTGATATCGCCACATGTAAGATCATGCATATGCAGAAGAGCTCGCATATCAATTCGTCCGTTCCGAGATTATACATCCCACACCGTCAAGGCGGGCGCGGATTTCTGAATCTCTAATGTCTTCATAATCGAATTATTCTGGGTACAGCTTACATCGTTGCAAATTGAAGAAATCCTCTCCTAAAAATGGTCAGTCAACACGAGATTATTAGCAAAGGAGCGTTCTTTTACAAAGCCGCGGAGCAGGTGGGCGAGACCCTTGGCCTGCATTTTAAGATCAGAAGTAATGAAAGCGCATTGCTCAATCTAGGTGCCTCATTTCTAAAAGCCCAAGAAACGAAAGCAGAGGTTAAAAAAAATCCGTTAACAGCTAGTCGACAAGAAACTGCATGGAAACTTTTACAGAAATGTAGAAGGTGAGTCCTTTTCAAACGAGCAAACTTTTGCTTTCTTAGATCATCAGGACTTAATTTAGGTATAGAGCTGAGTACCTAGAAGACATACTATCTGGGTGTCCCACTGACGCGAGAACGACGTATCTCTACAGACATAATGCAGCCCTCAGAGTGCTTTATTACCATTTTTATATCTCTTACGGCATTTGCCGCGATCCTACCTTGTAGAACGCTCCGAGGGAGATGAAGTCAATTGTCCAAAACGAGAAGTGCCAAATTTTCTGGAACTACGATTTTCAGATAGCAGTCTCCATTGCACACTCGAGGCCTGATATCGTTCTCCAAGACTTGGAGAAACGAACTATATTCGTGATCGAATTCTCGGCTCTTGCCAACTACAATATCACTGCTAAGGAGTAGGAAAAGGAGGAGAGGTATCGAGACCTTAAAAAGGAAATTGCAGCGACTGTACCAAGAATATTTGGTTAATGTAATTGCCTTTGTGCTCGGTGCTTTCGGAAGTGCGAAACTATCACTGGTTCGTAACCTCAAAGCTATACCCGCGTGCCAAAAACATACCAAGGTACTTGCGAGATGAATGCAGGGAGCTGTCATCCTTGTGTCGCTTTGTGTCCTCAAGACTCACGACACATGAGGGTTTCACCGGCCTGTCGTTGAGATTTCATCATACCCTATGGCCACCCATCTCACCGACAGCCATAGGTGTAATTCATCGCGGTTCTATTGGGAGCCGGAGTCATTTTCATAGATGGCAGTTGCTCCCAGTGCGAATCTGCAGTGGTTTTTAACCTGGTTTTAAAATTATATATATAGTTGAAAGAACATAAAGAATGTCTCTCTAAAATTCCTTGATGTGTTTGTTCTCAATTTTATTTTACCACCACGTTGGATAAGCCCGTGGCTGACAACACCAACACATTTCTACTGCGGATACCAGTAGTAACAGAGAGTATCAGTCCGCCTGTTAAACACTTTCACCTCAATTTCGTAGATCGCCTTCGACACAAGTATTCTCACACAGAAGAAAAGGATCAAATTCGTCAGACATTTTTAATTTTCGTTGCTGAAAACTAGTAATGTTTCTTAGTCTCAAATCCAACATGAGGGTGTAACCACTACTAAATTCATCTGTACACTAGGGTGAATCGAAAATACACAACATTTTATTCTCATTCTCAGGCTAACAATAAAAGTTGTATTTTCGTATCAAAATTATGTGTGAGAATCCCTTTTAAACCCAATTAATGTTTAAACCTGCCACATGCTTAAAATAGCAAAATAAAAAAATTTTCAAAAAAGTTTTTCCCAAGTTGTTGGTTTACAGCATAAGTGGTACAATAAAAATTGTACAACTCGATGAAAGACGTATTTTTTTCCTTCCATCATCTTTTCATTGCACCAACTGTTTTCGAGAAAATGATGAAATTAATTTCAATTAAAACTGAAATAATGACGAATAATAAACAAAAACCTAATGTCTGCGAACCTATACATAACGGTTGACCGTTATGGGTTATCATATTTCAAGGATTTTCATGGTTATAACCGTCGTTTTTGAATTTTGTACGCGGACGATTTTTTTCGAAATACTATTCCTTTGAGAAGCAAATTCACACAATAATTTAGGTTGGTTCTTCCCGTTTATTATTACTTGAAATTATACTTTCCATAGGTTTAAATTTGTGTGAGCTCGCTTCTCTAAATAAGCTGTGTAAATATAACCATACCGGTCGAAATGCTAAAATCTAAGGGGAAAATTCAAAAGCCTGTGACTTTGTTTGGATTGGACGAAATACACATTTTTTTGAATAAACATGATTTTGGGGAAATTAACTTGGAATTCACACTATGTTAAATAATCTTATCTTGTACCGCCGCAGTCTGTATGCATGAAAAGCATAAGAAAATGTGGATCCAAATAAGCTGACTCCATCAAAAATCGAACATTCAATCTTTACTTACTTTACATCTCGAGTTACACTATAATAGATACCTCAAAAACGGTTGATCCAATTAAAAAACAAATAAGTTTAATTTGAAAGCTTTGATTTTTTTGCAATTTATCGAATTCCTTTTTAATATTTTGAGTACTTCTTATTCCTTAAGTTTACCTAAAGTCTGTTTTCTTGGATTCTTTTGAAATCGCTTAACCTTCTGAGTTCACTTAAATTTTCTCAAATCTTTAGATTCTTTGGAATTCTTGAATTTCTTTGCGAATTATTGAATTACTTTGAATTTATCAGCAGAGAAACGTAAATAATCTGTTGTACCATCAATAATTGCAGGCAATTATTCAACAATTTAGTCAAGCTGTCCATTGGGATCAATTGACGAATTGCGATTGAAAATGTATTCCCTGAATGTTTTTCAGTTGTCAAATTATTTTAAAATTTTAGAATAAATTTATTCTTATCACAAATCAAAAAAATTCAGTAGTTTAATGGTATTCATTCAGCATCTAAATTTTTATTTGAATTTGAACAAACATTTGGATCAAATAACAATTTTTTTAAGAAGATAATTTGTAGGCGGTAGCACTCTGGTATACTTTCAGGTGCTTTTATTTTTTTGGTTCGTACGTTATGCTGAACAAGTCAAGTGACATACTGTTGAAAATTCCAAAGTTTCTTGAAAATTTATAGATTCTTTAATATATGTATTCTATATTTTCTGTAAATAAATAATTCTCATGAACTCGTATTTAATATGTTTGGATATGTAAACTTAGTTTTTTATGCATAAATCAGCTTGTATAATTGTCAAATTTTCATCGTGATATGATCAGATGATAAAGGAGCCGAAAAATTGATTTTCTAACGCATACTCATAGAAAATCAAATGAATTTTCTTCATTTTCATATAACTAAGTTTAGGACTCTCGTCTGGCTCATCAAAGATTCTAAGGAATTGCCCTTATAGATAAAATATTGTAAACTTGTTGTTTTTAAGCCAAATCGATAATATTATATTAGTATAATATTTGTATCGAAAAAATTCTTTTGGTTTTTAAGTGCATTCGAGTTTTGGCTGGCTCGCTAGCTGACTGGTTGGCTGGCTGGTATATAGTATCGATGTGCAGACTGGAATAGCGACAATGCTGGCTCAGCACTCTCCCTCGTTCTTCCCCCTTCCTCCATTTTCCTCTTACCATAGTTCCCCTAACCACGACCTCATCCTCAGTTCAGTCTCAGTCTTGTCCTTAAATCCGTTCTTAAACTTAACCTCCACAAACTGAATCCTTGACACTCCTAGGCTGCAATCCATCCAAGCGACCTTTATACTTTTCATATTTTCACTTATTTCACAAAATCGAGTGCGAATAAGATACGTAGACATAAAAAGAATATATATTTTATCTACAATTGGGAAGCACAAAAAATTGACTTTTTTATTAAATGTACTGAATTTTTTGTAAATTTTACCAAATATTCAGTTATATTTCATAAAAAATATCCGTAAATGGTGTAAAACTACTTACTGGAAATCATGCAAAAGCACCCATTTTTCCCCATGACGATGGGAGTTTTATATTATGCTAAGATTTTTTTATACTAAAAAAACGTTGGAATTTGATTGAAATTAATACCAAAATTCCGAAAAAACAGTTTCTTGATGCTATAAAATATGTTTTTCATTCGGTATTTTTTAAATTCAATAATAATTATTATAAACAAAAGTTTGGAACTCCTATTGGATCATTTTTATCACCTATTTTAGCTGAAATTGTTATGGAGGACTTAGAGAATGAAGTTTTGCAAAAAATTAACTTTAATATTGATTTCTATGTAAGATATGTTGATGATAATTTTAGCACTCTTCTTAATGCTTTCAATAGTATACACCCAAGATTACAGTTGACAGTTGAAATTGAAACAGAAGGAAAATTAAATTTTCTAGATTTTACTTTAATTAAAACAGATGAAAGACAAATTGTAACTGACTGGCATCGAAAAAAGATTTGTTCAGGCAGAACACTTAGTTTCCTCTCAAATCACTCTATTCAGAATAAGATAGAAATCATCAAAAATTTGATTGATAGAGCCTTTAAATGATCACATCCAATATTCCGTGAGAAAAATATATTACTTTGCAAATAAATTATGTTTCTTGACCATTACCCTTTTGAATTCATTGAAAACACACGCAAAACAGAATCAATTCTATCAAAAACAAAAATAAGGATCAAAATGTAAAAAACAGTGATGATTTATGATACATTTAACACTGTTGTTCTTCCATTCTTTGGGAAAATTTCGAAGATTTTGAAATCAATGTTGGGAAAATTAGGTTTACATACAATTTATAGAGTTCCTTTTAAGAGCAATATGATTGTAAATTGGGAAATGATGGATACGAAAAACTAGATAAAAAATGTGTTATTTACAAAATTAACTGCAATGATTGCAATGCAAGTTATATAGGGCAGACGAAAAGGACACTTAGACTTAGAAAAATTGAACATGAAAATAATTTTCACAGAAGTTCTAGGTATCACTCAGTCCTTTCGAAACATAAGATTACACATGATCATGATTTTGATTGGAATGATGTAAAAATTCTTTATCATGAAAAAAACAAGAAAAATAGAGAATTTATGGAAGTGTTATTAATAAAGAGAGAAGGTAACAAAGCTATCAATTTAAAGAAAGACCTCTCCAGATATAACAAAGTTTTGGATATAGTACTTAATTGGTTAAAGTAATTCTCTTTGACTAGATAATAGAAAAAATTACATTCCAATAAAAACAATCAATTTCTCAATAAACAATTTTTTGCTTTCACATTAAACTTAATTAATTTATATTTCACAGAAGATGTAAAAAAAGTTTTCTTTACAGGTATATTAATTTCTCATACCTTTAGTTATCCCTATAAATAATCCCTGATAAGGAGGTTTAAATTGACCTCGAAACATGTTGGTTCCCTTGTAGTATAAAAAGGACGGAAAAAGGAAAAAGTGAGAGGTTGGTTTTTGGTTGACTTTTTCCCTTTTTCCCCTCTTTTTTCATTATGTTATTTTGTCTCTAATGAGCCGAAAAGTTGGATTGTTTGTGAATTTTATTTTTTGATTATGAATCTTTTTCTACCTTTTTTATGAAAATTATTCACGATAAAATGAACTTCATTTCCATCTAAACTTAAAGAAAGCATCTTCTTCAGTTCATATTCAACATTCAAAACAAATTATAATTTAAAATGACAAACGACGAAGGACGTTCTTTTCATGGATTGAGTATTTTTTGAAAAAATGATTGTATGGCTAGTGTTACGGAAAATTCCGTTATACTGGCTATGGTCGACCTGAAAATGGGTTACGATTACGGGAAATTCCGTAATAGTAGAGAGTACCTAAAAGCTATAGTGTTTGCTACAGTTTTCATAGAAATTTTAAACCTCTTTTCACTGATCGGAAGCAATTTTTGAAAAAAAATGTTCTTTGACCTTCAAAAATGAAGGTTAGAGCATTGTTTTAGGAAATTTAAAAAACTTTACTTTTTTTTAAGGTCACTTCAAAGTCCAGTTGTCTTACTAAAAACCTGCTCGCACCGCGAACAAATTCTCATCGCGCTCTTCGCGCGCAGCTCGCGTACTTCCTTCAGATTTGTGCACAGAGTTTTCAACATTGTAGGTCAACAACTGTAATTTGGTGATTGTGAATTCTCTTTTGTTAAAGCTCCTTCGGTTTTGACGGACACATTGTCATCACGTATCTTATGCTTCGCACTCGATTTAGTCCAAAGTACGAATTTATTTCTGTACTTCGGTCTGAGACTGCTTATTTAGATATTGCAAATTAAATTACAAATTTTATTTTCCATGATTACTTCATTGTTTGTACTTTATTTTGTATTAAATTTTATTCTCAGCTACCCTTAAAAATATATCATTCCAATAAGTTCATATTATTACAATTCATAACATGCATTGGTATTAAAACATACGTATTTTCATTATCTTCTTTTTAAAATTTAAAAAAGTGCGCATTCTATAAAAAGTTATTTCATTTTTTACGATTGAAACAAAAAATACGTGCTCCATCGAAAAATCATTAATAACAGATTTATAGATCTTTTTAAGGTGAATAATTTTTGTCAATCAATTTTTTTCGTATCTTGCATTATTTTTCCAAAAATTTAATATTTTTGTAATTTTGTGTTTTAACGAATAAAAGAAGAACTGCGCGTCCTATCAACAAGTAATAAATAACAAAATTGTATATCTTTTTTGGATGCACATTGTTGCTAGTCGTCCCGAAATTCGGGATGACTAGCCCATTTTCAACATTTGGCTAGTCGTCCCGAAAATTATGTATTCTTTTTTATTTCTCTCCTTTTGAGTAATCTGAAGATTAACAAAACTGCTATTCATCCCTAATTAAAAATAAATGTTAAAAAACGGATAAAACTAAGAGTTAGGTTATATTTTATAAAGGGTAGTCTTTTAAGCTTTAACGTATACAAATTATGTTATGTATTTGCACTGTGTCATCGCAGTCTCAAGGTCGTTCGAAACTTTCCCATGATTTCCGTGCTCTGATTGGACCTTCCTTTGATGTGATCTATAGACTTTAGACAATAGATACACTTGTTGCCTTTGTATTTAGAATCAATCATTCATTTGTAAAGAATAAAATTCAATAATTATTCGCTCTCGCACTCTAAAACACTTTTTTGTGATCCAAAAATTAATTTAATTAATTCTACAATCATGATTTATCATACAAAATTTATTTAAACATTTAATATTTCCCAAAAAGCAAGTTCTTTCCTGCCAATGAGACTGCCGATGCGACGCATGCGCAGTACAGTTGGGGAGCCGAATTGAGAGCACTGCATCTTTATTCGGATTTTCGTTCGATTTTGCGTGTTATTGCGCGTTGGTTATAGATCACGTGACATATAGATCAGCTGTTCTGTGTGCCGGCCTATACTGGCCGTAACACCCCTACCCCTTTTCCAACGCCTCGTGGAGGCGGAAAGGCACCCCTGTGGCAGGTCACAAAAATAATGTAAGGTAACAACCCTACCCCTTTTCCAACGCCTCGTGGAGGCGGGAAGGCATCCTTGTGACAGGTCACAAAAATAATGTAAGGTAACACCCCTACCCCTTTTCCAACGCCTTGTGGGGGCGGGAAGGCAACCCTGTGACCAGTCACAGAAATGATGTAAGGTAACACCCCTACCCCTTTTCCAACGCCTCGTGGGGGCAGAAAGGCACCCCTATGACAGGTCACAAAAATAATGTAAGGTAACACCCCGACCCCATTTCCAACGCCTCGTGGGGGCGGGAAGACACCCTTGTGACAGGTCACAAAAATAATGTAAGGTAACACCCATACCCCTTTTCCAACGCCTCGTGGGGGCGGGAAGGCACCCCTGTGACTAGTCACAGAAATAATGTAAGTTAACACCCCTACCCCTTTTCCAACGCTTCGTGGGGGTGGGAAGGCACCCCTGTGACTAGTCACAGAAATAATGTAAGGTAACACCCCTACCCCTTTTCCAAGGCCTCGTGGGGGCGGGAAGGCACCCCTGTGACTAGTCACAGAAATAATGTAAGGTAACATCCCTACCCCTTTTCCAACGCCTCGTGGGGGTGGGACGGCACCCCTGTGACTAGTCACAAAAATAATGTAGGGTAACACCCCTACCCCTTTTCCAACGCCTCGTGGGGGTGGGAAGGCACCCCTGT
>CAKNXH010000594.1:151642-163114 GCA_932178445.1 Andricus quercusramuli
AAATAATGTAAGGTAACACCCCTACCCCTTTTCCAACGCCTCGTGGGGGCGGGAAGCCCCCACGGATATCTTAATCTTGCCCATAATTACAGTATTAGCATTTTTTCGGCACAACTAGCCAAATGGTGAAAATAGTCTAGTCATTTTCAGTAATTTTCGTCTAGTTGAAAGCAGTAAAATTAATTAAGTGCATTATTTTCAGGCCGACTAGACAAATGTTGAAAATAGGCTAGTCGCCCCGAATTTCGGGTTAATTAACATTTTTTGTGATTTTTGTCTAGTTAAAACGAGAAATTTCCTAAAATGCATTATTTTTGGGACGACTAGCCGAATGGAGAAAATAGGATTGCTAATTTTGGTAATTTTGGTCTAATTAAAAACAGTAGAATTTATAAAGTGCATTATTTTCGGGATGACGAGCCAAATGCTAGAAATAGGCTAGTCGTCCCGAATTTCGGGATGACTAGCATTTATCTTGATTTCCGGCTAGTCGTCCCGAAATTCGGGATGACTAGCATTTATCTTGATTTCCGGCTAGTCGTCCCGAAATTCGGGACGACTAGACGCAGCCTTTATTTTATTGTCTTTTTTTTCATATCGTGCGGTGTTTTGCTTGAAATTTTCATTTTTGTTTGTTTTTTTCGAGTACTACGAATAGCCGTACATAGAATTTTAAAATCTTGAAAAAAATGGTCTCAAAATTTTTCAAAATGCTCTATCTTTTCGAATTTTTATCCACAATAGATGTCTAAGGAACTTGACCTTCAGTTTCCGACACTAGTGTACCAAAGGCCAATCTAATAAATTAATTCTATCAAAAGTTATCGTCCTCAGGGATATACACACATACATACATACATACAGACAAACGTACATACATAAAAGCAGATTCATTCGTAAACATCTGTTCTTCGGATTTAGAGGGTCTCAAAACGTACAAAAAAGGGGGGGGGGGCAATGTTTAGACAACTCTCATTTCGAAAAATATAAGACCCCTATCCGTTTCCAAAGTTCCGTGGAAGTGAGAAGACAAAACTGTTATAAGTCACAGAAATAATTTAAACGTGGCTTACCGCAATTTTATGTCAATTTTTCCAGGACTTCAAATTTTTCCGAATGCCGGGGTTGGCATGATCCGAGCCGGTAATGTTATATAATGCCTAGTTTTTAGGAATGATAAAAGAGTTGCAAGTTGCCAAAATAAATGGTATTCGCAGAAAACCCAAAAATTTCGCCGCCTCATCTTTGCAAAGGTTTAAAGGTTGACCCAGAAACCTATTCTCTGAGAACGGCATTGAAATCCGAACCCAAAAGAACAAATATCAAATTTTTGGATTCATAATGTTTCTGAGCCTTTTTGTTCAAAAATATAATTTTTGCACAGATTAGCTTGATAATATTGTGTTTCTAATTTTCTTCTTGAAAAATTTAAATTTAAACTTCTTACTCAACGCCAGTTCTTTGTAGAATTTAATTCTCTGATGCTGCCCGAATATTCTAAGTGAACAATGAAAAAAATCGATCAAGCCATTTTTTTGAAAATCCAAATTCAGATTTCTTGAGATTTGTCTTTGTAAAAAATGTGAATTATATGTACGCTGTGGAACGTAAAATATATGTATTAAAAAATGTCCTATAAATTTTTGTGTCAAACAAAAACTGGGTCTTCTATAGAGGTTTTTGTATCGTATGTGGGACTCCAAAAAATCTCTATAGAAGACCCAGATTTAGTTAAACACAAAATTTTGTAGAAACTTTTTTACCACATATTTTATGTATAAAAGCCTACATATAACTAAAATTTGTTTTTCAAAAAAAGAAGCATCTCAAAACATTAAAATTTGAATTTTCAAAAAAAGGGCTCAATCTTGCGTTGAGTAAGAAGTTTAGGTTGGAGGAAGAATAAGGTTGTGACTTCAATTAAGGGGAGGGGGCGAAGAAATCGTTGTTTGCTTTCGAATGCAATTGCTGCCGTAAATCTCGCGGTAAAGTTTGTCGTGCGCCAACTAGTCAGTCCAGATGCGATAGTTCCGTCTCTTGACCCCACGATTCGAGGCCGCGATAGTTTAGAAAACTTTATCTGTGACATATGAGACGAAAAACGCGAGATGAATGAGTCTGCCATAAAAGAGACAAAGTAATCAGAAAATATTCATTGAAACATAATAAATGCCACATCACTTGTTTTTTATTTCACCAGAACATTGTGCGCGCTATCCGCGCACTAATTATAATTTCTTTTCAAAAATTGGTTCATTTTCCAACATTTTGTTATAGATTTTATAAAAAATCTTATATAATTTGAGAACGTTGTATATGATTTACAGAAGTTTCTTTATTGTAGCGAAGAAATTCCAGAAAATTCAATACGAATTATGACACATTCTTTTTATTTAATTAACCGTACTTTTAATATTTTTAAATATTTGAAAAACATAAAAAATACATTTTTAAGATATTCCTGGATTAACCATTCATCAAAGTAGAATTAAATTCGACTATTTGCATTTGAGTCAATTTTCTATAAGATTCCATTTACGAAGTTTTCTAAACATATTTGTTACAGAAATGTACTGAATTATTTTATTTTAATATCAAAATTTTATTTTGAAAGTTCATCAGTGAGAAAAATGTAATATTTATGTGCATGATAAAGATTGAGTAGAATTCAACATCTAGGTACATCAAACTCTCGGTTTCAGTTCCCCCGGTTTCCGCCTGTCTAGAACTGCTGTTTCAGGCGAGAGAAAGGTTGCGACGTTTGTCGCAACGTCTTTCGCCAAAGGTTGTGTAACATTTTATTTAATTAAGACAGACGCATACAACAGTATTTCAGTTTATATTTGACACAAGCACAATTAAGTAACTTTATTGTTAATAAACAGCCAGAATGGTATTTTTACAATAAATGGAAAATAACTATTTTTCTATATTTTTCTTTGCATTATTTACAATTAAATAATAGTTTTGAAAATTAAAACTTAGTACAAACGGTTAATTTTGTCTAGTTCTATTAAAAATGTGAGCTTTCTCTTTATACCTCGAGCCTGCAATACGACAAATTTCACTTCAGAAGTTGACAATTTAGGGGAAAAAGCTTTTTTGTTCCAAAGTTCAACTACCTACTTGAAAGTGGAACTACTTGTTAAAAATTAATTTTTTTGGTTGATGATTCATCATTTTATTTGAAAACACTTTTTTTTAAATTTAACTATTTTGTTTCAAAAATCTTGTTGTTGTAAATAATATTTTTAACTAAACATTTGTCTTTTGTGGTAGAATAGTAATCTTCTTGTTAGTGACTAATTCATCCTTTTGGTTAAAAATTCCTTTGAAAATTCAAAATTTAGTTGAAAATTCATGTATTTTATTAAAAATCAATCTTTTTGATAGAAAATTAATCTTTTTAGGTGAATACTCATTTATCTTTTTTGATAGAAATTTAATCTTCTTGGTTTGAAATTCATCGGTTTGGGTTAACATTTAACTATTTTGTTGCAAATTCACCTATTTTGTTAAAAATTTATATTTTTCTGATAGAAAATTCATCTTTTGCGTTGAAACTTCGACTATTGGATTAAAAATGCATTTTTTGTTGTTGAAGATTCATTATTTTAGTTAAAAATTAATTTCTTTGCTTAAAAATTTAACTATTTTTAAAATATACTATTTTATTCATTTGATATATTTAAATATATTATTCAAAATATACAAGCATACTCCCATGATAAACTCAGAAAAAAGATTATTTGATTCAAAGAAATGCCTTTTTCTTCCAATGAAAATTTATATTGATTTTAAGAGGATTTTCTTCATATTCAAGTTATTTTTGGCTAAATAAAAAAAATTGGTGGTTGATGCTAAACCAATTTATTCAGCGTTATATAATTGTCTTTAGTGAGCCGGAAAGGAGGTAGTTTCGAAATCTGATTTTGATTTGTGAATGATTTTTATGCTCTGATTGCGGCGCATAAAATTATTTATAAGAAAGTAGATTTCATTTCGATCTTAAATGAATAGAAAAATAATTTAGAAACCCGGTTTCTTCAAGGCAAGACAAATATTTTTCTGAATGTAATAAATATCTATACCAGTAGAATAATAAAGCGGAAAATAAATATTACAAAATACTTTCATGATAAGCAACGTTGTGAATTTAAAGTTTGTTGCCTAACAAAAAGTTAAGAATAAGAGATATTAGGTTGTTTGTGTCTTCAAATGGGGACTAAGGGTACAAAACATGATAAATCTTTTTTTCCACAAAAATGATTTACACATGGTTTCATCATTTTCAGGACTCAGTGAATATGATTATTGATCCTTGGTTCACAAAAAAATTGTAAATTCAATATGCTATAAAAACTGCATATATTAAAGTTCATAGGTTCTATTATTCGACAATATTCACTGAAAAAAATGGTTTAGCTGCCCCAGTTAGAAAGTTTAGCTGGATTTCGTCTTCTAAGAAATTATAGCTGTGTTACCTAAATATCTAGGTGGTTTAGCCAAATTTTGCCATCTACAAATGATGTAGATAAATTAGATTGATAACTTCTAGATGGCAAAATTATCTAAAACAGCTAGAAATTTATGTAACACAGCTATATTTTCTTAGAAGACGAAATTCAGCTAAACGTCTAGCTGGGACAGCTAAATATTTTTTTTTAAGTGTGTGATAACCAGCTATATAATTTCCTCTATGACAGCACTAGAGTCCCTCTATAGCAGCTGTCTCTGGGGTACCCTTAATCAACAAACATGCTATAGAGGGACTCTATGAACCGTTCTTCTTCTTCTTCTGGCTTCTTATTGCGCCGAAACGTTAACATCGCAACTCCGCTGACCTTGCAAACGCCTCCCTCTCGTCCCCTTGGACCGCCTTGTCTGTTATAGAGGGAACTGCTATAGAGGGACTCTAGTGTATTTTAATTTTTATTCTCTCCCTGATGTATTTGGGAGACAGCATTTGTCTAATTATTTAGGAATCATGTCAAATGGATTTGTTGCTTACTCCTCAAATATAGCTTCTACTATTATAGAGATCAAATATTTATTCGCACATAAAAAGATCGACCAGACAATATACAGTAGGTATCTTACATTTTAGATTTGTTTCAAATGTAAGATATAGTTTTTTTATATTTTCGTAGAATCAACAATTTGCGATTTACAACGTTACAAACAAATGATTTTTTTAAAACTTGAAATATTTGCACAGTTGATTTCTCCCACAGAATCTCTTCCGCATAAAAATTTGAATCTTGTACATTGTCTATGTCGAGGTTAGATCTCTTGAAAGCAAAAAGAAATACGATCGAATGAAAACTACTCTCCGTTAATAAAAAATTATCCAGGCCAACCAGTGTCATAATTTTTCCTAAAACTGTTGCAAAATCGATACCTTCCATTAATAACATTGTTTATTCTTCATAAACTCTCTTGTTTATTGTTTTTAACAATTCCTATCAATAAAATTCCTCAATGACCAGAATTGATTTTCTTGAATTTTTTATTAATCTTTGACATAAGATAAAACTTTTCGCTAAGAAATTAGTAAAATGTCACTAGTAATTAGTTAAGTTCTTACAATTTTGATTCAGGCTTATTCAAGGCAAATCATTTTTACAAATTTTGCTAAGTAATTGCAATTTTCTATAAAAAATTAGAAAAATGTACAAATAGGAAAAATGATTAAAATCTAAAATATAACTCTGTTTAAAAGAAGCGTATAAAAACCCTGAATGTGTATGATTAATTTGAAGCCCATTGATCCCTTGTTACTTTAAGATTGTAAAAGATTCTTATTTTTCTCCACTTTGTTCAAACAATAGGCAATGTTTTTGTATTGGAGACGGACCACATCACGTTTACAATTTCAAAATATGACCTACTTATTGTTTCAATAGATTGAAGAATGTTACACCATTACGTTATTGTATTAAACTTTTCTATTTTTCACGTTTTTGTTTTCATAACCTTCTTTTAATTATTATACACATTCCTAAGCGAATTTATTTATTTGTATCAAGTAATTAGTTGGTTTCCACTACTGAATTAGAAAATATCTCGACTCCACGAATTAGTACTTTTCTACTAATCTTTGGTGGCTCATTTTTCGCTAAATGTATCTGTAAAATTTCACGAGTAATTAGTTACATTTTATAAATTTTGATTTAGAGAGACCTCAAAGTATCTTTTGCATAAGGAAAAAAGCTATACAATTAAAGTTACGTTCTTTAAGTATCCAAGTAGATACATATTCAAGCTGATACTTATTCAATCAAGGCAAAGTATTTTTACAAAACATTACCAAATAATTAAAATGTTCCATGGAAAATAAGAAATATATGCATAATAATTTATAGCTTATATTGATCCATTATAATTTTAAGATTGTAAAAGAATTTTATTTTTCTTAACTTTGTTCAAACAATTAGAAGGCATAATTTTGAGAATCCCCACAGCGCCCAAATATGACCCAAAATAAAAAAACTACATTTTCACGTTTTATTGTTAATTTTCAGCAATTTCTGTCGTCTTTTTCATACGAATAATTACTAATGGATAATTTGAATATATTCAATGACTTTTGAATCAATTTTAAATTCTTTAAATAAATGTGACTTATCTAAACAATTATTTATTCCCAAAAAATGTAAAAAAATCGTATTTCCTGAATGAAATGTAATAGTTGGTCATTGTTCGAAGTAGTATTTTGACATCAAAAATATTTGCACCTGCATGAATTGATCGAATTTAAAATCTTAAAAAACTATATTTTAAACGAAAACTTCTATGTTCTAGAAATAATGCAAGAAAAAAGTTGTGTTCTGAATCATAAAATCTTGAAATTATTCATATTAAAGATCGTATAAGTATAGATGTAACCAATTGAGAAGATGTTCATTTTTACTGTTTCTTTTCTTTTTGAATACCTAAGTCTAATGGAATATAATACTATATGTACGGCACAATTATACCAAACTTTAGAAAACATTTTTAAAGAAACTTTTGATAACCTGCATTCTGATCTTTAGAGATTGAAGAACTGATTTGTCCAGTCAGTTTTTAGGCTGCACGAATAGCTAGTTTTTTCGGTACATCCAATCGGGAAAATATTTGTCGTCTCATTAAAAATGGATTCGATCTTGAATTTATTGATTTGTATATTTTTTAATACCAGTATATTTCAGTAAATTATTTTTTTCAGTAAAATAAGGTCCCTATACATATGTAACGAAAATTGCATTATAAAGCACAATAAAATGTATGTATACTTTAGTTTGTGGACTGAATTACAAAAAAAACCTTGACGAATCCGCATTCCATTGGAAAACTTTGACATTATTTTACGATAGTCATCGTTATGAAGCACTGGGAATAAGCAAATGGGGGGGAATATTTCTCCTATATAAAGCTATATGAAAAACATCTCAAAATAATTCAAAGTTCAAGATGGCATCCCTAAGAACTGTTATTGTCTTCTTCCTAGTGTGCATTATTGCACTTTCTCAGATGGCCGGTTCTGACGCCAAAGGAGGAGTCGGTGGTGGACATGCAGCCGGACATGCAGGACATGGACACGGACACGGACACGGACACGGACGAGGCCATGTGAGATCAGGAGGAGGAGCTTGCACTGGACCAGATTGTCATCATTAGTTGTCAAATTTTCGATTGCAGTGGTAAGTAAAAATTCTAAGACTTTTATCAATAATAACAATAATAATAATAGATCTTCATTAATTTTCCAACAAAGTAAACAGTGTATTTAGAAGATATTAATATTAGAAAGGCACTTGAAGTACGGAGATGCAGCTTAGAGCTGCTTTGCAAGCTAACCTATTAAATGTCTATTTATTTTGTTATCAAATAGAAAAAAATATATTAAACTAATTCCTTTCATGAATAAATATTTTTACATATAATAACATTTCATATAGGCATGTTACACAATATTTTTATAAATGATATATTTTGATGTATAACGGGATCTGCACCTGATATGAAGTACTTTCAAATTGTCCCACCGTGAGGTGGACCACTTCAATATTCTTATGTACATACATATCCCCAGATATTCTTGATATTACAGATATTTCGAAGTAATCCAAAATATTCCCATATATTTCCAAGTATTCCGAGATATTTCTAAATATTCTCACATTGTGTTTCCTGCTTAAGCTTGTACAGTATATATTTCGGAAACAACCATATATTTTATTTATAGATGAACGATCGCCATTTGGTTAATTTTTAAACTTTATGAAATTTCTTTGTGGATTTGAAATATTGAGAAACCTACCATTTGAAAGTAGTTAAAATCATTTTCGTTGTATATATACTATTAATTATCTCAATGATAAAAGTACATAGGAGTAAGTTTATATAAATAAATAATAGTTGTAATGTGAAGATTGAATCTCAGTATTTGTTTGATGTTATTTTGAGTGTAAACTTTTTTTTAAATGTGTATAAAAGTGTCGCTGGCAGAATCAAAAATTCTTCTTTGAGAATTTGTTTCTGGTACACGCAAACCGACAGTACTCCATCCCTCGTCTTATACTTTCAAATTGAATACCTCAGTTCTTCTTGAATATTCTAAAAAAATTAGCAATATCTTTTCTTTTAAAACAATTTATTTTTATTTTTTAGAATGAATGACACCTTCTCCATAAGACCTTTCGCAATTGGAATCAATTCAAGCTAATGAACTGGAACGAAACTACCAAAAAATAAATTTAGAACTTTTCTCTCTCACTGTACTTTTTAAGACCATGATTGTTTATTATTTCATTGTCAACAACTAATTAAATTATAATTTAGCCGAGAATATGGAATACTTGTTAAGGATAAGTTTTCTATATGTTGATACTAAAAAATGGTATACATGTGAGTAATAAATTAAAAATAAAATACCTGCACGTTTCATTTTTCCTTTCTTCATTGAAGCTAGAATTAATAATTGAAAGTCATTATGAGATCGACAAAAAAAGGTTGACTAGTTAGCGTACTTAAAACAAATATACTTGAAAAATAATTTTGATATGCATAAGATGAATTGTTTTTTTTTTATCTCTTTTGCATGTCTACTATTTCTTCATCGTTTTTGACATTCTCATCTCAATGAGGCGGTATTTTCATATCCGTGTTCATAGTCAGCGCAACAAAATACATCAGTGTAGGAGGCTTTAGGAAATGTTGAAAATATATCATTTTCCTTTCTAAAAACCTGGTTTCAAAAAGTTTTCATCTTGAAACTTGTTCTTTTTTCAATTTTTCTTGAGCTTCACACTCCAGAGGGGAAAAGCAGGTTGATCATTGCCGGCTCCGGCAGGCTAGCAACTACGTTTTTTTAAATAGCGCCGATAGGGGTAAGTGTGATACGAAATTACAAAGGTATACTTTGAATAATGATATTTTAAATATTATTTATTATTGTCTTTGGACTTTAGATTTTTAGTCGTCGCCTTCTTTAATTAATAAAAACTTGCATCAAGGAATATTTTTAATCTTTTTTAGTAGTACACCAGACTCTCAGTTCATGAATGCGCGGTCACACGTGGTTTATGAATTCCTAGAATTGCTGGTCCCCGCAGTTTCTCAGGAGGCAGGGCGAGAGACGGTTGCAAGTTCGCCTCGGAAGGAACGCAGTACACTAGTACTCAGTTGACTATATTGCGCAATTTTATGGAAACGATTCAGCTGGCCCTGACTGTTTACGTTTCTATACTTGCGCTTTATGAACAAAGCTATTTGCAGGCTACCCCGATACTGTTCATCAACCGAGAGTCTGGTGTTTGTCAACGAGTTCAGATTTTCCATAATTATGGATGAGTGTGATACATGTACAAAAACCCCACTTAAATCTAAATTTCACTTATTCTTACAACGTATGTTTACTCTCTATATTTAGTCATTTATAAGAATATTAATGAAGTTTAGTTTAGTTTATATACGGGCGGGGAGCCCCGATGAAGCCCCCCTAGCGCTAAAGCTATAAAGCCTATTGTGCCACACCCTTGACTACTCGCTCTCAGAAGTAGACACCAGACCTCTTGGTGTATCCTATTAAATTGACCACTCATCGCGTTATAATTCCATCAGGTTTCATGAAATAGACCCCAAGAGTTTGTTGCTTGAGCCTAGCTAATAACGTGCACTGGTATAATACATGCAGGGATGGTTCACTATCCCTGCTGCATTTTCTGCACTCTGTCGTGGGACTATGCCCCATCTTGTGGATGTGATAGTTCAGGTAGTTGTGCCCTGTAAGCATTTAACCACTCTCATTATGTCTTTCTTGGGTGAACCCAGGATTTCCCTGGCTTTGTCCATTTTGCACGTATAGCCCAGGATGACTTTCTTCTATCGGCAACCTCTGGCTTGTTCCCCGTATTCCCTGTGTTTCGTCCGGACCCAGCTTTTGAGGGCCATCCAGATGCAGCAAAACGCTAGTCTCAGCTCTGGTTCCGGTCCTATGTATTCACTTGCTGCGCCGCCTTTTGCCAACTAGTACGCCTTTTCTTTGTTCTTGATCTCTGTGTGACAAGGAACCCATATGAGAGCCACTTTTTTTTACTGCAAGTTGGTTAAATACTTTTTCGCATTCCCAAACCAGCTCTGATGTTATGCCTGAATTCCCAACTGCAGTTAATGTAGGTTGTCTGTTAGAGCAGATTGTCACTTGCGAACCTAGTGTGTCTAATCACCCAAGTCCATTTATTTTCTCTTGCCAGGCGGCCATTTACGTATGCCGTCCTGGCAGTTATCGCAACATGCAGGGGTTCTTCACAGAGCACGAATCCTATATCGTTACTGTGGGCGCAGTCCTCCTTGTTTCCGTAAAACCCCTAAGCGCTAGCGTTTGTAATCGTCGCAGTCTGTCCTGCATCGTTCTAAGTTTCACACGTGGGAACCAGACTACGACCGCGCTTAGGAGCCTTGGTTTAAGGACAGCGGAGTAAAGCCATGCAAGCATATTACGCTCTAGACTTCACGTCAAAACAAAGGCTCTTCTGCACATCCAAAATGTCACGACAAACTTCCTGCATTGGGTCTCAAGATGCTTCACTCAGTTCAGTTTGCTATCTAGGATCACCCCCAGATATTTAACTGAGTCTGAGATTGTCGGCCTCCCATCACATAATGCAGAAGCGTCAACTTTCGACACTTTGTACTTTCTCGTGAAAATAATCAAGCTAGTCTCTTCCGAATTTAACGAGAGCCCTGATGTGTCGCACTGGAGTCCTACGATACGCTGCGCCGACCCTGCTAGACCCGTCAACGATTCCAGATGAGCCCGCTTGACAAGGATTACAAATAAGTCATCCGCGTATCCATGAGTATAATACCCTCCCTTATTTAGCCTAAGAAGAAGGCCCTGCAATGCACCTCAGAAGAGGTGACAAGACCCCCCCCCGGGGGCGGGGGGGGGGGGGGGGGGCGGGGGGGGACCCAGCCACAGCAGAC
>CAKNXH010000594.1:163214-203519 GCA_932178445.1 Andricus quercusramuli
CCCCCCCCCCCCCCCCCCCCTGCTGGCATCCCCGCAGTGCTATTCCCCTGGCTAGACGTTCGGCCCATCTGGCTTCGAGTCGCTTCCAGCGTAGCATGCTTCCTATCTAGCTTATCAGCTGGTCTGGCACACCACACCTTGAAGCCTCTTAATTGATGAATTCTGAGAGGGTAATGCTGATAAGTATTGCCAATAAGGTGCCCACAGCATATCCTCCCTGTTCCAGCTGCTGCTCCAATTTTGCCACGACAACATGGAGTGCAGTTTCCACCGAGAAATCTGATTGGCTGGAAATCTTTCAAAGTAGTATGCCCTTCTTCCCAGGTTTGGGAATGAAAGTCACTCTGCCATTTTTCCATGTTAGCGGCACGTGTTTCAGAGCAATACTTGCCCTAAATAGTTTCATCATTGGGGAGCGACGTAATCCATGTCCTTTTGTGAGAGCGCTGAATACGCGCCATCCGCCCCTAGTGAGTTACAGAGGCAGGAGGACCCAACGGCGCATTTCACATTCCTGATATCAACGTCATTGGCGGTGGAAGTCCAGTCGGCCTTCTCCGTCTCTTGGCACCAGCCTTCCACCTCTCGGTCGGTTTGAGTTCGCTGAAAATCCAGGAAGGGGTTTTCCATTAAGTGATTCAGCGTTGCTTCTTCGTCTTCGGCAAACTCACCATCATCGAACCCTATGGGCCCGAGGCGAGCTTCCGGATTTTTTGCCAGGATCTTGTGTATGTTCGCTGTGCCCCGCCAATCTTTCCGTTTATACATTTTCATATTTTTATTGTGTTCATACTGAGCCGTCTCATAGATGTAGCAGTCTGACGGCAATTTAGTTCTCTTTGCCCTGTTGCACTTGTAGGGCTATTGTTCTCATATGATGTAGTCAGAGCCCTTCGCATAAAATCCGCGGCGTGTTTTTAATCTGGAATGTGGGATCATCACCGCGATTCAGAATCTCCAGCTCAGTGCCCGCTAGGTCTTAAATTCCGCATTTTCAATTCCACCATTATTCACATGAGTAAAGGTGAGGTCCTTGGAGAAGAGCTTTGGAACCAAACTCGCATTTCTTTCTTTGGGATGTTTAAATATTAGATTTGCAATATTAACCGATATTTCTCAAATTTAGAGGAGATATTTTTTTGGGCATTTGAACAAAACTGGAGTTGAGAGCAGAAAAATTCTAGAAACAAATTTCACCAAGTATAAATAAGGACCACCTTAGTGTTATCCATCAAAGATTTTCGATCATTATTGTTAAATGTAATAAGAGAAAGAAATAAACTATAATCTTGCAATTTTACAGAATTCCACATTTGTAAACGTTAATACAACATCCACTGATTCTTAAAATATTTTATTTTTCAACTTTATACTTTTAAGAACAATATGAATGCAAAATAAGGTCTATTGCTTCCTCACAGAGAGACGTTTGTAATGACCTAAATTTTCAAACCTACTTTTTTGACACATTGTGATATAATTCGACCCCAGGAGCTCGAAAATAGCATTTTATTTAAATGCCTCTGTGTGTGTTTAATTAATTTTTTTTCAGCATATCTCGATGAATAAAAAGGGTTACGATCATGTAATTTGGACGAATTGTAACTTCGATTGATATCCAGGTCTGATAGGATTTTGAGGTAGCTCCTCCATTTTGAAGTGGTATTTTTTCAGTTTAGAGATTTCAAAATAAAATTTTACCTAGTTTATATGAGAAAAACTTCTTCATATTCAAAATACAACGATATGATATGTGGTGTATTTGTTCGCGTTTTATAGATGCATCTTTCGTCCTATTGTTAAACCTTTTATGAGCCACCAGTACCGATTTATAAAGCTTGAAAAAATGAATTATTCTGTTTATATAAGAAAAACGTTGTCTCACATTAGGAATACCACAGTATTGTATCTGGCATGTTTGTTCTAGTCTTCGAGGCACGTCGAATGATCTATTGACGTACCCTCTATGTTCTGTTATGATCTAGCAATACCGATATACCCCAGGAGGCAGTGGGTGTGGGTTTTTTTTCGCGAATCGAAAACAATTGTTTGAATAAAACTTACGTATTTCTTTAAGGAGAATCTGAATCTGTGATAAAAAATTGGGATTCCCATTTGAAATGACAAAGTTACCCCCACTCCTGCCGCATCGATTGCTCATTTGAAAAACCTTTCATGATCTACCATAACCTGGAAATATCGGTTTTAATTTTTCAACAAAATTATTTACCTTGTTTATAAGAGGATTTGTCTTATATTGAGAATATTACAGTACTTTATTTGATGTTATGTTATGTTGGACATATTTGATGTCTCCAGCCCGTCGGGCCGAACGCGTGCCGGCACGTATTGTTTATCTGGGTAATTAATTAAAAATACTTTCTTTTTATTTGGCCCCAAAGAGAAAAAATAATTTTCCGACAATCGTTTAAATATTACTCTTTCCACTATTACTTTTGTGCACATTTTATAAAACTTACCTCCGCAAGATCTGTTGTTGACAGCGAATGAAGGAAAAACTATAAATTAATAATTTGGAAATTATTTTAACATTATTAATAAAGATTATTATATCAAAGACCAATCATTTTATAACAATAAATAATAAAAGGTGGCTCACTTAATCCATTGATAATATAAAATAAGTACAAATAACGCAAATTAGTAAAGAAAGAACTATATTCTGAAAATGTTTGTCAAAAACTATTCTATGTATCGAAAAAGAATAAAGAAATGAAGGATTTTAGAAGTCTTTATTTATTTATGAATTTCTTCCTTATCAACATTTAACAATCATTGTTTTGTCCTTGGAGAATGATTCATACATTTTTGGCATTTCAAACATAAAATAATCGAATCTTGTAAGACGGATGCCTTCAATAACATTTTTTATAAATATTTAATAAACAATGTAACATTGGTTAATTGATTTTTTCTTTATTCACTGAAGACAACATATATTCTGGATGTAATTTTCCATTCGAAAAACCATCAGGTGTACACAAAATCAATAGTGTGAAGAGTATTATTTGAACAATAGTTGAAAGATCATTTTTCTCACACAAAATAAAAAAATTAGTATTTCTAAAGAATTACAGATGCTTATATGTACATGCCACCAAAATGCTTAAATGCGGTCGCTGATACATTTTTCATAAAATATGCATGGTTTCAGCCCTTTTAAATGCCTATGAAGCGGGGCTATAGTTATACTTTTTACTCCCTAGGGATTAAAAAGTGACGTCAGAGGTGAATATCAAAATTATACAGAGATCAGTTGATCTAGATGTCATATTGTTTGTTAGATTGGTCCAACTCGAAGCTATAAGTTACCATACATTACCGATAAATCACCATAATTTGCCATGAATTACCATAAATTACCGGAAAATAACAATTTTTTGGATACTCTGATTTTTCATAAATTGCGAATATTTCTAAAATTTACAACATTTCAAAAATATCAAGAAAATATCAAGAAAATTTCAAAAATCTCAAAAATGTGTAGTAATTTATGAAACAATGAATTAACAAAACAATTTCAAATTCATAAGTTTACCGTAAATTTTCAACACATGGTCATTTATTTTACCTTACATATCAATAATTTCCTAAATTCATATTATATATGAATACATTTTTCAATATTCCTCCATATGAGCAGAAATCATGTCTGTGTTACAAAAAACGTCTGAACTCATGCATTTGTCATACAAAATATCGTGTCTCCCCCTTGGTGCATAATATACTATTTCAGTGCAGACAAATAATTCCGAATGAAAAGGGCTAAACTACCACGGTCATAACTCGTAACCTATGTGAGTTATAAGATCACATTTTTTTGATTCATGCAAAATTTCCTCCTCTATGCTTTTCGTATAGCGTCATTAACATTAACCTATCCAGAAACGATCTATTTTTATAAAACTGGACGCGAATAATTTTCCTTGACAAATTGGTAAAAGTGGTGATGAGTCGTTAAAGAAAACGTAACGTTTTTAGTGGAGGGAGGGGTTACCTCGAGCGTCACATACAGATGTTAGAAAGAAGCGTTATGTAGGTGGTCAAAATTGTTAGAAAAAAAACGTTACGTATTTTTTTCACGGCCCCCCACTCTATACAAAATCCGGTCACTTTAAAGGATCATAGTTCGGGACCCACAGAAGACAAAAGATTATTTTTTATAACTTTCTCAGAATGATGTGCAGTTTAATTTTTATGTTGGGCATTTCTCTTTAAAATGTGATGGAAAGGGTCAATCTACACAAACACTATTTTTGGAACTTTTTTAACAAATATTCCGGGAGACTTAAGAGTAATTTCTTGAAAATTTGCAATTTGCATCAGGATAAAACTATTAGTAAATCGGTCTAGTACAAAAAAGCCCACTACCTAGTTATAAAACGGTGAAAAGACCTTTTTTGTACTAGATGCGTATGCAATAAATTGGATACCGAATTCTGGGTAGAAATAATCATTTATTTTTTCTGTGATGACTATTTTGGAATAAAGTTTGATTAAAATTCTGAACAAAAGCAGTAGAGAATGGAGTCATATGTTAGTGGAATAAACTTGTTATATTTATGCATGTCAGTTTTGATTTGAAATACTGTGTGGCAGAATATTGTCATGTGAATGTGTTTGGATATAATTGTCGTGTCATATTACGCGATAATAAGAATGATCACTATAGTGAAGAGCACGAGTCTAAGGTAGACAGGACGGAAAAGGGTATATGCGGAGGATGTCGAACTGCTGCGTCGGCAAATTCCTGGCTCACCAAATGGCCAATCCTATCGTCGTTGACGACTCTCTCTGCTCTGGGTCTCGGTTCTACCTACCTGCTCGTCTAGACCAACGAAATTCTCTCTATCGTGTAACTTTACTCTGGTTCAAGTGCAGATAGAGCCTTAAAGACTTTCTACTTATAACATTTTTTCACTTGCCCTTTAAAATTTTACAATTTTAGTCGTTTCTATAAACTTAAATGTTTAGAAAGTATATTGTGATTGTACGGTATATAAATACCCAGAAAGATGAGAGGTATTGAAATTTTGCAATCTACAATCCCCTTAGAATCACGTGCAACGTTTCAATTGAGGACTTTAAAAAGATCATTCAAAATCTTCCAAATTGTTACGTTTCCAATAGAAGCGGGGAGCGCGAAACGGCGCTTTGTCTGAGCAGCCTAATTTTACAAGAGAAGCAAAAAACCTTTTTAGAGGAACAATTTACAACTGATTGAGTAGATTTTTTTGTATAGATGGATTGATTAGTTTGAAATTCATTGTTTAAAAAAAAACAGATGGCACTACATGTGCATGTTTTTTTTTCTTTTTTTTTCTATTGGAAATGGCCATTGTTCAATATTTATCAAAATCCTATAATAACTGTCGAGTTGTTAAACAATGAAATATGTTGGTACAATTCATTCATTCAGTTTGAATTATTTATAATTTTAGGCACATAATTAAAATAATTGTTGGAGGGCTTTTAAAAAAATCCTACTCATAATAATACGTTATAAAACTTAAAATAAGCATCAAATAAATTCAATTATCAAATGAGCATTAAGAAAAAATAAAGATGTAGAAATTCATAATAAATCTAAAATTACTAATATTATTTACCTGAGAAAAATAATTAATTTATATAAGGCGAAAAAGTAACATATTTTTTTAGAATTTCGTGTTGATCTAAAAGCAGAAAGAGAATTACGACTTCTAAAATAGGTAGAAATTCGTAATCGAAACTTCTAGAATAATGTTTGCGTTCTGATTTGATTAACCCACTTGCATTGTTGCAAAAAAGAAGTTTGTAACTAACACTACTGTTAGAAATTTCGATATGAAATTTCAAAAACATGTATGTGAAGTTTTTGACGGTTCATTAAAATTTTTAAATCCTATTAGTAAATTTCAAAATAGTAGATTGAATTTTCCAATGTAGGTTTTTGAATTTTCGAAGACATTTTGAAATTTTGGGTGCCAGTTACTCAGAATTCAAGACTATAAATATGCAAAAAAAAAATATTTTATATCTGATTGCTGCACTTAACTTACGTTTGAAATTAAAAAATTGCAAGCACATCAAAATTAAATACCGCAACTTTGAAAATTCATACATATACTTCCGTAAAACTACGTATATTATCAACAGTGTAGAAGGCTACTGAGCATATAACTATCAACGTTCTTGATAAATATAATGTGTTCATATGAAAATATTGAACGGTTCTCGAATGGCGAATATCAATACTAAAAACTTTTTTATTTGTGTGAACATCGCATTATACGACTATATTTCTCGATGACAACTTGAAAAATAATAATATAATAAGAATTCTTTTAGAATGTGAATTAACTATAAATATGTAAGTAAAAAATGCAGCCTTGGTATCTACAAACAGAAAATAAATGGTTCACGATTACGATTATTACATCTACTGAATATAATTAGTCAAATTCAGCGATTAATCAGTAGCTTTAGAGAGTTTAATTCCTAATGGTATTGAAACAAAATGATTGAATTTCGAATGGTACAAGTTTGAAATTGTGCATTAGCTTAAAATAAATAACCCTTCCTTAGAATTATTTAAAATTATTGTAAAGCTTTTGAAAAACGAATGAAAAATTAATATAGGAATTGACAATTAAAGTGAATGAATAAAGAGTATGGTGAGTTGATGGATAGAAGAAAATTATTTAAATGTACTTTTCAACTCAAGTTGCAGGAACTAAAAAAATTATATTAAAGGACAAATTTTTTTATGAAAAAATGAAAATTTTTATGGATTTAAATATGATGCACCCCATGTATGGCATACGACAGACATTTGCATTCCGTTGTGAATTCGCGATAGTCGAGGGTGCGAAAAATTCTTCTGTGGTTGAGGAAGAGTGGAAAATTTGATATTCATGAAGCATTCTAAAGTCCCGACGTTCCAGAAATGGGTATGGTCCGCTAACCTGGGGTGATTTCGTAGACGACTGTGAGAAACCTATTTAAACGTGATCCCTGATTTGTACCGTCGCTCTCTCCTTTCATAAACACTTCATTCTTTGAACACTTATCGTTTTCTAATTCGTGTTATTTTTATTCTAATTCGCTAAAACGATCCTACATCTTTCTTGCGAAATTCAAATATGTATTTATTTGTTAATTCTTAGGTATACACAAAATCGAGTTGATTAATAAACAGTTTTTTTTATTTCTCAGTCATATTTTGACTCTGATTACATATGAGAATTGAATTAATCATTATATACATAATAGCAAGCCTTTGATGTGATGACTACAAAACCAACAAAATATTTCAGTAGAAAAATCTGTATTGATCAGCCGGACCAAAAGAATGCCCGATACTATACATTTTATCGTTTAATTTATTTTTATTTTTGCATATAATAATTTTATCATTATCATGGTTATTTACAATAAGATATCCAGCAGGAAATTATGAGAAAATCTCGAACCGTAAAGTCAAATTGAAAATAATTTTTGCTTACCTTTCAATAAGCTCTCAATTTATATAAATTTACAGCGCTGCGTTCTTCTTTGTGGAAAACAAAAGTTCAATTAAAATTTAAGAATAAAAACGTTTGTTTCCTGCATAATAAATAAAATATTGATAGAAAATTAATACATTTCAAAAGATTTCAGTAGCGTTTATCTCTCTCAATTGGAATAGGTCTAGAATAGGAGTAGAATTTTCAATCGAAAATCACTGTCAGCGAAATTTGACCAATTGAAATGGGTAAATCTCATATATCCATTCAATATTATATATATATATATATATATATATATGCATATTTTAAAAATTAAAACTTTTCTTCTCGAAATTTTAGATTTATGATACATGTAAGTTATTTTGCAAAAACAATAAATTAAAAAGTTAATTGAAATATTTCTGTACAATGATTATCTTGAGTTCTGTGACGGGTTTTGTAGTGTCAACAATTCCTTTTAACCTAAAAGGTAATTGAAAAGCTTTACTAATCGGCATTTATGTGCAGGATATGATTGTCTGATGATCTACTAATATTTTCAGTATGAAATGAAAGTAGTTGCTGAAGGGCTTTTTTTAAGAGAAGAAAAATTCAAACTTTTTTCCCAATTCCTAATCTTTGTTTCCTGACGTTTAATTTAAGTAAAAAATTGTGTAGAGAATCTTATGGAATATCTATGTAAAACTATTACCCACAGCCTTATTAAAGTTTTTTGTATTTTAAATATAGAGAATTCTTGCAAAAGTGTTTTGATCGTATTTAGAAAGTATTTTTTCGTTTATTTTCTCTTTTTTTCGTCAGGTGCTCTTGTTCACATGTTTATAGCTTATAAAAAATGTTTATATGTTTAATATATATTCTTAAGAAACTGTAACAAAACAAAAAGAGAAAACAAAAACAACAAAAAAAAAACTCTAAATTCGTTTGAATTTAGCCTTGCAAGAAATTATCTATGTTTAAAATTTGTGAAACCTTTCATAGAATTTTGTGGGTTTTCTATAAAAATATTTCGTAAGATTTTTTTGACTTTTTGTTTATGTAAAGTAACCCTCACGAAACAAAAATATGAAATTAGCATAAAAATAAAAATTGTCTTTGTACTGAAAATATGAGTTATCATCAGGCTATCTTATCCTGTGAAGGATTGTTCGTGTAATAAAACTTTTCATTAACATTTTATGTGAGAAGGATTTGTTAACACTAGAAAACTCGTCGCAGAACTCCAGGTTATCATTTTACGGAGAAATTTGATTAAACTTTTTTACTTCACTTAAAAAAAAAAAAAAATAATAATGACTTACACAATATGAGTTTGTTCAAAAAGCTGCATATTATCCCAAACTTGTATTCCGCAAATTACTTAAGTAAAACTAGATTTTTAGGTTGAACTTGATTGGGCTGTGATGTTTTATTTTTCTGTTAGTAATTTCTTACTAATTTGGATGTAGAGAATAGTAGTATGGAAAGCAGATATTGTTTTAGTCGTTTTCAATTTTTAGGGTGTCTGATGCAGTTTTTGGAAAAATTCTGTTTTGAAAGTAGTTTTGAAAATTATATATTTTTTTGTTCCAAACTTTTCAGTTTGAATTGTATAATTATTTGATGTTTGAATTTCAAATAATTAAATTGTGAAAGATTGCATTTATTCAAACCAGTTGGCTTTATTTTCTAACATTTGGATGCCTTATATGTACCTTTGCAATTAAAGTCAATTAAAAGTTGCTCAGTTCCGCATACTCCAGCTTAAACTTGCTGAGCTTTGCATAGTTCCAATTTTTTATTTCATTCGTCTTGAAAAGAGTGTACGAGTTACTCGTACAGTTATACAGTTTTGACTTGTAGGATTCTTCAATTTAAAATTATTAATATCGATTTTTTTTTAATTCTTGAGTAATAAATAAAAATAGGATCATTATCTGTATAGAGATTACATATAATGTTCTGTAGATTTACAAGAATTTTTAGTGATGTCAGAGATTAACGGATATTTTCTGAAAAATTTACATGCTTCTTTCTATCAAGTTTACTTTTTTGGGATGTTAATTTGATAGAAATTCCCAGTATATTTTTCAGAAAATATCGGTGAATCTCTGAAATTACTTACAAGTCTGGTCATTCTGTGAAAAATATATACGCTATCATATTTTAAGATAGGACCTCTGTAAAATTAGTAGATCTTGAAAAGATGAAAATTGCTCAATGAATAATGTTAACCTGCGCCTCAAAAACACTACCTTAAAAAGAACTTATAAAATTAAAAAACTCTGTATCTCAATTTCGCCCTTTATCATCCCCTGTCTATGTTTTCCTTCAAAGGTATCATTGTTAAAATTGATATCGTGAAAAAGTCCTGAAATTATAATAATCACTTTGCAAATTAATGATCTCGCAAAAAGTGAGGCACCAGCCACGGATGTGCTATCTGCGCCATGGGCGAAGGTAGGTATAAGGTCGGTGGGCTAAGGTGAGAACCAATGGCGGCTCGTTTCAGTGCTACCAATCACATTTCAACTGGGAAGGGCCAACCATTCATGGCCACACCCCCGCTGACGTCACAAGCGACGCCGAGCGTCGCTGTGCACCCACACTTCACGACGCTTCCATCCTCTGACTTGATACCATTCGGTCGGGGTATCTACTGTCGGCTGCACCCAGAGCAGCTCGACCCGCTCTCCTTCTCCCTCTCTTTTCCACTAAACGCGCGACATTTCACCCCAGAATCCCCTCCCACCACCCTCTCACGGCAAAAAGACAGCACTATCGTAGCGTCTCGCGAGGCGTTAACTAGTTCAGACCGGCTGCTAATCGTTACTCAAAGAAGTCACCAGTGTGAACTCTGGTCATCGTCATCTCTTCACCCCCTATTTTTCGATCCTTGCCTTATCTGAAGCTGTCAAGGCTCGCGATTTTTACCTAGGTAATAACACTCTTGGATTAACAGTGCTTCGTGTGATGTTGAAACATGAAAGCCGTGAGGTATCGTTGTGGAGGATGACTTCAAACTGTGTTGTGATGATGCTTTCCGGATGGTGCTTTCGAAATTTGGTTGCCGTGACGAGTTCAAATGATAGAGACTAGAAGCGAAGAGAGTCTGTTTTGGCGACAAGAAAGGCGAAAAAACTTTCCTGAAGCTCCTAAAATTGAAGAGCTGGAAAGTTATAAACATTTGCTAATGTGTTTTATGATCATGCTTTTGGGATTTGGTTTCCGGGACGAGTACCAGCGATAGAAAAATTGGTGAGGAAAATCTGATGTGCTGAGTACCTTTCATCTAAAAAAATGGGCACAACTAAGAAGTTGAACGTTTGGAAAAGTAGTTTGTGATAATGCTCTTAAAGAGTTTTGTTGTCGGGACAAGTCTGAAAAATGGTAATAGGAAGAGCTTATCTTGAGAAAATGTAATTGAAGTTATAAAAAAAAAAACGGCTGAAGATTTAAATATTTAGACGAATTCACAAAATCTATTTTTGGAGAATTAGTCGATGGCTTAAGAAGATAGTGCACAGCTGATAAAACCAATGATGAACTTGATAAATATAATGTATCTGACGGTATACTTGACATGTAAAAAATCGATTTGTTAATGACTCTGCTAGTGCACAAATCAAGAAACGTACTCAACTGAACAGCAACAGTGACAGTGAAAAATCAGTGGTGTATCTGCTAAAACTAATCCTAACTGACATAATTCTAAACTTCCCTTAAGCTATCTCAATTAGGTTCATCAGCTTCCCCTTAGCTGCCCTTTCTGAAGACTGGCTCTGCAATCCTTGACATCATTGTTACATCACTTTGCGAGTGTTGAAGTTTCCGGGATTGTCGGGACGGCAGTGAGCTGGTGAGAATAATCTCGTGTTGTGGAAAACAGAAAAAAGTGGTCACGACGCATCAAACACAGGTGTCAAGTTGTCCAGGCGGCGGCGGCGGTGGCGGAGGAGGTGGAGGACGACGAGGTGAAGAATCGGTGCCGTATGCTGCTGTAGCGGATGCGGTAAAGGAGGTGGAGCACCAGGAGGTGGAGGTCGACGAGGTTAAGATGGAAGCGGAGGACCATCTCGCAAGAGAATACGTCCAGGAGTTCGTTCTCGACCATCTCGATCCCGCCGACGTCAAGCGAGAGGTGAGTACTGCTTATCCCTATCTTTCGGAAAACTTGAAGAAAACTAACCTTGAATTCTACTTCGGCTGGGCAAAATCGGATTTGCACTGAAGGAGACCTTTTTCTGCACTTGTAAAACTGAAGGAGACCTTTTTCTGCACGCCTTTCAGGTACGTCTCAGCTCACCCCCAAGCATGGTGAACCCAAACATGCAGCTACAAAATCAAGCTCACGGACTCGCGTTGGCTCCGCTGACTCCTCCAGCACATGAGCTGGAGCAGCCTCACCCTCTTTACGGTCAGCCGCACATCCAAGTGCAGCACGGTGTCCTTGTAAAGGCTCCGCCAGGTGCAGCCTCTCACTTGACGACCCTCTCGCATCCTGGCACTCCACCCGACACTCCTCCGGTCTCAGCTTCTCCACCACCCCTGCAGCTGCACCGGGGGGAACGTGACCCCAGGGATCGAAACGGTTTGCTGCTACATCTGCAGCAACCTGGTTCTCTGGTGCAGGACGAGATGCCGGTCGGATCTGGAGGTATGGGGTGGCTTACTCAATCTCTTAGACAAGAACCCCTGGACCTACGGCCGCACTGTCCGCAGGATCAGACTCCAGAGCCTCCTCCGGAACACTGGTCATCTGCACCGTCGCATCACCATTTTCAGGAGATGCAGCATCTACCGCGGCACATGAGACATGCTGGTTAGTATCCTTGGTTAGTTCATTGGTTCTTTATATAATAATTTTCTTGTATAATGCAGGAAATTTCTTGGTGGAATAAAAAAGTGTCTTAGGAATCTATTCATAACTATAATTATATTAGGAATCTAGAAAATAATCCTTATCAGTAAGGATTGTATCCCCATCGTACGGATGTTCTATAAACCATAAATTCATGTTGAAGATTTGTCTGTTAAATGTACAATTTTTAATATAGACTAAATTTGTTCAGACCGATTACAAAATTGAAATCATTCAAAATTGAAGAACTTTAACATCGTAGCATTAAAAAATAAATAATCTTAACTTTCAGAAAAGTACCAATTTAAATTTATTCCCCTTTTGAAAATGAATAATTTTTGGATGAAAAGTATTTGGATTCAGATAATCAAATTGGATTAATTGAAAATTGAAAATTGTTGGATAGGAATATTGGATGGGAAATTATACATAATCATTAAAGAAATTACTAAGTTTGAAAAAAATTCAATTAAAATGATTTGAAATTATAAAATTATAAAATACAGTTTAAGCGTTTGTTGAACATTTTTGAAGTAGAAATTGGAATCGTTAAAAATGTAGAATTTCCCCATTTTACTACATATTTGTGGGTTTCTGGATGAGAAGGGTCCTTATGACCGGTTGTAGTTCAGGAGATATTTGCGTTTTTTTAGCTAGTGTCGTAATTATCGTTTTCGGGTTTAAGGGAGGGTTGATACTAGGACCTATGCTGAATCTATCATAAGTGGTTTGTTTTTCTCGAAATGTTGTTTTTCGAAGTTACAACTTTAAACAGGCCCCGAAGACTCGTTTTTTCGTCTTGGACTTAAAATGCCGAGAAATTAACCGGCTGCATGATGCTATACGTAATTCCGTACCGACCATAAAGTCTCTTTTCATACGGACACCCACACACGTTCAATAACTTCAATAATTTTCACGTCTCGTGACAGGACACGCTCTCTAAGTTTTCTATATAACACTCGTTACATGTGAGGGACGAAAATTTTCTGTAAGAATAATGTTATAGTGTTCCAAGACACAGTATATGATTATTCTAGAACAGTAAGATGAAATTATTCTGTAACTATTGTTATGATTCTATTCCACGAAAAACGGGGCAACATACATTGAATACTTGTTTTATTTTATGTAGTTAAGTATTTGCGCTGTAACGATGTTATGTTGGTGTTATGAAAAGTTGTTACAATTTAGTTCTATGAAAATTCATTAACTTTGAGTAGAAACACTTCTGTATCACTTGTTATGTAACTATTCTAGAACAACAGTGTCACAGATGGTCTATAATACTTTTTACTTTTTCTTTCACTTTTTATTTCTCTGTAGATATTTCATAAAAATATGAAAAGTATCATTTTGTAAGAAACAGTGACTCGGATAATTTGTTCTGTTGCTGGGCAATTTTTTGAAAAAGTAGTAGTAGAATTTCCCGGACAGAGAGTTTTTGAACTGTTCTATGTCCATCTACTACGAAACAATGTCCCGCATTATCTATCATCCATGTAACGCTGCTTCATATTTCTTACATAACTGTTACAGAAGTGTTATATAACTGTTACATATTTCTTACAGAAAGTTTGTAACAATGTTTCCCGCGGTCCTTGAGTTTTAAATTATTTTAAAATTTGACTCGATGACATTTTGAATTATTTACCAATTTTCGACATCTCGGATAATCACATTTTTCTAAAGCGAACGTTTTTTTTCTAGCGACATTTGAAAATATATTGTTGGAAACTGCAGAAATGAGATTTAAAAAAAGTTGTTATATGCTTCACAAGAAACCTTCATTAAATATTTAAGGTATCATGGATTTTTTTTATAAATTTTAATTTTTCAGGTTAACCACTCTCTTTACAATAATTTATCAGATTTTTCATTATGTTCAGTCATCCTTCATTACTAACTATACGAAACAGATTTTGGGAGATTTATTATAATTATCATCAATATTGAATTTTCAAGAAAGTTGTAAAAAGGGCAATGTTGAAGAGGTCGATTTTTTTAACTTCAAGACTGACACACAAATATCAAAAAACATTTTGAATCATAAAAGGACACTTGTGAAACAGGAATAATTTTTATAACAATCAATTAAATTCTTATAAACAAGTCAAGTGAACAAAGCACCCGAGACATATCATAGGAGAGAACATTTTCTCAATTAGACCTGCCATAGCTTATCTTCAGTGCAATAGTGATTGGAAAAAAGTTATAAGAATATGAAATTGTTATTGCGATAAACAATATTATTGTAACACAATTGATACATTTCACTATTTCTTTGAAAATATGATCCTTTTATTAAAAGTGAAATTGGTTTAAATGGTTCTAGAAGTTATGAAAAGTCATATTTATAAATATTTGATAAAACGCCACTTTTATAAGCAAATTTATAAACAAATGCAAATTTCTTGAATATTCGCACATAACATTTTTTTTGCTAATCTGACTTAAAATACGTTATCGGAAGTGGTCAATTACAAAATATTTTCTTTTATGGTAATAAATGTTATGATTATGAACGAATTTCATAAAAAAGTAAACTTTTGGTATTTTTTAAAAGTAATTTCTGTTACTTTATACTCCAATTCAAATTTCTACAAGGAAAATATGTTCAAATTTTCTGATTTTTTATCAAAATTGTCAATAATAGGGAAGATTATTAACTGTCAAAGAAGATTAATAGTTGCAAATTTTCATGAAAACTTTTTTATATAAAAAAGACCTACAAGTATACAAACAATATACTTTTTAATTAATTCTATTTCATAATTCAATCATTTCTTTAATGTATTCTAAATTTTGCGTTTTCAACCAATTCACAAATCACCCTCAATTATATTTTTACGAATTACCGTTTGATCTAATTTTTATTTTTCCGAATTTTTCTATGGCCTAATTTTAATTTTTTCAAATCTTCATTACCCGAGTAAAAATCATAAGTATGGGAGTGATCAATCATTGACTTCCCAAAGTATAAAAAATGTATGGTAAATGAGACGATCCCATACTTCAAGTATATTGAAATAGTATAGATAAAGTATATCTAAAGTATAGCTGATGTATGGCTGAAGTATATCTAAAGTATAGCTAAAGTATAGCTGAAGTATGGGATATACTTCTTCTATACTTAAGTATAGCTGAAGTATAGGATATACTTCATCTATACTTAAGTATAGCAGAAGTACAGATTATACTTCATTTATACTTAAGTATGGCAGAAGTATCGGACATAGAATTGTACTCATTTGTTCTTCAAGATATCCTAGCAACGTGATAAAACACAATGTATCATGAATGACAGCTCGTCTAAAAATTTCAAAAGTTCGCGATTGAAATTGATTTCGCAAGTCAACTATATTTTGAATATTGTTCGTGAGGATATAAAATATTCAACGGATACATAACGGACTACTTATATGACTCTTATGTCATATATATTGGTAAGAGATCCAGAATCTTTGAATCCTATAAACATAATATTAATAGCATTTTAATTATTTTAGAATTTTTAAACAATATCCTTTAAATTATGAAAATCATGATTCTGGATTTCTATTTTCATGTATTTCAGATATCTGATTATCTATCATCAGCAACGATATGGCTGTACCTACTGTAGCCATACTTTTTCTATACTTTAGACATGAAGTACATACTTGAGCTATACTTAAAAGATATACTTCAGCTATACTTTGACTGAACATCAGCTATACATTATCTATACTGCAGCTATACTTCTCAGATATACTTTAAAAATACTTCCCCTATACTTCAACTATACATTGTTATACTTTACCAATATTTGAGCTATACATCCACTATACTTCATTCAAATATACATGAAGTATGGGATCATCTCAAATGGCATACTTTTACTATACTATCTGAGAGATCACTCCCATACGATTTCACAGATGTTTTCCTAGATCAATCCCATACCAAAATTTTTTTACCCGGGTAGTTATCATTTTTATTATTTTTGGTAGCCACACAATCTGTATTCATTTATACGAAATGCCATCTGTCTTCCCTATTTCACCAAATTCACTTGTAACCGAAATGATATTTTACCTAAACTACATCCAGAATAAAATAAAGGCGATTGTGTATTGGCTGAATATGAATTCACGCCGTTATTTTATGCCAAAGATAGTTTGCGTAAAATGAAATTTCGCTTATATGCCGATTTGGTGAAGTGAATTTCGCGTAAATTGATATCAGGTTATGTAGCTATCCGGAAAAAGGAAATTAAACAAAGACGAATGGCAATTAAAAAAAAATATGACAAATGGTAATTTGGAAAAACATAAATCAGGCCAAATGATTATTCGGAAGAAGGAAAATGAGACCAAATGGTAATTCGGAAAAATTATAATTATGTCAAATAGTAATGCAGAGTAATAAAAATTAGGGGAAGTGATGATCAGGCAAATTAAAAATTAGGGAAAGTATAATTTGGGGAATATTCATGCGCCTCGAAAATTACAGGCTGTAGATTATTTTCAGTAGTAAATTCCAGACTCGTCCCACAGTGCGGTCTAGCCTCAACACCTGAATCTGCAATAGTGGTTAACCTTTTGGGACCAAGCTACTCTTCACCCCTCATTTGAATAAACTAAGAAACCTGCTTATAGCTTTTCTATAAAGTCAGTGTCATTTCGTCTAATCAACGTTTCTAAAAATATGATTTAAGGTGGCTACATCACAATGCCTAGTCACTTGGACTATTATGGTGGTGCTGGTCCAGGTCCTGGAGGTGGAATGTTACCTGGAGGCGTGCAGATGCAAATGCAATCCATGGATGATAGCATGCAAGGGATGCAGCCAGGAAGGCCCTTGAGCGTCTGCTCCGTGAGTTCCTGCAGCGCCAGTGGTCAACCCCATAGTCAACAGAAGGGTTCTTATTCCAATTGCGGTAGTAGCGGTACTTCCGTAATTATGTCTGACGAAGTCCTCATGTCCCTTTCCGTTCGAGAGCTGAACAAACGCCTCCAGGGCTATCCGAGGGACGAGGTGAGAGCTGAGGTTTCTATTCCGATTTTTCATTTTAATATTTAAACCGCTCTCCACCTGGAAAGCCTAACTAGTGGTTTTCCCTCAAGCCCTTAATTATCTTTTTAAAATTCAAAATTCCAAGCTTCGGAGAAATTACTTCCTGGGATTTCTGGATGGAGAGTGAGTTATGTCCTTCTCCTTGTGAATGTTGTTGCTTTAAAGGGGTGCTTTTTGCGAAATTCAGGTGGGAAGTTTACTTATTCATTGTTATTTTAGGATTAGTACACTCGTCTTGTTGTTTGTGAATTTTCGTTCTTATCTCTTCAATCAAGATTGATACATAGTCATATATTTCTTGTCTCCAATAGAAGATTTATTGATCCTTATATTTATTCAGTATTTGTGGATTATTTTTTTATGGCGATAATGTAGTAGACTTGTTTTTTATCCAGCAGTAATGGATTTCTATTGCCTTCTAATAATTATATATTATTATCCTTATCCTTATCTTGTGACAAAATAGAAACTATCGTTTAATAATACGGAATTACTTTTTCTCTTTATTCCAATCTACCTCATTTCTATCAAAAGTATCCTATTTTATCTGGGAATAGAAATGTCCATTTTTAGGGTTTCATAGTCCCGGTTCGAAACCCTTATAGCCTTTTACTTTCAGTTGAGTGTCCGTCCTATACTAATTTAGTTACGACAAAGTTAGTTAAGGTTAAATTGTTCAGTACTAAGTTAGTCACGGCTAATGAGTCACATCTAAGTTAGTTCTGAGGTTAAGTTAGGCACGTCTTATTTAGTTACTGAAGACCTGCAGTATATCTCCTTACATTGAATTGAAGAGAAATTCATTTTTTGAAGTTGACCAGGGACATCGGAATGAAATCAAGTGATATAAATTTTTATTTGTATTCGTAAGTTGGAATGAAAATATTCCAAAACAGGGTAATCAGTGCAATGTTTGGCCACCCCAGATGATTGGTTACCTCATTAAAATATGCTTATATTGAAGAATACTCACAAATAAGACTGGATGATATAAGGTGCGATTTGCCTTACGTGGATAGGTTATTTATTAACGAGAAAACGGTATGTTGACGCAAAAATGTTTTAACATACTCGACGGTAACGCTCTTCTTGCCCTCGCTGAACTTGCCGCGTCACTTGCCCCACAATATAATTCTGTCAAATTATTCACGGTACTTATTTATATTTGATTATTTATGAATCTATTCATTATATATAATATTGTATTTTTATTAATCACATGCCATACAATTCTGCAGTAGAATCCAAAAATCTTGTGTGTTTCGGCTTATTTCATTCCGTTCACGAGATAACTTATATTTATTCCAATTTTAAACATTGAAAAAATGTTTTTAGATATCTGAAGTCGTCGGGATCTGTAAATTATAAATTTCTGAAGTATTGTGAAAATATGCAGATTATTATGGGAATTATTATATACACATATACAACATATAATCACACGCTGATTTTTCCCAGACACAAAATTAGGTTACCATACTCATTGGTAACTATTATACTACACTTATGTGTAAATCTATCATAAAATTTGCAGTAAAAATTTCCTTATTTGACACTTGTTCGGTAAAATCCATATGATACTTTCAAAATTAGCCCAAAACTTCTACTTTTCAGTCCCTTGGAAGTAAAAACTACTTTTCAGTCCCTGAGGCGTTGAAACGGACGTCACAGGTGAGGAATAAAAATAAAAAAGCAATCAGGTGAACACGCCGACAGATTTTTCGACAGATTGGACAAATTCTCAAAAATTTCTCGTTACTTATAAATTTATCATAAATTTCCAAAATGTTCAAGTTTTTTGGTGAATTAAAAATTCATTATACATTTCAAAAATATCCATATTTTTCACCAATTTTCTAAATTTATATTTAAAAAAAGAATGAAGTTTGTATCAGTATCCACTAGTGTATTCAACATCCAACATCCTGTGGTCCAGTGTGAGGCTGAATCAGTAGGGAATTAAGCTGAAAATTTATTCAGGGTAGGAATGTGGTTTTGTTGAAAATATTTTTTTGTTTGATATTTATGATAAAAAATACACGTTAGTAACAGTAGTATTATAATCTTGAATTATTTTTGTATATCGATAAATGGATGGTCAAGAAGTCGGCCCAAAAATGCATTGGAAATATTTGTTTTCATGCATAAGCCCCCAAATTTATTCAGAAAAAAAATAAATGTGTATTTTTTCTTAGAAAAAATGATATTTAGAGGCCCTGCAAGCCCCATGATGTTTAAGACGTATTTCCTATAAGAAAAAAAGGTTATTTTTATTTTTATTCAGAATCGGCAATACTAGGTGTGTCGAGTTGGCCCTCAACATTTCATTATCATCATTATGTGAAAAAATTGGTTTTGCTAATTTTTTTAGTATTACAAATTATTTTTGATACATAAAATATTACTTTCTACTAAAAATCAGATATTTAAATTAGTTGTGCAAACAATTCATTATTGTTTATAGCAATTTTCTCTTATGATAGAGTTAGAAAGTTGTGGGTTTCTTCTGAAATCTTCCGCTTTTCTTTGACTCTTCAGTTATGAACGAATACTAAACATCAACAGGAATCATTTTTCAAAGTAGTATTCCACTTTTTCGGAATTAAATATTTATACTATTACTTTGCTAATTTTTCAAAATATTAATTTAAACAAAATTTATTTCAGTAACTACTTCAAGGAAAAGCTACATTTAATTTGATTCATATGTAGAAAATTTAAAGAATATTTCAAATGTCTAGTTCTATTTCAGAAAAATATAGCCAAAAAAGAAAGAGATTGTTAAAAAAATTATTCTCTCTGATGTTTATGTACATTTCCCAGTAGAATCGCGGTAAGTCATACCTACATATGGTGGCGTCTCACGACCATGAGATAGGCCGGTATAACACTCATATGTCTTCAGAATACGAAGCAACCCAAGGATGACATCCTTCTGCATCTATCTCGCAAGTACCTTGCCATGTTTTTTGCACGCGGTTATAGCTTTGAGATTACGAACCAGCGATATTTTCATACCTCTGATAGCACCGATCACAAGGACAATTACTTTAACCGAATATTTTGGGCACAGCCGCTGCAGCTCCCTTTTTAAGGCGTTGATACCTCTCCTAATTTTTTTCTCTCTAGCAGTGATCAGCTGCATAATGTCTGTAGAGATACGTAGTCCTGCGTGATAAGGACATCTGGATAGTATGTGTTCTAGGTACTCAGCATGTACATGACACGCTCTGCACCTATCGCTGAAAACTTCTTGACGTAAAATGCGGTCACGGTATACTAAGGTGAAAATGAAACCGTCCTGGCATGTGAAAATCAAAACCCTCTGTACCTGAATTAGGTCCTGGTGATCTAAGAAAGCAAAAGTTTGCTCTGTTGAAAAGGACTGATCTTCTAAATTTATGTAAAAGTTTCTGTGCATTTTCTTGTCGAGTAGCTGTTGGCGGTATTTTGTGACCTATGCTTTTGTTACTGGGCTGTTAGAAGTGAGGCATCAAGATGAAGTGATGCCTCACTTCTAAAGTAATTTAAATATAAAGTAATTTCCTCACTTCTGCTGTTAAAATTCAGGCCAAGAGTCTCGGCCGCCTGCTCCGCGACCTTGTAAAGGAACGCTTCATTGCCAATCATTTTGTGTTTCCTGACCATTTTCAGGAGATGATCTCTTCCATTTGCAAAGATGTAAGCTGTACCGAGAACGATTCGGTTATGACGACATTAAAGATTCAGAAGTCCACGCTCGCCTTGACGACGCGGGATGTATCATCGCGGAATGGACGCATTGATATGCAAGCTCTTCTGCATGATCTTACGCGTGGCGATATCGATGGCCGCAAGCTCATGCTCCACTCATGGAACGACCATCCATATGAAATACATGAGTGAACTTACCCTCGCGAATACGCGAAGACGCTCCTCTGGAAAGTGACGCTTTTCGTTGTCATACAATAATTTCCAGATAAGATAGTAAATCTAGTTTTTTAAAGGTGCATCAATCCTTCTATGCATCACATTATGTATGGATGAACCTTCAAGCTTTTCAAGAGACTGGAATCGAAAGTTTTTCGGTACTCAAACCAGGCCATCGACACGGCGCGCTTGTGGATTGCTGCTCTTTGCAGATGCAACTGTCAATTAGCTGGTTCTCTCAGCAGGCTGCTACACCTTTTCTGGCGTTTATAATAGCTGTAAGGATCTTATACAGTGTATTCAAACAAGTTATTGGCCTGTAGTTCTCTGGGTAGGACAAGTCGCCTTTTTTCGGTTTGAGTACAATGCGTCCTAACACCAACCTCTGCGGAATGGGCGTCTCCGATTATAAATATGAGGTGAAGATGCGGGCTCGATTCTGGTGTGTAAAAGTAAACTACTTCCACCAGAAGTTCTTGATACTATCTGGTCCTGCAGCGGAACAGTTCTTTGTGACCCTAAGTGCTTTCTTCACCTCTTCGGCAGTGAGTGATGGACATTTCTCCACAGATGTTATGAGATGGTCGCAAAGCTCCTTGAAGCTGATGATATTTTTTGTGTTTTCCTTCAATTCCATTCCAGTATTTTCGGGACCTTACACACCTCTTTTCAAAAAGTCTCTACCTCGTCGGGCTGGGTTCGATTTTTGACAGAAACAGGGAGATCGCTAAAGAGGCGCGGTGGGTCAACGAGAAATTATCGATTCTCCCCGACCCACCCCTTCCACTTCTGTATTCTCCCACTCGTATCAGTTAAAACCTGTATTTTGTCAGCAATGTGCTGCTTGATTGTCAGCAGCTTTGACTTGTTCAGTGTGTGATAGTAGATCCTCAGTTCGTAAGCCTTGCCCAAAAAATCTTCTTGTTCAGTTGATGTAAGCGTATTTTGGTCTTTTGATCCATGATCGGTTTCAGACTTCGATTTGAATCAACTAAAGCTCTTGCAGCACCATAAACTGAACAACTGATAGTCCAAAGGTCGGACTCATCCGAGATATCCTCACGAAGGTATCCATTTCAGCTAGATCTTGAGGTTTAGGAGGAACGTGGAAGTCAATGTTCCTCCTTGTCCTGAAATCGTGATCATCTCTCAGAAGGTGCCTGCTTTCTGCAGCTGGTCTTAATATCGCTTCTTCCTCTTTGTCTGCGGCTTGTTCATACAGTGGTTTTGAAAGCGCTCCGCGTACATATTCATTTTTTCGGAGGTAGTCGGCTTCGTTTCGCAAAGACTGATGCGAAACGTGCTGAAGCTTTGGGTGTTCCTGGCACCACAAAGTGTGCGCAGCGCACGCACCATTAAGCCTTCGCAAAAAGGGAAGATGCTAGCATCGTAGCAGTCTAGTAAGTCATCCTTGAGTTGATTTTTCCATTCAGTGCGGGTGTTTCGGCGGATCGTCGTCGTGTTTCCATCTAAATTATTTTCAGCACCCCGAACTCTAGGGTGACCGGCACTGTTTGCTGACCCATTGTCGGTTGCTCTGTGCGTCCGATCGTTTCAAACCGCATCTACAACTTTTTGGTGGTTTGGTGGTATCATAGTTGTTCCCACGAGCAGCTAGGAAAAGGGTTTGTCCGCTCTTGTAGAGCCTTGTGATTCCTTCGAAACCATCCCTGGAAAATTGTTCGCGACTGAAATATATATATATATATATTTTGTTTTTGTTTAACTTGTTCTCGGGTGAACCTGGTTTCTCATCATAGCCATGGACTAAGTCAAGTGACTGATGAGATGAGGATGTTATAGGTTAATTTAATACGATGTCTGAAATCTTCTGCGATGATATTGTAGGTACAAAATTAGGAGCATGGTTTAGTTTGGTGTTCAGATTCAACCGCTGTTATCCTTACACAGCGGCCGCGAGCGTTGGAGGTGACAAAAGTCGCCTCTGGATGTTTTGTTAGAGCTTCTTGAGCATTAAAAACAATTTGTACTAAAATAAACCGTAAAAATAATAATTAGCGCCAAAAACCTATAAAACAAACTTATGGGATAAAATTTAAAAAGTAATTTTTGATAAATATTCTGTGGCTAATTGTTATTATTCATTATTGTTTTAATATTGACTATTTTGAATAATATTTACAAATATGTCTTTTTTGTAGTATGGGAAATACTTATTTTTATGGGGCTTGTGGTACCTCTAAATATAATATTTCTTTAATGCAATTTTTCTTCCGTGGATTCTAAGAAATTTGGTGGCGGGGGAAAATATATGTATAATAATTCGAGAAGAACCAATTGAACCACCCTGGTAACCAATCATTGTCATAGTAAATAAAGCGAAAAAATAATGAATGGCCACAATATCTAAAAAGCAAATGCCTAAAATCTTTACAAAGATTCATTTCAATTCTTGTAAAACCTTTATAGACTATGACAACAACTGCTTGTCACCTTTTTTACGATTAATGAGCGATAATCATGTCAAAAACAGTTTTCAGCCCCAGCCAGTCATTATCAAGTTTATAGGCTACTTACTGCTTTTTAAATCAGAAATCTATAACTAAACCTGGTGTAGCCACTTACTACATTTTACGAGTTTTAGTGTGCAATCACAATGGTTATTTGAATCATTAATAAATTTACTATACACCTGTGTATTTTACCATTTTTTTCATGATAATAGTGGTTTTTTCAAATGGCTGAAGTGAAAAATTCCTTACCTGGCTGATCATGTTATAAATCACGCTATATAGATCGGAAATTAGAAACTTATGCTATAACACAGAATAAGTTCCATAACTTCAGCTTCAAAATAAGATCAAGCAAATCAGAACATGTTAATTATTTCCGAATTTATTCGTAATTGACTAGAAAGTCATTTTCTCGTCTTGTGGAATAAAGGGTCCAGGTCAAAGTTCGACCGAATGTATAAGGATTTTCTTACAAGAAAGTAGACGTCATCATACATTCATTAAAGTATTCAATAATTAAACAGGATAGAGAAAAAAAGAAGAAATTGTTGGAATGAGAAAGAGTAAATCTGATGATAAGGAGACAAAAAAGGATTCGAATTGTTCCAGTTATTCTTTCAATTATTACATAGCTATGGAAGTATCAAAACGGGATAATAAACGATATCAAGCGATATAGAAAATGCTAGAAATGTATGGAATAGACTGAAAGAGTAAGAGGGTCGATCGCAAGGTTCTAAAAAGTTTTAGAATAGAATAGAATGATCTCTAATAACACGTGATAGAAGTGATCCAATTTTAGAAAAGAGAATTAGAATAAGCAAGAATAGAAATTATTAGAATTCAAAGACAGAGATTTAGAATAAAATATAATGAAAGTGACATAGAAGAGGATAGCATTGTGGGAAGAAAGAATTTGATGAAACCGGGGTTTAAACGATAAGACGTCAGAGAAAATCATAGGAATTGATAGAAATGAGTAGAAGATTTGCAAAAAAGGTGTAGAAGAGCATAGGATAAACAGTATAATAGACAGATAAAGAGATTCCTTGTATGTTTCTGAAGAAGCTTAAGAATGGAAGATGATAAACTGTAATATAACTGAATAGAAAGGGATAGAAAATGTTCTATGAAGCTTATAGTCAAGCTTATAGCCTAATGTTTTGTGTCATACGTAAATTCGAAAAAAAAAATGATTATCAACGGTTTGATCACATTAATTAATAAGCTTAATGGTGTAAATTGTTTGTGTAGAGTAAAATGGCCAAGGAATGTGCTTTTTATCTAAAGTAAAAACTTCGAAGTGCTGAACATTCTATCGCGTATATCTTCATATACACATTGTATAGTGTCGATACTCTTCATCTAACAGTTCATGATCCTTCATATCTAGTATAGTTCTTTCTTCTTTCGCGTTTGTAGATTTGAACTCTATGACTACTAAAAAGAAAACAAACAATTCTTTTTAGAAATCGCTCTTATTGCTAAAACCTGCATACGCATTCCAACTCCTGTCCATTTTCCCTTTAAAATCTCGCAGTATCATGAGAGGACGAATCTGATTTGTTATCAGGTTGTACGCCTAAAGCAGAAGAGGCGAACTTTAAAGAACAGAGGCTACGCACAGAACTGTCGCAGCAAGAGGCAACAACAACGACAGGATTTGGAGACAACAAATCAGACTTTGCAGAGCCAACTGCAGCGAATGAAGTTGGAGCTGGACCAAACTCGTCAGGAACGGGACCTTTACAAGCAGCGCTGGGAGATCTTGAGGGTCCGACAGAACCATCATCATAATCATAGTCATAGCCACAATCATAACCACCATCAACCACCGCCACCACCGCAACCCCAACAACAGCATCAAGCTCAGAATCAACAGCATCATCCTCAACATCAACCTGCACCTGCCAGTCCAGAGGTTTACCTGTGACATAAACAACGCCGAGGAGGTGCTTGCTGGACTTGAAGAGTTGTCTCGCGTTTCTGTTGGTGAGTAAATTTTCAGTTCGAGTAGAAACGCGCGAAAACAGTAGCGAAAATGACGGACGATGGGTCAGATGCTGGTCTTTGTCTGACGTCTCTGGAATCGAAGCTTCGATTTGTTTTCAACTATCTTAGGAGAATTTAAGGGGAATTATGAGAATAAAAGTCATGCGGTGATTGAAATTGAGAAAATAACGTAAAACGGGGCTTAGTGGAACACGTGGGGTAAAGCGGGACCCCCGTTCTTTACCCAGAAAGAAAGCAATAACAAGTCATGAAATTAAAAATACCGGGTGCTCCGATTCACCCTGCACTCTCTTGCTTAGACCTGTTTTACGGTATCAATTTATCTATTGTTTTTTAAGCGAACATATTTTAAAATATAGATTTTATGCTCTGAGGGGCGATCTGATAATTGTATAACAGTGGAAAATGATCAGGTGTCCTTTTCAAAGCCCTATTCTTATTCCTTTTTCATAAAAAGGTTGTAATAGTCCATATTTTATTAATCTTCCTTTCCAAATTGGTATTTTAACCATCTGTCAGGAAAGATGTCAAGGCATTGAAGCTCGATATGTTTCATCTTGGAAACGAATACAATTGAAAAACAATATTGTTGCATTTAAGAAATATGTTCCATTAATAATGTAATGAAAAATTGTAACACAATGATCAAATACAATTTTTTCAATAATAATTGTCTGCAATATTGAACTTTTGCAAGATTAAATTATAAAAAGAAGGGCTAGCAAATGTTGGAAATATCAGACTCTGATAGGTGATCTCCAGAATTTAAGAAAACAAAATTAGGTGTATTGTATAAAAAATATTTATGTGGCCTGAAAAATTGTGGATATTCATCAAAATTATGGATGCTATCTCATCTTAAATTTTGACTTATGAATTTGTACAACTATTGTGCTCCAGGAAAATCATTATAGGCACACACAAAAATAAGCCTTACTTGATTTTGTTACATATTTTTAGGTTACACCTAAAATAAAAGTAGTTAAACCTGTTCTTTGGCTCAAAGACCTTTTTCAAGCCGAATATCCCTTGTTTTAAAAACAATTTTTGTTCCCTATGCATTGAGTACAAAAATAAAAACTTGAAATTACAAGTGCACTCGAAATGCTATTTAAATTTTTACCCAAAAAGAATTACTTTGAAAAATCAGTGATTAAATACTTTTTTATTGTAATTCCATTTGGAACAAATAATTAATGCTATGTTTTTATTTTGTGGTCAAACTTAAAGAAAATTTGTTGCTGTTTGACTTTGAAAAATAAAAACGAGTTTCATTAATTTCTGGTACAACACAATCCAGCGTTTGATATTCATTACGTAGGCTGACCGATCTTACTAACATTAAAAATTTTTTTTTTAATAGTACACTAATTAAAAGAAGAACTTCAGACATCAAGAAATTTCTAAATTTTTGTAAAGAAAATCTAAGTTTTTGACTAAAGTTATAATACTTTACAAATCAAAGCTTCGATTCATAAGTCGATGGATGTTTGGAAACTGGATTTGCATCTCAAAGTTGAAGGACTTACTATTTGATGACTACGCTCCTGGTGCGATTATGTTAATAAATATAATTTATCTCTGGTTCGACTACGGTTCGTATGCTCTTTGACTGACCTCGACACAATGTCTGTTCGTCTGTGGGGTATCTCAAATTTTAATCCACCTTATCTAAGCCTAAGTACATTTTTCATTTATACATTGTACAACACTCGATCAAAATAACTATTATGAGGAATTATCTCTTGTTACTATGAACTGCCTATTGGGGTATACTTATCGGAAAATGTAATGTGTAAATATAATCTTGCTATGTACGGAGTTTACTTTTGTATCCCAATCAAAAGCTCTTAAAGGTGGTGAATTTTTTATTAAATCTGGAATTCATTTCTTTCAAAGGGTTCGATATAGATCAACTGTAGGTTCATGTGGAACTATCAGCAACGATTTTAGTCAATTTTGTGATAAATAATATTTTTGGGATTGACAGTTAAAAAAATTCTATCGTGTTCGATTTTTTTTTCAGTTTTTTACAATTTCATAGGACTTATTTCTCCAAAAAGTACTGATTAAATAGGACTCAAGTACTAAGAAAAAACTTCAACATCCGCCCTATTCCCGCAGTACTTTTTTGGAACATAAATTCTATTCGCATTTATTAAAACTTCAAAAAGATAAATAAAATGGATTTTTTCTAGTATTTGTTTCGCAATTTGGAGATTTGAGACGTATCAAGAAAACTAGGTACTTTAGTACCGATTTGTCACATAATTTGTAGGTACTTTAGTGGAACTTCATGTGGGTTCTTACTAAGACTCCATTGGCACTCGGAATGTTTAGGATCTTCTTTGAGGTGCAAAAGGAATTGCCAGGGAAAGAGGACAATATTCTTCAGTGATAGGTTTTAACTTTTGATTCATACATATGTAAATTAAAGTACAATTGTGTAAGAGAAGTTTTTCAGCAATGCAGTTTCCAGACTCTAGTCGATGTCGTCCGTAAATTCGACTCTAGCAGGTAACGTTCTCGGTATGCCAATCCATTTTTTGTGTGATTTGTAAATTCAGATGTACAAACAATAACACTTTTACGATTGAAAGGTATATAAAACTCTCTTCTGGTAGGCTGTGTTTTTTCAAAAAGAAAATCCTTTTACCGATTTACATCGTCGAAAATCTCTTCACCTTAAGCAAATTGCTAAAACAGTTTTATGCAAAGGAGTGTATTTATATTATAAATAGATAAATTGTTAATGTATTGAATTATTTATATTTTTTTGTTAACCTTCATTCTTTCAAAATATTTTCGACTCTTGATTTCTTACATTTATCATAGAAAATTATTTTTATGAAACTTAAATTTATATTCATTCAAAAAAATATTTCCTAATAATAGATGTGTATTTTCATATACACGGAGAAAAATGGATATTCAATAGTAGATGTTCGAAATATAAGATAGAAGCGTCAAATATACAAATATTAACACGTAACATCAACTATCTTTTTGAGATATTAGGCTTAAATATATTTTTATGTTGAACTGAAAAAATCAGGATGTTAAACTCGTACAGGAAAACACGTCAGACCCCTTTTGGCCACTTCCATGGTCCATGTCTTTCGATGTCATTTCGTGTGGTATTTGAACCTGCGGAAAAATTATGATTGCTAATATTTTGTTGACAAATATTATTAATAATGCCGTAAATTGTTCGGAAAGAGAAAAATGGTTGACGCAAGTACTGTTTCTTGATCAAAAATTCCTTCGAGGTTCTTCGAAGTAAGAACGCTCTGCAATATTTTTAATATCCATTGAAGCTAACCTACAAAATCTAGATGGTTGTCCTATAGTTGAACATTCAAAATGTTAACCCAAAACATCTAGATGTTAAGGGTAAATATCCATTTTTCTCCATGTAGAAAAAGCGACTTTTCATCTGACTGAAATTATTTGCAAACAATATGGTAATGTTTGAAAACTTAAACTCAAGGGTGCAGTGGGTGCTGTGCTTACCGATTAGTATTTTTTGCTCGTGATTTGTAAAGGCCACAAAGTAAATATAAGAAAAGCAATATGGCGGCGTCACCAGAACTAAAATTTTGTTTGTTTGAAAACTAACGACAAAACAATGTAAAATGTGTTCTATTTTTGTGGCAAAAGCTGAGAGGTGAGAGAGTAATTCGATGAAAATTACTTCTTTCTTAATAGAGAGTTTCCTATGAAGTGGCCTTGAAAAATCTTAGAATTATTAAAAAATACAGGAAATCTGATTTTTGTTTCAAACCATCTGAGAAAATTTACAATTGTACATGTGTAAATAAAAAATCTGATATAGTCATGTGTGAATAATGAACGAAAACTAATTGAATCAGTAATACTTTTGTTTATTTTTGAATTTACTCATTTATTTAGTAATATTGCTGACTGAATCGATTATTTGTTATAAAACTGATTTAGAGGCAACAGAATTGACTTACTCTTCTGCTATATTCTAATAAGTACAGCTAAATTACTTATCTGATGTAAGGAACAATAAGAAAGCAATGGTCCTTGCAGCATGAAAATATTACAAAATTGGTATTTCGATATTATTATATTATGAAATTTACACGATTCCAATCAATTTTAAATAATAAATTTTTACAGTTCATAATTTTGACCAGTATAAACTTTTTAAATTAGAGATTCTTTGACTGTTTCAAATACATGATCAAATGAAACGTGCAAATTTCATCAGTTTAATTCACTGATCCCTTCAATAAAATCTACTAGATGAATAATGCAAAATAAATAATTAAATCCGTGAAAGTTACTGCCAGGATCATTCAGAAGTAAATGATTATTATATTGAAAGTTACTGATTGGATTCTTCAAAATGACTGAATTGGTCGATTATAAAAACTGATTGAAATAATCAGTCAGTTACATACAATTTTCCAGTCATCGAATCCGTGTTATTTAAAACAATCATATCTTACATTGATTCCTAATGTTTCATTAATTCCCATTCAGAGAGCGCTTTCTTTTGTAAATTTTACTAAAGTAACAGTACGCAGTCGTTTAATAATTTCAGTGAAACACATGTTCGCAGCGATACATTTGGTTACTTATCTATTGAATGCTTTATGAATAAATTTGCTAGCAAGTGAATCAGTAAATTGATATAAATCAATCAGTTCTATAAAATCGATATGTTCTTCAAACGAAGTTTATTTTATATGATAAGGTCAACATGATCAAATCTCCATATCATTTTTTTTATTTCACAGTATCTAAAATTCCAGAATAGAATCCGATGTTATATGTGATATTTTTCAAGGCCAGTGATTTAGGCAAAAACTCTACAACCTATAGTTCTGTAAATTTCAGACTAAGCTAAAGTATCACTAGGTTAAACATTTTAATTACAAACTAGATATACCTATTTGTGTATTATAAACGTACGCGGTGGAAAGATCGTCGACACCAAATATCGTACCAAAAATGTCGTAGCACAAAGGAAACGTTCGTCGTTGAGGGTTATTTAATTTTTAATCGAAAGATGCTATATTATCCAACCTTCGCTGGTCTTGATATAATTCTTAAAGAAATTAATAATAATAGCAAATACGAAATTTTTTATTTTGAAAAAGATTATCATTATTAGGGCCATGACAAGAGTGTAATATAATTATTGTGAAAGAAGACCAACGGAGGGTCGCGTCGACAAATCAGTTATTTTACAACTATTTAGGTTTGTTTTCGTCCTTGTTTTGTTTTATAAAACATTTATTTTACTTCGTTGAGTCTCTAATGTAATTCAGTCTCAGAGTCCTGATCTTTGTAAGCATCATCTCGGAAAGGTCACATACCAGAAAATATGTTACGTGAGGTATATCGAATTTTTAAAATAAATATTTCAATTCAAAAGTAGAATTTTCATTTTCGAGAAAATTATTCGACACGTAATATATTTGCTTGGTTGTGACTTGGCAGAGTTTTACTTTATTCAAGAACTATGTTACTAAGCTTTTTTTCTTACTGTCTGTTGGGTTTTAAATTCGGGAATCTTATTTTTAAAATTATTATTCTTTTATCATAGTTTTTTTAAATTAGTTATCGATAATTATGATTATTATTAACCATAGGTGTGAATTATCAACATGTATTATTTGTTTTAACGCTTCGGACGCCGAGATCGTTCCGATGGCGATACGCAGATGTTTTAATTCTCGTTACATTGTTTAATGTGTACATAAAATTATTATACCTATTATTATAAATAAATGTCGGCAACGACAGTTTCGGATAAACAGATCTACTTTTTATTTCACCTAACAATACAATCCCTTTCCATTCGAAACTAAAATCTTTCTGAAATTGGTTTTAAAAATTGTTTTAACCATTCTGAAACATCACTTGATTTATCAATTTTATATTTTATGGCCATGAATGTTTAATTAGAACAATTCTCAATATCGATCTTTTTCAGTTATCCCCAGCAGAGATTGGTTTTAATTCTGAAAAAGTCGTCCCCTCTTTCCAGATACCCACCACCGCTGTTAATAGTGTAGCGAAAAGCCAGCATTAGTGGTTCAGATATCTTCTTTTTTTATATTCAAATTATTAAATTTTTATAAAAAGTCTACACAAATTTTTATTGCGGAGTGCAGGAGAAAACAGATCATGTATCATATATTGCTGAGGATATGTATAAGGAAACCGACGCTCTGTGATATCTTGCATCGTTTCAGAGGAAAATTCAAAAATTATATTTTCAAGAACGAAAATTCTCAGGACCTCAAAAATAGTTTAGCTTGCATAAAACTGATTGGATGTCTCTCTTGTATAAACAGAAACTCAAAAAAGTACGGGGAAAAATAAAAAAGGTGGGTTTTTCTAGAAAATGCTTATTACTTATTTTTTTGAATTTTGAAAAACAGAAAAAAATATTTTTTGGAACACCCAAGTTTTTTATTTTTCACAATATGTATTGTTAAAAAGTTTCTTCTAATCTAAGAAAGGTATCCTATCAGTTTTATGCAGGCCAAACCATTTTTCAGACCAGGACAATTTTTTTTCCTAAAAATATAATTTTCAAATTTCTCTCGTAAATGATGCAAGATATCACAGAAGAGCAAGACTTATTTTCTCTAGAACTCTTTTAGACATGAAAACTTTTATGTTAACATTTTTCGTATTTGCACCGTTATTTGCGAGAAAACTAATAAAATTCGATTTTGTGCAGACACAAAATTATCCTGTCCATAAAAGTTATTCAGGCCGCATAAAACTCAATGAATGACTTCCTCATAGAAGGCCAAAGTGAAAAAGAAGTGGGCAAAATGGAATCTGGAAAGAAATCTTAAATATCTCAATCAGGTCGAAAGTTGTAGAGATATAAAGAAAATTTTCTTATTCATTTGTAAAATAAAGCACAACATTCATACACGTATAACTTTGTAGAATTTTTGTCCGCAAGTCGGAAAATATGTATCGCCTAATTTCCTCTAAAAACAACATATTTCGTCCCCGAGAGATTATGCGACATTATATGTAGAACCTGTCTGATTCACTAAATATTTTCGCAAAAATTAATATCCGGATGATCACGAAAATTCGTTTTGAAAATCATACTCTCCTCTAATTATCATGTATTACAAATATTTATTTATTAAAACAACCCTCCAACGTAGAGTTATTTTGTCAGGTCTTTCATATAAATTATTATATTATCTTGCCGACTAGCCACAATGTTCCAAAATACTAGTCATCCTCAATTTCAGACTGATTGGATGCCATAATTTAAATCAAAGTAGGTATTTTATTCGTGAAAAATTACCAGACGAATATTCGTTATGGTTTGTGTAGGCTATCCGTCCGGAATTCCGGATGCCTAAACTAGCTGGTCTCAAATAATTTTCAAAGAAACATGAATGATATTCAAATTGAAACATTTTTGTACAGCTTTTCGTTGAACATTCGTAACTTTGGTTCTTTTAAATATTTCGCGGATTTTTGTGCTTGCAGATATTTTGTAATGAGACGTAATTTTAGGAAAACATTTTTGAAAACAATTCATAATAGTTTTTGTTTCGTTTTTTTTATTAGAAGAATTATTTGGCGTACAGTCGAACAAATGTAGAAATAAATTTCCAAATAAAATTTGTTACGTGTAAGTGTACAATGAACTTTTCGATTTTTTGACTTGTAGAAGAATTACAACAAAAATTATTAATGTGAGTATACCGAGTCATTGAATAAAATCTTTCTTTATTTCTGATGTCTTTTTTACCTTGAAAATCAAGTAAACCTCGTGATTATCATAATTTCAGTAATTTTTCACGTAAAATTCATTAGAGTAGTTATTTTTCGCGTAATGTTAATAATTCGGGGACCGACCGAAACTTTCGTTCCATTTGCTTACTGTTAGTTAAGCAAAATAATATTAATTCAATAATTTATGTAATTCAAGATATGAACAAATATTTGGCTAAATTTTTAAATACAGAAAATCAAAGTTTAGGAAAAAAATTGTTTTCTGTCACTAACGAAATAGAACGCAAGTTTCGGTAGGGTTTCTGTAATATTTATTAACTTGTTTATAATACGAAATTGCGATATAAGGTCTTTGCATGGAAGTCCAAAGGGGCAAAAAAAGAAATTCAATTCAATATAAATAAGTTCTGAATTAAACACCGAAAAGCTTGATTAAAAAATGTTATTAAGTTCCGAGAAAATTTAGGGAGAAATTTTCTTTTTCGTTCGGGAGAAAAATTCTTTCGAGAAAATGGAAAGGAAGTTTTTTTCGCTCGAGGGACACGTTTTCTCAAATTTGGACAGTGATAAAAAATCCAGTTTTCAAAAAGTAAGAATTTACTTTTTAGCTATTGAGTTTCTGAATCGACGCATATAAAGTTTGATTGAAAAATATTACTAGGTTTCAAGAAAATTAAGGTGGAAGTACTTTCTCGCTCCAAGCGCACGTTTGGACGTGATAAAAAAAAGTTGGACAGTGATAGCAAATCAAATTTTCAACCAAAAAGAAAATTGAGAATTCACTTTCTGCTCCAAAACTTGCCAGTCATGGCATGCTGACGAAAAAAAATTAAATAAGATTATTAAAAAATCCTCTCGTCATGACGATGTGTATCAGAATTTTTCTTATTTTTTCAGGCAATAATCGAATTTTCGAATATTTGTGGGTTAGGCCCTTGTGGCATATTAACTTTCAATTCTAAATCAGTTCAATATAGGCCTTAAAACTAACTACAAAACATCAACTCATCTCTGAATTCTTAATTAAGTTCGAGATACAATAGAATTTTTGTAGGTAATTCTATACCAATTCATTTAGATTATTAAAATTTTCCAAATAGGAAAAGAAAACAATCCACAATATTTGAATGTATCTATAAATTAACTCAATTCAAAATATTCATTTTTACAAAAATCTTTTGATAAAAAGGAAGAAAAAAGATTTCTTACAATAAAATTGAGGTAAAAGTATGTAAACTCAATTTAAAGAAATCTTAAATTATTTATAAGCAACCCTGTAGATTGGAAAGAATCATGAGCTTAGTGTCTCTATTCAACAAATTTTTGAATTCAGATGGAAATGAAGTTAATTTTATCATGAATAGTTTTCGCAAAAAAGCTAGGAAAAGATTCATAATCAAAAAATAAAATTCAAAACAATCTAACTTTTCGGCTCATTAGAGACGAAATAACATAATGAAAAAGAGGGAAAAAAGGGAAAAAGTCAACCAAAAACCAATCTCTCACTTATTCCTTTTTCCGTCCTTTTTATACTACGAGGGAACCAACATGTTTCGAGGTCAATTTAAACCTCCTCATCAGGGATTATGCATAGGGATAACTAAAGGTATGAGTAATTAATATACCTGTAAAGAAAACATTTGTTTAACATTCAGTGCAAAATATAAATTCATTGAGTTTAATGTAAAAACAAAAAAATATTTATTGAGAAATTGATTGTTTTTAATTAATTTCACATAATTATAATTATCGTCAAATCTTCTGGCTTTTCTCTGTAGTTAAAAATTACATTTTCTCCTAAAAAGTGAATTCGTGGCGTCAATGGTAGATCGCTGTTATTAATTAAAAGGGACGAGGCGACGTGAGGGTTGGAGGAGGAGGAGGAACGGAAAGTTCCGGTTAGCAGCGATTCGCATTTTGCCTGATTCTAGGTGCAATGTGCAAGCTCAGCATTTCATTTGAGAGGCAGCCACGGCCAACGGTGTGGTGGTTCGAGGGGAGTTGGGGGGCGGTGGACGATAGGAGGTGGTGGTTGGAGTGGGAGTGCTGGCTGTTGCGGGGGAAGGGATGGAGAAGTTGCGTTCTATGCACCAACACCGCCACCCCCATTTTGTAAACTACCCCTCTCGATCCGACCCCGCGAGGGCAACTTAACCCCTTCGCCCCCCATAGAGCCGAATATCCACAAAATGCGAGCACCTATCTATAGTCTTCTATATCCAAGCCTCATCGCAGCCTAACACGCTCTGCCGATGCCGCGCCGTGCCATGTTCTCTTTCGTTCTCTTTATTTGCAATGCCATTTTTTTTGCTGACAATGCCGCTCTCGACCGCGAGCCCATTCACACGGAAACTCTGTAAACAAAACGTTCACCTCTCCGAATTCGCGATTACGCTTGTATGCCTGAGAAATGTTGCGCAAAAAATTGGCAATGCTTCGTAATCGATGCATTTTTGAGCAACTCTATTTAATACGTTTTTTTTTAGATTTTTAACGGTTATGGATTTAGTTGAAATTGCTTAGAAACCACGAAAGCGACTCAGTGAGTTCAAAAAAATTTTCCCGTAAACATATACAGTTTCTTTTATTATAGGTCTGGTGAATTTGTATAAGAGGCTTCTAACAGCACATCAAATTATGTATGTATTCCGTAAGGAATACTGTTGCATTGAAGATTGCAGGAAAACAGAAAAAAAGTAACATTGTTACGAAAAAATTATTACAGCTGAGTGTAATTCTCCTAGAACTGTTTGACGAAACTCATCTTTGAATTCGATTCAAGAACTACGAGTAGAAACAGTTCTATAACAGCTATTATGTACCTGTGATTCCAGAACAACAGTGTTACAGATGCTCTGTTATCGGGTTTGTTTTCATCCGATGGTCTTTGTGAATTAAACGAGATAAAAGACCAAAAACTTGAGTAGAAAAAAAAAACTTTTCAGTAGAATTATTTTTGTCATGTTTCATTTTTTGTTTAAATCGTATCGAAACTTACTAAAATAATTCTACTAGGAACTACGTTATTGTAATTGATTGTCTTTTATTGTAAAAACGAATTTCCAATGGGGCAGTTTATATTCTACTTGTGATACAAATTGAGTCCGAAAAATCCTGACCGTCTCTTGGAACCAGATCGAAATTCCATACAGACTTAACTGTGTAATGTGGTCCTAACATATCGTACTTATTTTAATTAAGTCGAATAAATCACGACTCATTGTGAATTTTTTTATTTCTTATTCAGTATAATAATATATAAAAGAATAATGTTACAAATTGTGAAAGGTGGAAGAAAGTAAAGAAAGTAACAAATTGTCCATTTCAGTCACTAGGATTTTTATCTTAAAAACAAATCGTGAAATAAACTCTCTATTGGCCAAAATGATTGCAAGTTAAGATTGATATTCAACTTCATTATTATGCAAAATTTCGATAAACACATTAGAATCTGTGTTCTTTTCCCTTGATTTTTTTTCAAACCCGTTCGTTGGCAAACTTTAACAATTATTATTTTGAACATTTTTATTACAAAAATTAATTATAGATGTGCTTTTCGCTTAGCTTGATTGTTTGTTCTGACTAGAACTGATTGCCATTATCTTTGAAGTGTTTTATAAACTTAAAGCTCTATCAAGCATACAAAATTGGATAATTAGTAACAGTTTATATAAACAAAGACTTAGGTGGCCGTTTCATACTAGAAAAACAACGATTTTTCCCTTAATTTTTGTCAGAATTAACTTAAATGTGATAATAAAGCAACGAAATTGGTCTAAAATAAAATTTGATTGTTATTCCAAATTTTATAAACAAAAATATATGTTTGTAATTTTACATACCAAAAAGTCGCCTCGTCACTGTAATTATCGAACAATAAGTTACCAATGATACACCAAAAAGTTAATAAGTCATCAAATAATTAAGAGTTTAATGGTTAATAACAATTTGTGTAAATAAATGCTTAATTGGTGAATTTTATGACCGAAAACATGTCTTTTCTCACGAAATTTAGTTGGAATCATGTTTACATTAAAGATCAAGTTGAATATTGCGTACAGATTGAATCCATTTCAAATCAGTTCGAAATACGTTGTTTTTTTTAGATGAAATAATTAGGCGATACGTATTTTTTTATTTGAGAAGAAAAAAAATGTCCACCTACCTATTTCAATTTTGACGTATATTAAAAAAAATACAAATTTCAACCAAATATTTTTTGTTTCAATTCCATCATAATGGCTTTTTTTTGGAGGGTTTTGAGAGAAATGAGAAATAACAGAGAAATATATATGGTCGGAATCGGATCAGTGGCACATGTCACATGGTGTCCTTAATTCAGATTTATATTAAAAGTGAATACAAATTTTACAAACAACGATTTCTCATTTCTCGTATCGCACTTTTTCGAATATAAAAGACTAAAAAATAATTTGACACAATTTTCTTATTATCACAATGAGATACCATAGCATCGTCAGATGCGTTCAATTGCGTCGCGAAGAATTTATTTATTTTTTTTTAAATGGGTCAGAAATGTTGATTGAATTGTGAAATAACTGTAACAGGGATATTTAAAACTCAAGTGAATAATGCGTCGAATTTCTCTGTAATTATATAACATAATTCTCAAATTACATGTTCCGTTTTGCGATTTAACCCAGAATTTCAATAAGTATCCATTTTTTTTAACAATAAGAATGCTCTGCTTTTTAAATATGAATTAATAAGAAACTACTGACGAAACAGTTCCAATGCGTCTAATCTTTCTAAATATTAATCAGGGGAATTACACTGAGAATCATTGAACCTTTTTTTAAAATTTCAAAAAGTGAATATCCATTGGGAATTAGTAAAAAATCGCTGGACTTTCATATGTTTTTTAATGATTTTCCAGTAAAAAGACGATTAGAATTTCCAGTGGATTTCTGATGGATAGTTCATTTAAAGTGAAAAATTGTTATTGTTACGGTTTAAAAACACATTTTTTACTACATTGACTGACATTTTCAGTAGAAAATAATAATAATTATTCACAAACTTCAATAAAGCAAAGTGTCCATAATGGCAACGTAATTTTGACTGCTTAGTTGGAACGATAAGAAATCATCAGATTCATTCAATCCATTCCAGTTCCACGAGTTAGATTTTGTATTAAAAAAATACATGATCAGTATGTGTTGTAAAATTAACAGTGACAAATGGTGCCTAAGACCGCAACTGAGTAATATAGAGTTCAGTTTGTTTTATAGACGTTTTTTGTGACTGAAATTGTATTTAAATGAGTATCAATTTCTCAAATGCCGAATGAAAGGATAGGGACCTAATGAGAGTTTAAGCGACACGTTTTAGAGGGGATGCTCGACAATGGGCTTGACTTTCAACCCTCCACGACCCTTGCCTCGTCCTTTTAGATACGTTGACTGATGGAACTTCGTACCAACAGGTTCCACTGACTTCTGACAGCTTCAAGAGGTCGTTAACAAGCTACTGTCAAGCCTTCTTCAAACCTATCGACTGTTGCAAAAAGCATTGGGGTTAATTTGTGATTCAAAATGAATTTCTTGCTATTTACATTTAAAAAATTAGTGCTCATTTTCTGTGAACTCTAATATTCCAGAAAAAAGGTTTAGGGTAAAGAATGGGTGTGCGGAGCTGCTGAACGAACTTTAATTTCAAGGCCCTTGCATATGGAATTTTCTGACTGATTGGGGTAGTCTATAATCTCACAGTTATTCTATGATCAAGAACAGAAAGAAAATATAAGTAAACATTTTTTTAAATGATCTTTTATTAAACTGTATTAAAAGAAATGAAATAATTCCCTCTGAAAAGGAGGCTCGTAATAATGATAATAATAATAATGTGACTTAATATAAAAGCGCGCGACGAAAATATTGAATATTATATTTATATAAGAGAGAAATTTTTATATTTTCAGTTACATTATTATTATTTGTATTACAAGCCCCCTTCTCAGATGACATTTTTTTATTGCTTTTTGCACATCTCAATAAAATCATGTTACTTAAGAACATATTTTAATAATATATTTCCCTTTCTGCTTTTCAGTTTGTGTAGTTTGTCCAAAAAATCAATTTTTTCATCTTTAATTTTAATTTTTATGATTAAAACCAAAACTAGGCGTTCTATTGAAAAAATGATGGATTAATAATTTTTTGCTCTTTTTTGAGTGAACAACTCTTGTCTAATTATTTTTCTTCGTAGCTTGTGTCGTTTGTCCAAAAATTTAATTTTTTTATTTAATTTTTTACGATTAAAACCAAAACTATGCGTTCCATTAAACAATTATTAAAAATAAATTTGTTGTTCTTTTTTGGATGAACAATTTTTATCTCATTATTTCTTTTCGTAGGTTGTGTCGTATGTTCAAAAATGTAATTTATTTTATTTTTTAAGATTAAAACCAAAACTACGTGTTTCATCAAAAAACGTTCAATGGCAAATTTGTAGCTCTTCCTTGGGTGAACACTTTTTGTCCTTTTTAACATTTTTTAATTCCACTATTATTTTTTACAAATAAAACAAAAATTACGCATCCTATCAAAAAAAGATTAACAACAAATTTGTAGCCCTTTTTGAGTGAGCAACTTTTGTCTTATTTTTTTTTCGTAGCTTGTGTCCTTTGTTGGAATTTTGTATTATTCATAATTAATCCACCTCTTCCTAATATTATTATTATTGTCATTTTAAGAAGTTTGTGCTTACTGTTTCTTTATAT
>CAKNXH010000595.1:7281-33116 GCA_932178445.1 Andricus quercusramuli
TTTGGCAAGTTAGGGATTGATTTATAGTTCTCGCCCTATAACATAAGACGAAAAGTCTCTCACATATGAATACGCTTTTATGTTCACAAGTTTGCTACATAACCTGAAAATGATATTTATCAAATCATTATATCTACACGGAGAAAAATGGATGGTCAAAGTTAGAGGGTCAAAATTTAGAGAGCCATTCTGTTCTTCTGGATGGTCTAAAGAGCCATCCACAATTTTTTTGACATAGTCGGAGAGGCTCTCATTTTATGACCAGTCTGAATGTTATAAGAAGATCAGACTCACCATCAGGGATAAGCCAGGTATCCTTTCGGGATGGTCAATACGATCATCTTGCTTTCGTTCATTTCGACCATCCGCGGAAGGGTAAATGACCCATCTTCGGAGGGCCAACCTGATTAGTTACCGTTGGCGTATTTATTTAAAATGATTGAATGTTTTCATTTCATCCAAATCGATCATTTATTTCTAAAGAGAAAATCTAATAAATAATTTAAATTTCACTTTATAAGTCTTCATTGTGAACAAAGAATTATTTTTAATAACTTCACTCTAATTACTTGCTGCACACAATTGCTTTTCACATTCAATCATTTCAAATGAGCGCGCCAACCTCAACCAATCTGGTTGTCGATGCGATGCATGCAGTGTGAAAGGACACGAGAGATAGGAGCACCGTGGTCTAGACTTCTAGAGCACTTTCGGAGTGAGTGAATGCCATTTTGAGCCATTCAGCGTCACATTTGCTGTTTATTGAACTTAAACATGTTTTTAATAAGTTTAAACTCCTTTTGGATATTTTGAATATTCGTGGAGAGTGAAGTGCATAAGAGAGAACACGATGGAAAGTGAATTAAGCTTATTATTTTGAATTTTCAACGTCAAATTTGATGCTTCTAAGGGACTTAGGATAAAGGCGTAAATGGACATTCAGGCATCAATTTCTTGTCACCGTGTCGTTTCAAACTGAAAACGTGCAAAAAATTTCAGCACTCATTGATGAACCAAAAAGTAACCAGATGTGGGATATTGGTCTATGAATGTGTCCTTAGCCTTTCATGCTCTAAAAAATATAATTTTATTATATATTTTTTTTTTAATTTCGTTTTTTTGTAATTTTATATATATATATTTTATAATTTTCAGTCTCTTATAGGAGAGAGAGAGACTGGAATACGTAGGTTAAGGAAAACAAATATAGAAAATGTAGGATAATCAAATTGACCCCCTAAGATGGCCACATCGACTGTCCGAGGAGATCAAGTCGAGTATCTAATATGACCAAATCGACCCTCTATGATGAGTGATTCGACCCTTTATAATGATCAATTCCGCCCTCTGTGATGATCTGTTCGACTCTCAATGATGCTTGAGTCAACCGTCTGAGATGCCCAAGTCGACACTCTTAGATGATCGATTTGAACCTTTTGTTTTAACCTTCCAGAGATAGTCGCTTTAGCCATCTTCAAGAGCTGTCCTATAGATGACCCAGCAATATAGTCTGTCTGCGCATGTAGATGGCCTAACTGACTTGCCATTTTTCTCCGAGTATTCTCATTGCGATAATATTTTGTGTTTAAATTCTCTTCATTATATTATGCCCATCAGATTTCGAATACATGTTTGTTTTAAGGTAAGGGTTGTGTTATTAATTAAACTGAATGCCGAAGCGAGCAATGCGAAAGATAGGCTCTCTGGAAATAGGCTATATTAAAATTGGGCCTGTCTAGTTAGAGGTCCAAATAGCGTTTCCTTAAAAACGAATTCATCGTTTTGGGTTCCTTTTCAACAAGAAAGGGTTCCTTTTTCTTGCAGCTCCTTTGGAACCAAAAATTTGTTCCAATGGAAACCTCAGTTTTTCCGTGCTTACTTATCTACACCTTGAAATTCAAAAGCCACTCTCAGTGCAATTCATATTTTTCCTCAGCCAGAATAATATTAAATAGTAAAATACATCTTATTATTGAACTTCTTTATTTATCTTATTTCATTTTATTATATATTACGTCGTAGAGCAATGTTACACGCACGCCGCACGCATATAGCATAGTAAGTTAAGTAAAAAAAAGAGAAGTAAATAGTTGGATCTGTATGTATAACGTATTAGTATTTGAATAAAAATTATTTTACTATCACGAGACTAATCACCAAATCTCACTCTAAGAAAAAAATGCCGTGAATAAAAAAAACGGTCACATGAATATTTAAATGTTTCACTTCTGCGTGAAATCTATGACCTAAGAAGTATTAATTTTCGGGCTAAAATGACGGATATCCGGTATTTATGAAGGAAATTTTTCTAATTCTATTTGGAACAACTGCCACTTTAGTAAACTTGTGATCGAACGTTGGCATCAGCGTCGCGTCAGCTGGGATATTGGTAGAAATATTTGAAGAATAAGACATACGGAAAAGCTTAAAAAAATATAGTGGGCTGATTGACCGAATATTATATCCGAAAGGCCATAATACCCTCGCTCTTCGCGCCACACGCGCATCTGGTCATCGCTCCCGCTTCAGCTATTCTACCACTTCTGCCTTCCTATAAAGTATAAAGGAATATGCACTTGCAGCGAAGAGCAGACACGTCATGCGAATCCGATTAAAGCGGCTCAAGTCCTATTCCCGTTAACGCATAACATTTGGGGATAGCTGATCCTGTACTACCAAATTATGCTTCTTGGCTTACCGAAGACTAATGATCATAACAAATTTTCCTTCTTTTATATCTTCTCTATATAATAAAATTATATTTAAAGGAATAATTCCTGCCTTTGATACAGAACACACTTGAATTCTACCGAAAATAGCGATTTTTCTGGTGAAAATAATAAAACAATAATAAAATAATAAAAAGTAATAGAGAAGAGAAAAAGAATGAGAGAAGGAAGAATAAGAGAAAAATGAGAGAAGAGGAAATGAAGAGTAATAAAAGAGAAGAGGAGATACAGAACAGAAGAGAAGAAGAAGAAGATAAGAGTAGAGGAGTTGAAGAGTGAAAGAGGAGAAGAAAAGGAACAGTAAGAAAATTATATTTTCTCTTCTCTTATTTTGTATCCTTTTTCTTCTCTTATTTTCTTCTCTTCTATTCGAATTCCTTTCTATTTCTCCCTTTTTTCTATTCTTTCCATCTCTTCACTTTTTCTTCTTCCCTCCTTTTATCTCGTCCTCGTGGAATAATCATTTTTAAAAACATAATATTCGATTTCTTAACTTTTCAAATAAATGACAAACTTATGAATGAAGGCATAAAAAGTAACATAAAACTTTTTTCTGCGCGTTTTTAATAACATATAATGTAAGTTGTTGTAAAAATGATTTGAGACTTTACAGCCTGAAATTGTTTAAGCAATAAGAAACAGGGTAATTGTTCGAGAAAATAGGAGATTGATAGGAAAATAAATTCATTTTAATGATATTAATGTAAGTATCATATTCCTAAGATTTCGAGTTGAAATATATTGCAGTTTCAACAAAATAGTGGAATTTTCAATAAAAGAAATATGTTTCTTCAACCCAAAAAAAAAAATTTAACAAAAGAGTTGTGTTTTGTAGCCAAAAAGTCGAATATTTAAAAAAAAACATTTAAAATTTGAATCCGAGAAGATGAATTTCGGAAAAAAATTGATTCTCAACCAAATAAAATGAATTTACAAACAAATAGTTAAACTTTTAAAAAAATACGAATATTCAACAAAAAGGTTCAATTTCGTCTAAAAAATGACTTTTCAAGTGAATATTTTAATTTATAACGGAATAATTGAATTTCCAAAAAAATATTGAAATTTTTAACGGAAAGAGATGATTTCTGGACCAAATATAATAGCAGACTTTTCAATAAAGAATAATTAACTTTCAACTATAAAAGATGAATTTTCAACCAAAAAAGATGAGTCTGCTACCAAAAGATAAATTATCGATTCAAAAGGATGAATATTCTATCAAAAAAGACGGATTTTCTATCGAAAAAGATCGATATTCTATTAAAAAAGACAAAAAAAGCAAATGCTTAACAAAACAGTTAAATTTTCAAGCAAAAAATATTAAGTTACAAGTAAATATAAATTAATTTTCAACAATATAATTAAATTTTTAACCATATAGTAAACTTGTTAACCAACAGAAATGAATTCTGGACTAAAAATATAATAAAAGACTTTTCAATTCAAAAAAATTAACTTTCAACCATAAAAAATATATTTGTAACCAAAAAAGATGAGTTTCCTACCAAGAATGAATTTTCAATTCAAAAGGATGAATTTTCAATCCGAAAAGATGAATTTTCGACCAAATAATATGACTTCAACAAAATAGTGCAATTATCAACAAAACAATCAATTGTTCCATCATATAGCAGAATTTTTTATTAAAATAGATAGATTCTGGACCAAAAATATTATAGCAGACTTTTCAACGAAAAAGAATTAACTTTCCACCATAAAAGATGAATTTTTTATCTAAAAGGACTGATTTTCTATCCAAAAAGACAAATGTTCAACAGAAAAGTTTATTTTTTTATGAAAAAGATTACTTTTCAACAGAATAATTAAATTTTCAACCGAATAGCACATTTTTTTACAAAAAGAGATAAATTCTGAACCAAAAATATAATAGTAGAGTTTTAAATTATAATTTTATTTCAACACAAAAAGATGACTTTTCTAATAAAAAATAAATTCAAAATTATCAATTATCTATCCAAAATGATGACAGGCAATAGAACAGTTATTTTCGACTAAAAGAGATGAATACAGTATAATAATAGACTTTTCAATTAAAAAGAATTAATTTTCAACCGAAAAATATGACTTTTGATAAATTATTTGAATTTTCAACAAAATAATGAAATTTTCCACCATAAAGTAGAATTTGTAACCAAAAGACATAAATTTTAGAGTAAAAATATAATAGTACATTTTTCAATGAAAAATAATTCACTTTCAATACAAAAAGGCGACTTTCCTACCGAAATGTGTATTTTCACTCAAAAAAGGCCAATTTTCGACCAAAAGGATGAATTCTGAACCGAAAACATAAAAGTAGACTTTTCAATTCAAAATAATTAACTTTCAAACAAAAATAGTCAATTTTTCTTATTGGGTTCTATTAATTCAGTTATCATTTTGGCAAAAAAAAACGTAAAAGAGGGAAATTTTCTTGAAAATAAAGGAAAAAAAGGAATTCTTAAGAAAGGGAAAAGAGGGGAATAGGGGAAAGAGTGCCAAGTCTGTAATTTAAAAAACCGCAGTGAAAATGTTTCGCAAGGAAGCAACTGATATTATTTCATAATATAAATTCCAACGTTTCGCTAGAAAAGGGCCCATAACTTTTAAATCTTAAATATAAAATGATATTCGATATTTTAGCGGAGATGCTCGATAACACTAAGCACTATTCTAAGCACATTTTTTGTCGAAGAACAAGACGATATTTATTGAAAAATTAAAAAAAAAATGTTTACGGTTTATAAAAAAAAAAAAAAAAAAACACTGCTATTGCCCGATTTTCTTAGTCATTTTCCACCCTGATTAACGTTCATTCTAAAAAAAAATCGGGATGAATGCTTCCAATAATCATATTCTGAAATTTAATCTCCTTATGACAATTTTCAATTTAGCATTATACAATTTTGAATTTGAAGCTATTTATTGATTTGAATTTTAAATAAATAAATAAAAATTAAAAATATATCGCCTTTTTTTGCATGATTTTTACCATCTTTGTTTGATGAAGGGTTAAATTAAAAGTTATTAATTTTAGGACGCTCAAATTCCAAATTTGATATTTGAAATTTTGCGCTGAAGATGCGAGATAAATCAGTGCAAAATTAGAGAAGAAAATAATAGACTGCAAAATATTGCAAAATCACGTCATGGGTGATTAAAGATCGTTACAGAAAAGACTTTATTCGGAAGTAATCGTGATGTAATAAGCGTGAAAAGAGCCTGCCTGGAAATGTGACATTCTAGCCTGCAAGGACTAGTCACTATATATAGTATAGACAGGGATACAGATATATATTATACACTATGCAGGACACCCCTTCGTACCTACTCACGTAGAGGAGGGATTGTCTACGTTCTACAAGGGTGGGGACAAAACAGGCTATAGAAAGTATGTGCATACCATATATACATATAATACATACATATAGCGTCCTATAGTGTACACAGTACACTGTATGTCTACCATGAGCAGTTTGCCTCCTGTGAACAACAGTTCATACCTATTATACCCCTCTATCGGGTGTCTCGGATTTAAATGAAAGTTCTTCACTTAGGGTGCCATTTCATTGGCCACCGTTTCACTACAACTAATCGATTACGAAATCACATCGTGTTTGCATCTCTGTTCATTTCGGCGGTAAATTGATACATTTCAATTCGGAAATTTCAATTTGATCATTTTCAATCTCCCACCGAAATAAAAACAGGTGTAATCTGTTTCCTCTTCTCCTTATCTATCTTTCTTTTCTTCATTTCTTTTTCACTTCTCTTCCTCTTCTCTTCCCTCTTCTTCTCCTCTTCCTCTTATTTTTATCTCCTCCTCCTCCTCCTCTTCTCCCTCCTTCTCCTCTACTCTGATTCCTTTATTTTTTCTCTTTTCTTCCTCTTCATTACCTCTTCTCTCACACTCTTACTCTCTTATTTTCTTCCTCTTCTCTTCCATTTTACTTCCCTTCCTCTTTTTCTTCACTTTTCTTCCTCACCAAGTATGTCATAGTTTTGTGCTCCTTACTGGTTGAATGCAGGATGTAATAAAGATCAATCTTCACTTCTTCTTCACTTATTCTCTCATTTTCTTCTCCTACCTTTTATTCTCCTCTTCTAATCATGTATTTTCCTATTTTTCTCTTCTATTCTGCTTAACTTCTTCTCTTCTCTTTCTCTTCCCTTTTCCAATAATTTTTCTCTTCACTCCCCTTTTACTTCCTTTTCTCTTCTTGCTGCTCTTCTTCTCCTCCTCCTCTCCTCTTATCCTGGATCTCTAGTGCTCAGGAAATTTTAAATTCCCCGATTTCTCCCAAAATTTATGTAAAGAAAAATATTATTTATTCACACGTGCCAAACTTATTCTCATTCACAGACTGAACTGATAAATATTAAACAAAACTACGTTGCCAAACACGAGTATAACACCACCTGTTTAGCGATAGTTGCTTATGTTCTTTTCATGTTAATTATATTTTTCTCTTAGACTGAAAGCTATCGGAATTCTCTATAGGATTGTCCAGGGTTAAGTCATTTTGTCCATTTTTATATTGAAAAAGTAGTGCAAATTTCAATGTTTTCTTAAAATTTACATCAAACCTAATATAAGAAATATTTTTTATTGTCCTTGGGATAGTTTTAAAAATAAATGTCGATACAATATCATCAACATATCACCATTATTTTGATTTTTTGCTTATATGGTGCGGTGCGACATGTTTGAAGTTGAATTCAAAATCTTGGAAAATTTAAGAATTTTCTCTGCTGAAAGAAACATTTTTGTAAAATATATTAAATGAGTAATCATGCGGTTTTTATAAAATTTATTACAAATATGTATAATTGTAAAATGTTTATTGTATTAGATATTATTTAAATTTAAAGAAAACATTGAAATGTGCACTATTTTTTATACATCTCTTCTGTTCTGAATCTTACCTTCTCTTATCGTCCTCTTCATTTCCTTTTATCTTATTCTCTTATTCTTTCGTTTCTTCCCTTCTTGCTCTTCTCTTCGTCATCCCTTCTTCTCTTTCTCTCTTTTCATTTCTCTTCTCATCAATTTTCTTCCTCTTTTATTCTCTTCTCCCATTCCTATCCTTTTCTCCTTTCTAAATTTATTCCGCGACCCTCATTCTCTTTCTTTTCCTTTTCTTCTTCTCTTATATTCCTCTTCTTATGTTCCATTCTGCATCTTTTCTTCTGTATTATTAGTCTGCATTTCCTCTTCTCTTATTCTTTCTCTTCTTCTCGTCATGACTTCTCTTTTGGTCACCTTACTTTTCGATTTCTCTTCATCTTTCTTTTTCTCCTCTTTCTCTCTACTTCCTATCATCATATTCTCCTCTTGTTCTCTCATATTCTGCATCATTTCTTTACTTTACTTTATACTCTTCTTCTATTCTCTTCTCTTGTTTTTTTCTCTTATATTCAAATTCCCTTCTTCCCTTTTTTTCTTTCCTCTTCACTTCATTTCCTTTTATATTCTTGTCTCCTATTCCTCCTATTCTGCGTCCCTTCTTCTCTTCTCTTCTTTTTCCTTTACTTCTCCTCCTCCTCTTGTATTCTGCACCGTTTCTTCACTTTTATTACTCTTTATTTCCTATTCTATTATTTTCTTATTATCGTATTCTATCTCTTCTAATTAAAAAAGAGACTTCTTTTTCATTTCTTCTTCCCTCATATTTCTCGCTTTCTCTCTTTTTCACATATTTTTCTCTTCATTCCCTCCCTTTTATCCTCTTTTCCTTTCTTTTCCCCTTCCTTTCCACTTCTCTTTCTCTTTTTCTCTTCTATTCTGCACCATTTCTTTCCTATTATTACACTTTTGTTCTCCTTCATTTTTTTTCTCTTATCTTCTTTTCTGCTATTCGACTACCATTAATCTTTTCTGTTCCTCTCTTCGTCACTTCTTTTCCTCTTAATTTTCTCTTATTTTATCCCATTCTCCCTCCTTTTTTCTGCAATTATTATCATTTCCTCTTCTTTTCCTCCTCTTCTTCTCTGCTATTCCTTTTCCCTTCTTCTTTTCTATTTTCTTTCATTCTTCGTTTGATTCAGTTTCCCTTCATTTCCTCTTTCCTTTTTGTTCCATTTCTTCTAATTCTCTTCTCTTCTGCATCTTTTCTTCTCTTCTATTCCTCTTTTATTCCACTTCTCTTCTTGAATTCTGCTCTTCTTTCTTTCTTTCTTCTTATTCTCTTTTTATTTTCTTCTTCCTCTTTTCTTCGTTTTTCTCCTCTTCTATTCTATTTCCCTTTTCTTTTCTTTCTCTCTTCTTCATTTTTCTTCCTCTTAATTTCAACTCCTCTTCTTCTCTTCTATTTTGCTTCGATATGATACCACGTAGAAGGACTGAAAGCAAACAACGTTTATTAAATGCGAATAGATATGTTTACGTAAAAATTATATTTAAAAAGGAAAGGGTTTTTATTTCTAGAAGTTCAGAAAAAAAACTTACAGCCTAAAAATGGCTCAGGTAGGATAGGGTATTACGACAGGACAATAAGACTGGCAACAAATAAAGACGGATAGAAACGTATAGAGCTTTGGACTTCTATCCGTTTCCATACGAATCTAATATAAACAATATCTTTACGTAAAAAATATATTTAAAAAGGAAAGGGTTGTTTTTCCTAGAAGTTCAGAAATAAAACTCATAGCTTCAAATGGCTCAGGTAGGATAGATAATATTACGACAGGACAATAAGATTGGCAACAAATAAAGACGGATAGAAACGTATAAAGATTTTGACTTCTATCCGTTTCTATACGAATCTAATATAAACAATATCTTCACAATCCTTAATAGTATGTTGCATTACAAGGGGTGAAACACAGCGAGTGTTACATTTCGAGTAATGCATATTATCTTTCATAGCAAATCTATTTAAAATTCGAGTTGTCAAACCCTAGGGCTGAAACAAAATGTTTCAATCCTAGGGTTGCCAACGCCATGTTTCAATGCAATATGCAATATGCAATAATTAAAAAATAATTAGGAGAATGTGGACCCCCGGGAGAGGTCATCTTGGTTGCTCCTCTGCAGATATTCTCCAAGTCGATTCTTAGGCGTCCAGGCGGAAGGGCATTAGCCCGCACGCGTAGGTAGGTTCCTACCGGCGTTGTGGCCGCAGGAATCTGCCTAGAGTTCATTCGATTCCTCGTCCTTGCAAGCCTCCCCGTATTCGTATTGAACACAAGCAACTCGGCTCTCCGGGAGAAAACAAGCATGAAGAGTGACGCTTGGCTCGCGAAGAGGACGTCGGGTGAGGAGGAAAACGGGTAGGGGGAGGGGAAGAAAGGACGCACGAGCACAGGGCCAACATCGGGGAGACGTGAGACGGTATCCTAGGCTGAGAGCGTCACGTCGTCATGCCGCGTTCTTCTTTGATTCAGTGAGAAGCCGGTAAACCGAGGATCGCAAGATAAGTTCCAGGTTTGGTTGGGTCGGTCCTGAAAAAGAAAAAAATATGTCCTTTCCCAGGAAATCGGTGCCTGGAGCGTCTATACGAGCCTGCATTCGACCCTGCAATCCTGCGCTCGCGCGCCCTCTTCAGACACTCTGTGAGATGAAGAGAGATGAGTGTGTGAGAGAGAGTGAGAAAGACACCATGCAATGGTGTGCTCGCGCGCGTCATCTCCAGTGCGAGAGAGACAGGGGAAGAGAAGGAGAGAGATTGAGTGAGAGAGAAGAAGGAGAGATTGAGTGAGAGAGAAAGGGTGGCATCGAGTGGGGAAGGGTGGGCGAGGCAGGCAGAGACGAGACAGGAGTGGGTGACGTCCTACCGGAGAGTGGGGGAGGTTAAAGAGGGGAATCATCGGCGTCGTCGTCGATGAGAAGGTCACGCAACGTAGTCGCCACACACTATTTAAATAATGTAGTATTTCTATCCGCGAGAGCACACTACCTCCAAGACGCGGAGAGGCGATTACGAGTGCGACAAGGACCCACGAAGGAGAGAAGAATCGAAGGAAGCGCGTATAGTCGTACATTCAATATACCTATAGATTTCAACTTTCTGAAGGCGCCCAATCGTAAGAGAGAGAATGAGACGGCATGACGGAGGGGAAAAAATGAAAAATAGAGCGCTCCGCCAGAATTCGGAGCGAAGCGAGAAGGCGAGATAGATGGGTTTAGGGATCCCGATTTCTTTGTCAGCTCTCAAAAACACAAATAGAAATATACAGGAATAATTCAAAGGTTCTAAATCTGGATCTCAGATTCTTATAAGAGCTCATCGCTTTTAATTTTGTTTGTCTCTGAATATTCAATATCACATAGTTTAACAAGTTTTTGCTACCTTTTTTTGCTTGAGAAGGCCTTAAAGAGATGGTTCGTTTGATATATCGATTTAATTTCAGATTTGGGATGTAGTGTTGAAAATTGGAATATTGAATTAAATTTGGTGATGGGTATACAGATCGAATGATCGATTATTGAAATAAGCGAGATATAGTAATTAAGGAGTGTTCATTTATAGTATACTTTTCATAGCTTTCATTATTATCTACTATTATTATCTACTATTCCTTTGCCTAATTTATTAATTTCCTCAGCCGCGCGACAGGCCCTTTGTCAGCGACTTTACACGTGCATACACAGACTTGATTACATACCGACGATAGTGATACCTTACATTTAATGACACGTGGATTGTATGTACTACCCTTCAATTATACTGAAAATCGATGTACAAATTGTTAGATAATTTTGCGATTTCGAGAGAGACCACTTCTACGTCTGACCATAACTGTCCTACTCCACTGTAGCTCCGCTCTATGTATATTCTTCACCCTTATTGGTATGATTATTTTACACATCTTAGAGCTGACTAAAGACTCAAGACATTTTATCCTAAACAGCTTAATCACCCGACTTTCTCGTTACTGACAAATCTTCCTAGAAACAATTTTACTCGAAGAGAATCTATTATTAAAACTTAAGGGTCTCGGGGCACGAGGGCGTAAGTTCCAAATTTTGGAAATGCATTTTATTGGCTTGCACTGATTATTTTGACCTAACTCATGTCTCTGTAGATGTCTTTGTAGTTATTGTTGAACTAATTACTACTTTTCGCTTGTTCTTTTCAAAATGCAATAAAGCTAAGTAACACAGAAAAAAACTAGAAATTCAATTTTGTTTCACGTCATTTTCCAACAAAACTCATTTTGAAATACAGTTATGTTCGCTCTCTCGATCAATTTAAAAACTGAAAAACAATTACCATATATGGTCCAACTTTGTTTCAGTACATTTTTATGTCGTTTCTTTCTTCAAAACGAAACCTGATTTCTTAATGTCAACAGCTTAAAAGTACTCTCTTTTTTTTTAATGAAATGAAAAAAGTTATGCGGTTTTTTCAGTGGCAGATTGGGCGTTTTTTCACGATGTAATAGAGCTAAGTAAGGTAAATGTACCAGTATATATTTTTGAAAAATATTTTAAGAGTAACATTCAATGATAAAACATTTTTCAGAATTTTCAGAATTTTATAGTAAGTAATGGGGATTAAAAGCATTCAAATTTTTTTTCTATATCGAGTTTTTTGTTTCTACACTATTTTTTAAATTTATTTTAAACATTTCGTTTTAAGAAGGAAATGCAACAGGCAAAAAATTTTATTTTTGCTTAAGGATGTTAAAAAAATGATTAATTTTTTTTATTGATAATGCAATTTGAAAAAAAAAGTTTAAACAAACACTGACCAAGATTTCGAACAAAAATAACGACGATATTCGTAAGCAGGGGACTTTTTTATACTTTCAAACAAGAGGAAATTCAGGGACATTCATTCTTTTGTTCCCTTACTTAAATAATAAATACTACCTACAATGGGGTTGTGGCATGTATTTTAGATAATATAATTTTTAAATACTGCATACAATTCTGAAAATTTCAGTACATTTAAAAATTTGGTTAAATACATCATTTTTGAGAAAAAAAAATATTAAAGAAAAAGGATCGAAACATCTATTCTAACTCTGTGACCTTGAAACTTCACATCCTGCAAATCGCTGAACCAATCAGAATAATGGTCTGCAGTTGCTCCATTGACTAACGGAGTATCTAGCAGACAGCCGGTGAAAATTCAATTTACGATGTCTAAGAGAGATATTTGTTTACTCAGAATTGTCAAAAATCAGCAGCCAATCGTTACCCAATATCACTAAAAAATACAATTTAAAAAATATATAAAACCTCAAAAAGATAGTAACAAAATAATATAATTCAAGTGCATGAGAGTGAGATATTTCCAAACATAAACACGAAAATAGGTTACGTTAAATGTTTACACTTCGAATTGCCAGCGGCCATATTGATTCCCCCATCAACCGGAAAATCTTGCTACCGCTGAACCAATCAGATTTTCCCGCAAAAATTCAAAAAGCATACTTTTTAAATATAAAAAAATATGGAAACTTCTTTGAAAAAATTCTTCTTCAGTAATTTCATTCATTTTTTAGTGCTCTTTTAATTTAACTAGAAATCAAAATAGTTAAATTGAGCAAAAACCCCATTCTATACATTTTTTTTCATTCTCTTAAGTTCTTGTGAATCCCCTTGAGTCCCCTTGAATTGTTTTTAATTCACTTTACATTTCTGGAATTTACTCGTGGTTAACCCCTAGGAATTTCCAATTCTCTATTATAATCTCGTACCCTTTTTGCAGAAATTCCATGTCAGACTTTAGAGAGACTATGTGTATTAAAGTTAAAGACAATTTTATCTGCTTAACCGTCTAGAGCCTAGAGTCTAGATAATCCATTCTGCTATCTGCAAACAGTGGTGTTAACATTGATTGTGAAGAGTGATCAATACTCAGTAGCAGCCAAGCTATCACTCCTGCCATAAGGGTTCTATTTTCCCCACTGCGATACAGGGCACGCCATGCCACACGACACGTGAGTGTCCGCTAACAGTAGACAATGAAATTACTTCAGCATATATTGCACAAGTATTGATCCGTCCTCTCGCTTCTACTTTAAGTACAAACCAGTTTTAAAATCTATTCCAAATGATGCCAAATCAAATAACTCACAACTAGTTAACTAGAGACCAGACAACCTTATTAACTTTCCCCGAAGCATCTGAGTCAAGTTCAGAAATTTTACATACGTCCTTTCAGAGGTGGCTACTTGACCAGATTCTATATCTCGAACGGCGAACTCGTGAAGCTTCAAAATCCCATGCAAATTATACCGGGAACACTAGCGCCCTCACTGAGTAGAACCATGATCGGTAGGGTGTTGTGCATGAATCACGTAAATTTTTCTTCTGAAATTTGGAAACAGGCAACTCCTTTTTGTAGGGCCTGAAAATTTGAGCACCTACGATCCCCAACCCTTTTTTACGTAATTTTTGCCAACTTAATTTTTTTTAAAGAATTTATTTAGGAGTAATCCAAAAATTACGTAAGACGATTTAGAGGGAGGGGGATTTGGTAAAATCTTACTGTTTCTCATGAATTAACAAAGTAGTTCAAATCTAAAGTAAGTAGTTGAATTATCAAACAAAAAAGATTTGTCAACCAAACGGTTGAGTTTTGAACGAAGAAGATTAATTTTCTATCAAAAAAGACAACTTTTTCAACAAATGATGTACATTTGTAACCAAATAGTTGAGTTTTCAAACTAAGAGAGCTGAGTTGTCAACCAAAAATGGAATACTTAAAATTAAATTAAAAAAATTAATTTTCAATTTCAAAATTTTCAAAATTATCAATCAAACAGTTAAATTTTCAACCGAGAAGATTAGTTTTCTACCAAAAAAACGAATCTTTTTTACAATATACATGATAGTCATCAATAGTTAAATTTTCAGTTTGAAAAATTAATTTCCAACTAAAAAGATGAAGTTTCAACAAAAAATGTAATAGTAAATATTTAATCCAAAAAATATTTAAATTTTTAGTTTAGAACAGACAGTTGAATCATCAGCAAAAAGTTGCAATTTTAACAGAAAAGTTTTCATTTCTACCAAAAAAGAGGAATTTTCAACAAAAGACATTAATATTTAATCGAATATTTACCTTTTGAACTAAAAGGATAAATTTTCTATCAAAATGGTATATTTAAATTTTCAATTGAAAAAATTAATTTTCAATAAAAAAAACGACTTTTTAGCAATATATTTGAGTTTTTGGCCCATGGAATAAATTTTCATCTAAAATTATGAATCTTCAACTATACAATATACATATGCATACATATGTATAGTTGAAGAACAAATAAGTTAATTTTCTACCATACCGTTTAACTTTTGTTTTCTAGTGATTAGCAAACGTGAAAATATCTTACGTAAGAAATGTTTCTGTCTGTAGTCTCCCTCCTCCGTTTAAGACAATATAGAAATATCATTGCCCCCCCCCTCACCCACCCAAAAGACTTTACGTAATGTACGTAAGGCCACTAGGGTTGAGCGATTATAGGAAAAACAGAAGCGATTCTCAAGAATTGATTCACGAAATTGAGGGCCCCGATCAAAGAAACGGTTAAAAATGTATGGTCCTTAGAGTGAATCTATCTCAGTAATCGATGAATAATTCAATTTTGTAAAAATAATACTTTTATTGAATCAACCACAATTATTCATTTATTTTTAAAACTTTTCAATTTTTTGAAACATCTTAAAATCTGTTAAACCACCGTATCCCTTGAAATTTTTTTAAATATCGCGTAACGTCCTGAAATCTTACGAAAGCCCTTCAATATTATCCATTTCTTTCAAATTATTTGGAATTCCCTTACAATTTTTCGAAATCTAAAGAAATCATTGAAATTCTTTGAAATCTCGTAAACATTCTTGAAATCCGGGGAAATTATTCAGAAACTATCAAAATGTCTTAAAATTCCTTGAAATCTATTAAACTCTTTAGAAATATCTTTAAATCTTTCAAAATCTCTGTATATATTTTGAAATCTCTGAGAATCCAGAAGATGATGGAATCCTTCAAAAACTCTTGAAATCGTTTAAAATTTTTGAAAATCCCGTGAAACACTTTAAAATATTTAAAATCTCACAAATATCCCTTAAAATCTGAGGGAACTATTTAGAATCTCTTGAGGTTCTTTGAAGATTCTTGCAATCCAAAAAAACTCTTGAAATATTTTGTAATTTCTCGAAATCCTTCAACAGCCCTTGAAATGCCCCAAAATCCTTTAAAATCTTCAAGAATCCCCTAAAAAAAATTTGAATCCAGAAAAATCTCTTAAAATCCCTGAAAATCCAGTAAAATACTCTGAAATCTTTAGCTATTCTCCCATGCAGAAATCGCCATACTGGTTCCATTTTACCGATCGGACCCTGATCGGGTTGGCCCGGACTGTCCCGGATAGGGTACATTTCGTGGTTTCAGCATCGTGTCAGACCCGGTGGCCGTGGGTTACAGCCTATAACGACACCTAGTATGTGTGTTGGGAAGTGGCGAATGTCTTGCGTGCAGTTTTGACAGCTATTTAATTTTGAATTAAATTTTAAGTGTGATAAATGAATGAGGTTTCAATAAACAATGCCAAAGTGTAAAAGCACTCTGCGGGTTCAGAAACACCGTGCGATAACCAGGATACCATATTTACGAGACGGAAATGCAAGTAAGTAAATCAGTGAAACCTAACCTCAATATTAAAATTATTATTAAACTTGTTTATCAAGATTTATATGTTCACGGCTATCCTCAATTGACATTATTGTTTTTTTAATCAATAGGAAATTATATAGCTCATAATTTAATACCTATAAATAATTACGGTATCAATTTGTAAATATAAGGTTATGTTCTAAGAAGACTGACAAACATGTATTTCATTATATTTTAGGTTCTCAAGCTGATGATGAAGATGAAGATGAAGAGAAAGAAAATATTGGCAACGAGGTTCGAACGAATTTTGATCATCTTGAGAGTCCCACTTTATCAGCAAGAATCCGGTTAAAGCACATACAGTATAAGCTTCTTTTTCGTTGAAATTGAGTGCCAAATATCTATTTTAATCTGCTGGAGATTATATTTATCTAGTTTTGAAAAAAGGTATGTAAAAAAGTCAAGCTTTTCTAAAACATAACCTCACAAGGCAAGACGCGGTAATGAAAACTAACGTTCCATTATGTTCACTCTATTTCTAATGATGTTCTATATAATATGATAATTAAAATAAATGTTTTAAATACACGAACTTTGTTTTTCATTAATTATTTTAGAAAAAATACCAAAATTTTACAAATATTATTAAGAACAGGAAATTAATCGGGATCCGGTCCGGGATCGACCTGGCAGCCAGATCGGGCTGCCACGTTCGGCACCGATCGGGCCGTCTGTTTCATCACGGGTCTGGCCCAGGTCGGTTTCCCGATCCGAGCCGGATTTGGCCAGATCCGTACCCGATCGGGGCCATGGCAAAATTTCTGCATGGGCTGGGGAATCTATTGAAAGCCTTGGGAATGTCTCAAAATCTCTTAAGATTCCTCGTAATCCCGCACATTTTTTGAAATATTTTTAAATCTCACAAAATCCCATAAAAACCATTAAAATCTTGTAAAACTTAAAAAAAAAAAGTTAATTATTTAAGAAACACTTAAAATCCTTAAAAACTCAATAATATCTCTTAAAATCTCTCGAATTTACATAAATTACTTTGAAGTCTTTAAAAATCCCGGGAAGTCTTCGGAAATCTTCTAGAGAATTTTTCACAATCTCTTAAAACCCTTTTAAATCCTTTGAAATCTTTAGGAATCTTATGAAATCCTTCAGAATCTCTTAATATCCTTTCTCCTTGAATTCTTCAAAATTTGAGCTTGGAATCCTGTAAAGCTTGTATAGTCGTTTTAAAATCCCATAAATCTCTCTTGAAATCCCGTAAAATCCTTTGAAACCTTTGGGGATCCATTGAAATTCTTGAAAATCCAATAAAATCTCTCACAATCCCGTAAAATACTCGGCAATTTTTGAAAATTTTGAGAAATCTTTCACAATGTCTTGAAATCCCTAAAAATCCTTTCAAATATTTGTGAATATTACAGTCTTCAGAAATCCTTGTTAACCTTTTCACGTTCATTGAAATCTCGTAAAACTCTTTGAAATCATCAACTCTTCATCTCCTAAAATACCCCGAAATCTCATAAATTGCTTCGAAATCTTTAAAAATTCCGGGAAACCTTTAGAAGTCCTTGTGAATCTTTCACAATGTCTTGAAATTCATTCAAATTCTTTGAAATCTTTGGGAATATTAGGAAATCCCTTGAAATACATTTAAAAAATTGTATTTCGTTAAATCTTTTGAAAAATCTTTGGAAATCACAAAATCCTTCGGAGTCTCTTAAGATCCTTCAAAGTCCATAAAAATAGCTTGTTATCCCTCGAAATCCTTTTAAATAAATTATGAATTCTTCCAATTCCTTCGAGACTTTTTTTTTTGAAAAAAACTTTTTAAATCTTTACGAATCCCTTGAAATCCGAAGAAATGAATCTTATATAAGAATCGGAAAAAACTGAATCAATTCATTTGATTGATCGGCTTAAAAAAATCAATTCATAAATAATCGAATCGAGATCAGTTAATATTAGGACATGCCACAAAGGCCCAGAAAATCTCATAAAATTAACATGGGAAAATTTTTCTTTTCAGAAAAATGAGATTCACGTTTCTGGGTTTGAACTTTTAAACCTAGCTTATAGGAGATTATTTGAATTTGTTGTGGAGTCTCCAAAGAATAATTTCTTGTTAACAACATCAAATTTTTGGCGTCGAAAAATAAAATTGGCAATTTTGCGCAAAATTATTATTATTATTTTGATTTAGATCTAATTTTATTCTGAAATGAGTCTTTGGAATTTATATTTTCATGTAATAATGAGGCAGATCGTCATTTTTAAGAGGAACACTCAATGTGCAGACCATAATTTAATTGTTATCACATTTTAATCCAGATTAATTATAGATTTTGATGGCAATGCGGTGAAAAGCTTTGATTTTTTATAAATTTGTTTGTGTGCATCGCTCAGTGTTAAATATTTGAATGTTATATTAATTATTTCATTGTCGAATATTTATTTTAAACAATTTTTTATATTCGTCGTGAAATTATTTCTTTAATTTTTTCCTTTAAATCACCCCCGCAGACTAATGAATATTGGTCCTCTGGAAGCTGAAAGTCTTTTCTTCATCAGTTTTTTTTTAATTTTTCACGTTTAATACAAGAAGATTGTCTAGAAAGATACTAATTATTTTAACAATTTTTATGATATCCAAATATTGAACGATTAACGACATACTTAACCATAGTTCGAACAAAAAAACCAGATTTTTTTTATATCGTTCGAATAAAACTGTAGAATTAATTTTTAATGAATTGTTTGAGCAATTCAATAATGGTTTCAACCAAAAATTTTGTTTTTAAGAAAAAAAATTTTAATCACCGCATTAATTAGAGAAGAAAGATAAAATTCAAATATTTATTTCAGAACAACGTTGTTTAAAGAAGTTATTTAAAGAAATACACATTGGCTACATAATGGGGGGTAATATCAGAGTGATGTAAATATTTAATAATGAGCGACAAAGTTAACCAAATTGAAAAAATAGTGTTTCCTACCTCTCTTCAAGGAAACGTTACAAATACTGTGATAATAATTAATTGTTTAAACAATTCGTAAATTTTGGAAACAAAGATCAGTTTTCATATAAATAACTAATTGTCCTATTAAACATAAAAAAACGTTTATTTCAATGAATTAGTAGGAAAATTTGTTTTTTTAATAAATTAAGAGAGTTCATACGTGTCAAATTTAGTTTTTTCGAAAATTTTTGTGGCTCGATAAGAGGGGGGGGGGGGGCTAAAATTAAAATTTAATTATTTGAAATTATTCGCTGGACATATGCTTGTTACGGGCCATACCGGAGGAAGAGATCTGGTCGGTTCTGCTTTTCGGCGAACTTAACGATGTAATGAAAAACTTTCTTGTTTTTTTTTTCTTTTTGTTTGTTTAGAAAATAAAAGTTATGCAACTCTTCACATATCAAAATCAGAGTTTTTGAGGACGCGCCGTTCCCTTGACAAAGGTTTTCTCGTATATGGATGCTTCTTTCAGGATGTTCGTTTCACGGTTCGATAATACCTAACAGTACTTCGAACCGTTTTCGCATTTTTTTTTAGAATTAATTGCGTGAAAGCTAGATAGTTTTTTGTTTCTCCTATAAAATTCGTCTTTTGGCACTTACGCCAGCATGCAGTGTGGCCCTTCAACTGTTTCATCTACTCCACTACACTGTAAAAAGTTTCGGTGATTTTTCCTAATAGGTCGTAGGAAATTTTTCCAAAACCATTCGAAAGTATGGGATTTCCTACAAAAAGTGGAAACATTTCGTAAATTTTCGACAAATTTGCCGATTTTTCGGAATAATTTCCGAAAAGTAGTGCCGTTAATAAAGCGCATTTTCTTCTTATGATTATTACATAAAAAATAGAATATTATCTGAAAAAGGACATTTACCGAGATAGTTTCTACTCTTTAGATTATGTATACAAAAAACTAAACATAATTGCTGTTTTTCGAATCTTGCCCCCAAAAAACAGCTTTTTTCAAATTATATTTTGATGTTCCGCAAGCCCCATGTAGTTTAACACGTATTTCCCATAAGAAAAAAAGATGTTTTTGTAAATGTTATTCAAAATCGTCAATATTTGGTGTATCGAGTTGGAACTTAACATTTCTTTTCGCAGCTAGCAATAGAATACGAATAAAAACTTAATTTTTGAATATCACAGCTTTTTTATAGGGTCCCAAAAAAAACCATAAGTGAAAACTTGTGTTTCGCGCGTTTCTGGCGTAATTATAATGTTTGTTTTGTTTTTTAAAATACAAATTGCGTACAATACATACTTATTTGTCAACCTAAAGGGTTCGTTTTAGGCTTAAAATGCCAGGAAATTATCGGGTTATATGATTCTGTATGTAACTCCATATAGGCCATAAGGACCCTTTTATGCGGACGCCCACATTTGTTCCTAACTAAAAAGGTAAAAAAAAGCTGAAAAATTATGAGCAGATAGTTATAAACCATAATAAGTGTTTGAATAATTATGTTTGTGGACTTGCATTTAATTATTATCTCACTAAGTAAAAAGTGGACAAGAAGATACAATTTTTAGAAAAAATTGCAACTAACTAGCATTACTATAGGAGAAGATAGTTATATAAACAATAATAATTTCATTAAACAATTGTGTTTGTTAAATTTCATTAGTCCATACCTCACTCCAAGTACGAAATTGACAAAAAGTGAAAAATTTTCAGAAACAACCGCAGCTATCTAGCATTAATATAGAAGAAGATAGTTATAAACAATACTAATTTGTTTAAAAAATTAGGTTTGATAAATTTCCATGATCACTACCACACTCTAAGTGAAAAGTTGACAAAAAGTTCAACATTTCAGAACAAAACGCAACTTTCTAACATTATTCAAAGAGAATATTATTAAAAATAATATAATAAATTATTGAAATAATTATGTCTATTAACTTTCATATTGGGACATTTTATTTGTCGGATACCCTTTTTTGTCCTTCTTTCCTAAGGTCACCCCCCCCCCCCCACCTAAAAAAAAAAATTCCTGGTTGAGCCTCTATTAGGTGGCATGCCCATTCGAAATTTAATTATCCGGGTTTACCCGACCCTAGTGTCCACCTACATTTGGCTCAAATAGGAAAGATGATAGATACCAATATATTTCTGAAAGTTTTAAAAAAGGATTCAATTATATTTTAATCTTTTGAGAATCAAATGATCTCAATCTGCAAATTTTATAAGCAGAAATTTGTAAAATGCATTTCTGAGATCTGATGATTCATTTTTTATATACATATATGATTTCATCGCTCTCAGATACGTAGGCATACCAGATGTAGTCGCCAGACGTATTCATATACATCTATGCATTCATGACTCATTGTCAGTAAAGTTGAGGTTGAGTTGCAGGACGACATGGACATGCGTTATTGGCTTTGGGAGGTGCAGCATTTTCTTCCTTGAGTTCGAGCCGTTGCGCGCGCATTGGCTTCCATTTCAAGCTCTCACTTGTTCTGACCACTTATATTTGATGAAAGTTTCCTCCACTGTTCTTTTCTGTATGCAAATGCATAACAAAGTAGTTGACATTCGTATGAAAAATGCACACTTGAAATGACATCCATCCAGCGAGTAATGATGTTCATATACGAGATGGAGTGATAAAAAGGAGATCTCTTATAAGAGACCCTGTAACACTTGTGTTTAAGCCTTGAAATCCAAGAGTCTCATATTATATGTACTATACACAAACAACAATTGGATCACCATCTATGGAACAAAACCTACGTTTTACTATTCATGAGTAAAGATTTCATAGAAAAAACTGGGGGTCTGGTAATATTGCCAAAGAAAAAACTGCGGGTTTGGTGAAGTTGCGGATCAAGTGGCATCCTTTAGAACTTAGACTCTAAGAGAACTCTTCTTTAGGGTTCCTTTTGAGTTCGTTGATATCCGATAGATGTGCCGAAAAGCGCGGACCTATTTGAAATCAATAAATACTATGAATAATCATACAGATAAATATTAACAGATGTTTTTCATTATTTTTGAAACAAATTAAATTAAATGATGGAAATACCCAACTTCTCAACAAAATTAATATTAATGCACTATTGAAAATGTATATTATATAATTTTAAATATTCTCGCGCTTTTTGCCAAACGCGCATTTTAAAACGGCGGACTTTCAACACAACCTCAAAAGCTGTCACATTTCATGTGCTCTATCTTCCTTTTAAGAATGACTGATGTCTATAATTTTAATTTCTTTATTAAATTTTTCCCAGTGCAATATTCTAATTCTAATAGAACTCTTTTTGAGAGTTTCTGTTTAGTTCTTCAATATTCGATAGATGGCCAGTTACGGCTGCTAACGCTTTCAACTGTGAATGTACCGAAAAGCGCGGACCTATTTGAAATCAATGAATATTATAAATAATTATACAGATAAATATTGAATTCAAACAAATTTATAAAAATATATTTTTTAAGCAGATTAAATTGAATGACAGAAATATCTAACTCTTAAAAATAATTTTATATTAAGTAATATTGCAAGTTTATATTATATAATTTTAAATAGGCCCGTGGTTTTCGGAGCAAGCGCAGTTGAAAACGTCAGATTTTCAGCATATTAACACATTTCTTTCAAGAATCACTAATCTCTATAATGTTAGTAAATTTATTAAATTTTTCCGAGTGTAATGTTATGTTAAAACTCATAATTCAGATTCCTTTAGAAGAGCTTATCATTTTGAGTTCCTTTTCAGCAAGAGAGGATTCTATGTATCTGGAAATTAACAAGAAATTTTTACAAAATAATCAACCAAAAAATTAATTTTTACCAAGGAGTTAGAATCTGAACCAAGATTTTTATTTTTTTTGTTAGAAATCTGAATTTTCAATCAGAAGATAATTTTATATGAAAAAGAGGAATATTCAAGAAAATTTATGAATTCGTAACCAATAAGTTGAATTTTCATCTAAAAAAGATCAATTTTGAACCGAATAATTGAATTTCACACTAAAAAACATAAAGTTTTAAACAAAAATGGAACAGTTGAATTTCTAGTTCAAAAAATTAGTTTTCAGCAAAATAGATGAATTTTTAAACCAAAAAGATGGATTTTCATGAGAAGAGTTGAATTTTCAACCAGGAAAGATTCTTCGTTCATTTTGATCTCAAAAATATAAATTTTCGAACAAAAAAAAAGAATTTTTACCAAATAAGTTCGACCAAGTGGTGAAATGTTTAACCAAAAGATTATTGCTCTATCAGAATGCCGAATTTTTAACAAAATAACAAATTCATAATCAAATAGTTGAATTTTCATCTAAAGAAGATAAATTTTCAACCAAATGGTTGACTTCCTATTTTGAAAGGCGAATTTTCGACAAGAAATTTGAATTTGTAACCCAAAAAGATCAATTTTTAACCAAAAACAATGATTCTCTAAGAAAATTGTTGAATTTCGAACAAAATTATAAAATGTTACACTAAATAATAAAGTTTTTAACCAAATAATAAAATTCTTAACAAAAAAAAGTGAATTCTCAAACCAAAATATAATAAAAGACCTTTTTAACAAAAAAGATTTAACTTTGAACCGAAAGTAGTTGGATTTCAACCAATGGTGTGAAATTTCTACCAAAAGAGATTCGTGGTTTTGCATACTATTGAAACCCGAAACACCTCCTTTTATTACAAAATTATGAATATTGAATAAAAAAAAAACTTTTATCAAAGGAGTTCAACTCTCAACCAAGTAGTTGAATTTTCAACTAGAAAATATAAAGTTTTAACTATATAGTTCAATTTTCAACAAAATACATAATAGAAGATTTTTCAACCACAAAGAATTAATTTTCAATAAAAAATAGTTGGATTTTTACCTAGGAGTTGAAATTTTTACCAAGATATATAAATTTTGTAACCAGAAAGATGAACTTTCAACAAAAAGAGTTGAATTTGTAACGAAAAAAGCTTTCTCAGTCAAGAGAAATTTTCTATAAGAGAGTTGAATTTTCAACCAGAGAATGTGAATTTCCAACAAAAACGTTGGAAAAGTTGGATTTTCAATCAAAGGTACAAAATTCCTACCATAAGATATGAATTTACAACTAAAATTATAAATCTTTAACTGGAATAGTTAATTTTTCATTTAAAAAATTCATTATCTACCAAAAAAGCGAATGGATTTTCAACTAAAATTATGAATCTTTAACCAAGGAAATAAATTTTCAACAATATAGTTGAATTTTTAACTGAAAAAGATAAACCTTCAACGAAAATGTTGGAATTTGAATTAAGAGATAAATTTTCAACAACAAAAAAAGAATTTTTACAAAATAGTCAAATTTGCAACTAAATAAATGAAATTTTAACCAAGGTGTTCGACGTATTGACCATAACAACAACCAAAAAGACGTTATTGGGATTAAAGTATCAAATTTTTGTTAAAAATGTATAAATAAATTAACAATTAATTTCAACGTTATAAATTGATAGTATAAATCACAAGGTGTACTTTACGAACCATATGATTTAAAAAAGTAGATAAAAACCATTTTTCGAGCATTTTCATTTGAATACTTCTACTATTTGAGGTGTATGGAAAGGAATTTGAGGAATTTGAGGTGTTCATGAGTAAAGATTTGAATCGCGCGCTCCATCTCTTAAGAAACTGGATGTCGCTCTTCAATATTCAAATAAAGTTCGACCTCTAAAGTTCTTTTTCCCAAAAATTTGAAATCTAGGTATATTATTACGGAGAGTATATTCTAAAAGTTAAAAATTTAAGGTAGGTTACCAAAAAGTTAAAAATACCTTACCCAAAGTCCGGCTAACCACATAATTATAGTCATTTGAAAACAATTAGCCAGAGTATGTCCGACTTTGGGTCAGAGTTGGACAGACGATCGGGTGAACTCTGGCCGCCGAAATGCGCGTGCCAAAGTAGGCCCGACCTAGAACCGTTGTTGGGCCGACCATCGAAGTATGGCTGACGATCCAAATTTTTAATTTAAGATTTTGGCATATTTTTTCAATTTCTGTTTTGCAATTTTGATAAGTTCAGGACAATTGCCGCTAGATGTCGCAGAGCGTATTATCTCACAAGTTAGTTCTTAAGCTTCTCCAAAGTTTCTGGTTTTTTATTTCCTCCTACAGCGTGGCGCCTCACAGTGGGGTGAAATCGGAAATCGAGGTTCAAAATGACATTCAGAACGCAATTTTGCACCAATTTTAGTTTTCTTTTTTTTTTTAATAAATCAGCACTAAAATCTTTAAAAAAATGGTGAGAGTGGATTTTTTCATTTTTTTGTTCATTTAATTTTTATGTTAATGCAAAAAACGGCAAAATTGTCAATTTTTTACATTTTATTTTTTATTTTCTAGATGAAATTTTTCGTATACGTCTCGCCCCTTGAGTTTAATGCACAAGGGTATAGGCAAAATAAAAAAATGCACATTTTGGGTATTTTCAAGCGAAAAGAAATCATTTTTTCCTCTGACCTTGCTGAAATTACATTGTCAATGATTTTTTCTGGA
>CAKNXH010000595.1:33216-59474 GCA_932178445.1 Andricus quercusramuli
GATTTTTTCTGGAAAAAAGTTTATAGCCCATCAATAATTGTTTATTTGATAAACATATTTATAGAAACAAATGCACATTTTAGGTTATTTTAGGAGAAAATAAACCGTTTTTTCTTCTGTATTTGCTAAAATTATTTTGGCAGTAACGTTTTCTGGAAACATTTTTCCCAGCCATCAATATTGGTTCATTTTATAAACAATTAATATAAACAAATGTACATTTTCGGTATTTTTAAGCAAAAAGAAATAATTTTTTCCTCTCGCCTTGCTGAAATTACATTGTCAATGATTTTTTCTGGAAAAAAGTTTATAGCCCATCAATAATTGTTTATTTTATAAACAAATTATATAAACAAATGCACATTTTAGGCTATTTTAGGTGAAAATAAACCGTTTTTTCTTCTGTATTTGCTAAAATTATTTTGGAAATAACGTTTTCCGGAAAAATTTTCCCCACCCATCTATATTGGTTTATTTTATAAACAATTAATATAGAGAAATGTACATTTTTTGTGGTTTTAAGCGAAAAGAAATAATTTTTTCTTCTGACCTTGCTTAAATTACATTGCCAATGATTTTTTCTGAAAAAAGTTTAGAACCCATCAATATTTGTGTATTTTATAAACAAATTATATAAACAAATGCACATTTCAGGTTATTTTAGGTGAAAATAAACCTTTCTTTCTTATGACCTAGCTAAAATTATATTGCCAATGCCAATAACATTTTCTGAAAAAATTGTTGCCACCCATCAATATTTGTTTATTTTATGAACAAATTATATTTAAAAATGCCAGTGATATTGTTTGATGAAGTTTGATTAGAAAATGAAATCTATTAAATTTGTAACAAATCATGTAAGTGTTTACAAATTTTAGTAATTTGAAAACAAAGAGAAATCATTCAAATCACATAGTACATTTATATAAATTGTTCATAAAATAAACCAATATTGATAGGCGGGGAGAAAATTTCCAGAAAACATTATTGCCAATATAATTTTAGCAAAGACAGGAGAAGAAACGGTTTATTTTCACCTGAAATACCCCAAAATGTGCATTTGTTTATATAATTTGTTTATAAAATAAACCAATATTTACGGGTTAGAAGCTTTTTTCAGAAAAAATCATTGGCAATGTAATTTCGGCAAAGTCAGAAAAAAAACGATTTCTTTTCGCTTAAGATCGTCCAAAATGTGCATTTTTTTATATAATTTGTTTATAAAATAAACAATTAACAAGTAATCTTTAATTTTCATGTTGACGTATCATTCTTACGATGAAAGCTAGCGATTGCAGGGCAGAAATATACTTTAAAGGCAAATAATCTCTAATGTTGATTATTTGTTAACAAAATTTATTTATAACAATTAACTATGCAAGTTAACAATTTTTTACCTTGACCATGCCCTTGTGCATTAAACCCAATGGACGAGACGTATAAGAAAAATGTTATCTAGAAGATAAAAAATTAAAATTAAAAAATCGACATTTTTGCCGTTGTTTGTATTAACATGAAAATTAAATGAACAAAAAAATAAAAAAATCTACTCCCACCATTTTTTGGAGAATTTAGTTCTGAGTTATTCACAGAAAATAAAACTAAAATCGGGGCAAAATTGCGTTCTAAATGTCATTTTGAACCTCGATTTCCGATTTCATCCCACTGTGCGACCTAAGCATTTACCGAAGGGGTAAACCGACACTGAGCCTGTTATATCTTCAATTTTTTTCCTGTGGATAATGTCTCGTTAAAGCACTTTTTAAAATAAGTTTGGAATGATCAATCGCAAAATGTTTCTTTTCATTAATTGATGTTATGGGTTTTCACTAGCGAAATATAGTAGGGGAGAGTGGGGAGTTGTGGGCCACGCTTTGTTTTCAAGACATAACTTCTCTGAACATCGATGAATTGTCAATGTATGAACTGGTATTTGTAGTAAACTTGTCAGTGTATCAACTGGAGACCACAATTATTAAAATTCGTTAATGCGCGAGAAATATTTAGGATGACGTAAATCTTATCAAAATCGATATTTGTGATTTTGGTGGGGAGTTGTGGGCCATGACAAAAAATAAAAGAAAATGGCATATTCCAGTAGTTTATGTTTATTAAAGTTGCAGTAAATAAAAATTAATGATTTTAAAAAGATTAACAAAAAATGATTCTGATTCAAAATGTATGCACGTGTAATATCCGGTCCTCCTTTTGGCACATTTCAAGTGCGCCGCACGATCGCACATGTTGCAGTGAACTGTGTTGTTCCGATTGACATTCATTGTTCCAACACAATTGACATTCTAAATTCACTCTAACATCACTTTTCAGAACAAGAGAAAAGAAGGTTCACTTCAAAAATTGAAATACGCATTAAGAACGTGTGGTCCACGACTCCCCACTAACGGCGGGCCACAACTCCCCACAGCCGACATTTACCAAATGACCGAATTGCCATACACACAATGAATGTTTTACCGAAATTGTTTGATTGAATTTAAAGCCAATTGCTCAAGGAATATTTTGCACTAACTTTCCTTTGAAATATTTCATCAATCAACAATGTCAAAATACTAACTAGGCCTGTTGAGACTATGGGTCGAGTTCACAAAAGTGAGCTCATACAAAGAGAGTCTTTTGGCAATGGTTAAAGCAATCCTACCACCCACAAATTGGCGTAGATTGAGGTGGTCCACGACTCCCCACGGCCCACAACTCCCCACTCTCCCCTAAATAATATGATGTTATTGTGTTTGTCTAGATGGTCTAAAAACAATATTTCAGAATATTAATTATTAATTTTATAAGTTGTAAAAAAAATCTCTCTAGTTCCGCTGGGGTTCGAACTCCGGTCTTTCAGATTTCCGGTGTGATGTTCTGAACTCTGGAGTTCGAATCCCAGCGGAGCTAGAGAGATTTTTTTCACAACTCATAAAATTAATAATCAATATTGAAAAAATATTGATTTTAGACCCTGTAGACAAAAAACATTGACATATTATTTACTAAATGTATCTGTTCAGTAATTTTCTTGAGCCTTGTCAGCTATACGCCGGCGCGCATAAATTCGAATTTCATCAATTTACTATAGGACGCATAACAGGTACCTTTCAACTAGGGATCTAAACGAGTAGAAAGTTATCAATTTAGCTCGTATAACTTGAGTAAAATAGTAACTTTACTGTGTGATAGACGACGATGCTGGTTGGGTTGCATATGGACAGGCTTGATTATAGGGAACGGAAACTTGCACAAGTTAGAAAGGAAATTGGAGTTGTAACAAGAGTTTGTACTGTTGGTAGCTATAGACATTGTAGACACTCGGCTACTTAGTGCGCCTGCATATAATTATTAAATATTGATAAGTGTCACGATACTTGACTCGCACAAATTCTTGTCGTATTTTCTCTTCATTTTTTTATTGAAAATTGACTCACTCGATATTTTGTTTTGATTTTTCGTGTAAACGACCTTCCAACTAACGTAGGATCCTACGTTGGATGCTACTAGATTTTTATTTTAATACATTTTTTGTGAACTAATAACTATTACATAGATACTATATTTTTAACTTATTTTTAACTCTTGAAAATTAATTTTAATAATTATTATAACCTTCCTCGACGTAGTACTCTGTCGCATATAATTACATAGTACTAAGTATATATAGTATATAGTATAGCGGAGAGTCTCCGGTTGTGGGCACAGTTTGGTTTTTGACCTATAATTTTCGTTTGAATCCATAATATGCGGGGATTTGGATATCATTGGAAAGCTAGAGGCCTTAGCTAACTTTTTGCTAAAGTAAAAACATTGATTCCGTCAACTAGAAAAATTTTACGACCAATTTTGTGAAATCGCCATTTTTTACACACAAAAAATCGTAACCGGTTGTGGGCACCCTTCAAAAATTCGCTGAGAATGGGCATAGTTGAAGGAAAACGCACATAATTCTAAAGAATTTCAAGGTTCATTAATTTTAAAGGCCCTTAGTTGCAAAAATGTGAAAAAAAGGATTTGACTCCGGTAGTTGATTTCTTCGAGGTTGTCATGCCTTAAATACGTAAACTAAAATAATAACTAAAATACATTTAAACGTTCATGGTATATGTTATGTCGGCATAAATGATGATATCTGCGACAGTTTTCGAATCAAATAGACGCTTTAAATGCAAAAAATGTGCCCACAACCGGTTACATTCAAGTGCCCACAACCAGAATTCACGACCATTATTGGTGCATCAAGAAAATGTGATGTTTCATAATTTGCATACAAATCGGTGAGACATCTTAAATCACAACAAAAATACTGTAGAAATATCGATAACACTTGAGATTATTTACTTTGATTTATCGCAGTTTTTAAGGATTGGTAAATTACAAATGCGTTAATTTTCACTTCTTTTTTCAATATGATCGCAGCTAAAGCACAAACTGCCTATTTACGTTGATATCACCTCGAAAACTGCGTACTACTGTCAGAATACAAGTACGCCACCAGTTAGATCCGGCATATCTGTATTCTGTCACTTGTTACGCAGAAGTGCCCACAACCGAAGAGTGCCTGCAACTGGTGACTCTTCCCTATATACTATATCAGGGTTCACATAAAAAATCCGATTTCGAAATTCCCTGAATTTCTCTGACTTTTCCCTGACCAATTTTTCATTTTTCCTGACCCTAAATGCAAAAACAAAGTATGCTTCTGAATTCGTTTTAAAGCCTCTTACTGACAACCGTTATACAGAATTTCATAAGAGAATTGAAATATCTTAGGTAAACAATTTTTTTATTAAATTTGAATTTTTAACCAAGAAGGACAAGTATTCAACAGAATATATAGAAAATTTCAACAACAAAAAATTATCTTATGTAACCAAATTATTTTCTACATAAGAAAAATTTTCATCAAAATAGTTTAATTTTCAACCAAAGAGACAAATTTTCAACAAAAAATTGTAATTCTCAACAAGAAGTATAATAGTTGATAATTCAAATATAAACTAATTTAATTTTGATTCAAAAACAGTTGAATTCAACCAAAAAATACGAATTTCCGAGAAACTAATTGAATCTTGAACCAAAACAGATTATTTTCAAACCAGAAAGCTATATTTTCAACAAAAGAGTTGAATTGTCAACCGAAAAAGATTTTCCATTCCAAAAAGGGAAAGAAATGTTATCCAAAATGTTGAATTTTCAAGCAAAAAAAAACTTGAATTTTCAACCCAAAAATAGGAATTGTCTACCCTAGTAACTGATTTTTCCATCCAAAAAAGGAGAGTTTTCAACCAAATTAATGAATTTTCAACTAAAAAAGATAAATTTTCCAGCAAAAATTCAATTGGTACACTTTTAATTTTGAAAAATTATTCAAAAAAAGAATTTTGAAGCTAAAATAGTGAAGAAACATCCTAGTGATCCAACGTCATAGTGACATCAACAAGAAAAATGAATTTCTAACGAAGTTTCATTTTCAACTATGCAGTTGATTTTTTAACCAAAATGGATCAATTCTTGACAAAAATTAAGTAGTTGATATTTCAAACAAAAATTATCTTTATTTTGAACCAAACACACTTATATCCAACTGAAATAGACAAAAAGTTGAATTTTAAGCCAAAAACATTCAATTTCTACGATAACGGATGAATTTTTAAAACAAAAATCCGAATTTTCAGCAAAAGAGTTGAATTTTCAATCAAGAAGAATTCGTCGGTCAATAGAGAGAAATAATTTCATCAAAAATGTTGCATTGTTATGCCATAAGGACGATATTTCTGCAAAAAAGTTGAATTTTCCGACCGAAAATAAGAATTTTCAACAAAAAAAGTTAATTTTCAACCCAAAAAGACGAATTTTGAACTAAACAGTTGAAGTTTCAATAGAAAAAGATTTACTTTTTAACAAAGTTGTTAAATTTTCCACAAAATAATAAAATTTTTAACCAAATAATAAATATATTGCAAGCACAAGACGAATTCTGAACCAAAAAAATTTAAAAATTTAAAATTTATATACGTTTGTAAGAATTAACCGTTATTAACACTTTCACTTTTTTTATTTTAATTTCATTAAGGTTCCACGTATATTTAATTAACAGAAATTATATGTATGTTCATTCCCTGAGTTTATAAAATCTCAGTAGGATTTCTTAGAGGGATAGGAGGGGAAGGGGGGAGTGAAAATCTAAGAAAAAAGCCTCATAGAAAATTCCCTGACCTGTAGCAACTTTGAAATACTTCTTTGAAAAGGGTTATAATAATGAATACTTTTCGATATTTAATTTCATGTATAAACTTTAAAATTAATTTAAATTAATTGCCTATGTAATAGCTTTCTGTTCACAAAAAAATTGATTAGAAACAAAAAAATCACGTAGGTTCCTATGAGGATAGGGTGAACAGATGGCTTGATTGGAAAATCAGGACGTTATTCCAATTCTAACCCCCTTCAACCTCTAGTTTCCTCCATTCTCAACACAATTTGTGTCAGCCGCGTTATTTAAGAACAGAGTTGCTACAAAATACCAATTTCGAAAATCTCTAACTTTCCTGACATTTCCCTGAGCAATTTTTCATTTTCCCAGACCACTTCAAATTTTTCTTCCATGTTAAATTTGCAACCAAAGAAACTAATGTTCAACCGAAAAGATAAATTTTCTACCAATAAGATTAATTTCCTACCAAAATATATGAATTTTTAACAAAATACATGAATTTCAACAAAATGGATACATTTTTAACCAAAGAAATGAATTTTCAACAAAATTGACGAATCTTTAACCCAAAAAATAAGTTCACTACTAAAAAATATAAATTTTCAAAGCAAAACGCACTAGTTACATTGACAGTTGAAAAATTATTTCTTACCCATAAAAAATGAATTTTCAAGAAAATAATTAAGTTTTAAATGAAAGAAATGAATTGTTGAAAAAATGGTGAATTTTTCACCAAGAACCCTGATGGAAAAAATTTTCACAAGAAAGTACAACATTTCTGCAACGGTAATTTTTCTTTAAAACATGTACTTTTAGTGAAAAATATACAAATTTAACAAAAAAATACAGTTAAATACAAATAGCTAATTTTTTCTTATATTTTCTTGCAGAAAAGTAAACAAATTAACAATAAAGAACAATTTTCTACAATTTAGAAAGTTGTATAACTTTTTATTAATATTTTTTTTACTTTGTAGTGAAAATCTACAAGGTATTACAGAAAACTATAGAATTTAATGTTTTTAATTTTGATGTTTGACGTTATAAAAACACTTTTAATTTTACATAAATTATTGTAGAACATTACAAATCATTTCAAGAAAATAAAAGATTCCACAAAAATTGAAATATTGGGAAACTGTACTTAAAATTATGTTGTACATTTTTACCAAGAACTTTTGCTATTATAATAAATCACAGTAGTTAAACAAATGTAAACGTCTGTTATTTTAGCTTGTGTCCTTTTTTCAAAAAGCTACTTTTTTGTTTTATATATATTTTTATAACAAGAGTTTATTACAAATTTGCAGATCTTTTTTGGTTGACAACTTTTTTCTCTTAATTTTTTTTTCGTCTCTTATGTCGTTTTTCCAAAGGTTAATTTTTTTATTTCTAATCTCGTTTTTTACGATTCAAAGGAAATCTACACGTTCTGTCTGAAACAGATCAATAAAAATTTTTTAGATAATTTGTGGGAGAACAATTTTTGTTTTTTAATTTTTTTTCGTACCTCGTACCGTTTATCCACAAATTCAATTTTTCTATTTTTAATGTAGTTTTTTACGAATAAAACAAAAACCTATCAAAAAACGTCCTACCAAAAAAGTGATTTGTAACCAAATTTGTAGATCTTTTTTAAATGCAAAATTTTTATCAGTTCATCTTTTTTCGTATCTCGTATAGTTTGACCGCAAAATAGAATTTTTCATTATTTTTCGTGCGGTCAAAATGTGAATTTTCGATTTTGTAAGAAAATTCAAAAATTTCTTGTGATAATCTTGTTGGGTGTTCAAAATTCAACGTTTTTCTTCTGCTGCCATTTTTTCATATCGTGCGTTGTTTGGCTTAAAATGTTCGTTTTCTTTTGTTGTTTGGAATATTGTGAATGTTATAACTCCGGTATTTTTTTTTTTTTTCATCAAGAAAAGTCATAAGGATAAATAATTGTTCATCTTTTTCAGTACTACTGATAACTGTACAAAGAATTTTTAAATTAAAAAAAAAGTAGTCTCATCAATTTTGAAAATGCGCTCACTTTTTGAATTTTCATCCAAAATGGCTGGCTAACGAACTTGACGAACTCCAATCTGTCAATTTTTTCAAAAGTTATCGTGCTCGCAGAAAGACATACAGACATACGAACAGGCATACAGACAGTCAGACATAGACAAACATACAGACAGACACATTCGTAGAAACTGGTTTTTTTGGGTTCAGAGGGTCTCAAAACAGGGTCATTTGACAAAAACGGGAGAAGGGGGGGGGGGGGGTAAAATTTTACACAAATCGAATACCTTCTCTGATGAGAATGTATAATTTTAAATCCTATTCAAATATTGTTTCAATCATAAATACGCCATTTTTAACCCATTCATTTCGAAACTTTTTTAGTAAGACGTTTTTTTAATTTTTAGCAATATTTTACTTTTATTTTAAAATAAGCAATTATAAATCAAATATTGAAAACTAAAGAATTTTAACTGAATTATTTGAAATAGAAAGCCTTGAATCGTTAATATGTCAGTGTGTTAAATGAAAACTTTATACGTTACAACTTTAATTCTTCTACTTAACCAATTTTTAATATGTCAGTGAAATTATTTAATTTTTATGTTCAAATTACAATTGAACAATTACGAATTCGAAAAAAATTTGAGTTAGTTTGAGAGATATTTACCACTTTTGAGCTCGGGTTTGAGAAGATCCAAACTTAATTTAAAACTGAAAAAAAAACGAAAAATAAAAAAACTAAATTTAGATTTTTGAAGATTTCGAAATGAAATTTTAAAGCTTTTTATTGATCTTTAAAGGTTCGAGAAAACAAACAAACTTTCTTAACTTTATTGCTGGGAAAATTAAAAATTATTTTTTATTTAAAAAAATTAATTTTGAGAGAATATTTAAAAAGATTTTAAGAAATTTTCGATTTATAAATAACAATTAAACAATTATTGATTTGGAAAATAATCGAGTCAGTTTAAAATATATTCAGATGTTTTGAAAAGATTTCAAAATAATTTGAAACGTGAAAAAATATCAAAACATTTAAAACGCAACGTTGATTTTTGAAGATGTCGGACACAAAATGTATAAGCTTTTTAAGCATTTTGAAAGGTTTTAAACGAATAAAAAATTTGTATCAACATTTCTAGAAAAACTAATAATATTTTTTTCGACAAATTAATTTTAAAAGAATATTTAATCAGTTTTATAAAATTTTCAAAAAAGAATCTGGATGATTTCAAGGTTATTTTTTTACTTTTGCAAGATTTTCCAAAATTTGTTGGGAAAGTTCGAGTTCCAAGATAATAAAATTATTATTAGATTTCTAGAACATTTTTTTATTATTTTCTTTAACAATTTTTCAATATATAAATTAATGTTTCTAGTTTCAAATTGCTTAGAATGACATAATTTGCAAAATTTATACATTTTTTATTCATTCTTCAGTTCGTAGCATTGAAAATGATAGCGTGAATTTTTTTTTTAATTTTCACTGTACAATGTATAAAAGATAAAGATTGAAATTTTGCATTTTATCGGCTTTTAATTTAAAAATTTTCAACTGAAAAATATTTAAAGCTTTCATTTTATACGCGAAAATTACTGAGTATTTGAATAACAATTTTTTAAGCTTTAATTTGAAAATTTAAAAATTCAAAAGTATTCCACTTTGAATGTTTTAATTTGCGGTTCAATTTGTACAACTTAAAATGAAAAATTTTCATTTTCAAGAGTTAATATCTTTTAATTGTAATGGCCGTGATAAATTCTTTCTCTGTCCAATCGATTGCTATATATTTCAAAAAAAAACTGCAAACGTAAGGTTTTTTTAATAACGATGATTCATTATTGTCCTTGAATTTTATACCGTTCCTTAAAAATTTAAACAGACAAGCTTTTTTGTAATAGCGATCGTGTACACATGCTAATTGAAAATTATCTTATTGCAATATTCTAAATATTTGTCATCCTAGATCGAAAAAGAACAACTTTTTGGCTGAAAAAGCTGTAAATTCCTATAGATTCTTGTAGACAATTAAAACTACAATGAAGTACAAAAATGTACAAAAAAATACAAAATTTGTCTCAATAACAGAAAAAAATGGTACTTTTCTGTAATTTTGGTTGTAGTATATATTGTATTTATTTGTATAGATTCCTGTGAAAATAGTTTTAGTTTTCTGTAATTTTTTGGTAAAAATTTGTCCACCAGGGAAGATTAATACTCTACCAAATAAAAAATGTTTACAAAATGTATGAATTTTTAATCAAGCTGTATGAACTTTCAACCAAACTGTTAAATTTTCAGCGGAAAACATTAATTTTCGACAAAAAAGAAGTTTTTTCAACCAAATGGTTACATTTTTAATCAAGAAAACGAATTTTAAACTCTAATGAATCTTCTATAAAAAACTGAATTTTTCCAAATAGTTGAATTTTCGACAAAAAGGAGGAATTTTCATCAAAAAGATGATTTTTCTACCAAAAAAGACGAATTTTCAAAAAAAAATACACGAGTTTTCGACGAAAAAAAAAATTGCACAAAAAATGAAACAGTTACATGTTAAATTAAAATTAATCTTCAAATAACTAAAAGCGAATTGTAAACAACAAAGTAGTAGTAAGTAAGTAGTAGTAGTTCCACTTTCAATTGAGTAGTTGAATTTTCAACGAAAAATGTAAAAGTCGATATTTCAATCAAAAAATATTATTCTTTTAAGCCAAAAACAGTTGAATTTAACCAAAGAATACGAATTTTCAACGAAATATTTGAAAATCCTCAATGAAAAAATATTAGTTTTCACCAAGCAGTTGCATTTTTAGCCAAAAAAGATTACATTTCTACGACGACAGATGAATTTTTAAACCAAAAAGGCGAATTTTCAACCAAGAAAGATTTTTTAGTTCAAAAAGAAATAGATTGCATCTAAAGTGTGGAATTTTCCGCCAAAAAGACGAATTTTCTACAAAACAGTTGAATTTTATGTCAAAAAGGTTCACTTTTTTGTTTTTAACAAAATTGTTGAATTTTAAACAAAATAAAAATTTTTTTTGTTCATTCCCTAAGTTTATAAATTATAGAAATACCTTTTTCGAGGTCAACATTATGAATAATTGAGCACAATCTGTACAATACGTTAATTATTTTAAGTACTTTTCAGAACTTCCATTTTTTTAGACAATTTAGCGTTTTCCTTTCTTTTTAAATATGTATTAGTAAAATTCCACACCTGTTAATTTTTTGAAATTAAACAGTCACAATGAGACTGCGCCCCTAGGAATTATGAACAAAATTTCAGTCTAGACAATGAAAATTGCGAATTTTCGTTTTCGGCCATGAAAAATCAGGACATAGCACAAAAAAAAACAGAAAATGAGGACAGCGATAAAAAATCTGTATGAGGATTCTAATAGTTTCCTACTTAGGAAACGATCATAATACTCGAGAACGTTTTCAACGTCGGAAACTACTAGGATCCGACGAAGGATCCTACGTAGAATTCCACATTTGTTACGACGTAGGATATTATTATGATCAGACCTGGGATGTTAGTATGGTCCGACGTAGGATTCTGCGTAGAATTCCACGTAGGTTACGGCATAGGATACCGTTATGATCCGACGTAGGATTCTACGTAGAAATCTACGTGTGTTACGGCGTAGGATACTAGTATAATCTCACGTAGGATCCTAGTATGATCCGACGTAGGATCCTACGTTGGATTTCAAGCCGGTTACGACGTGGGATACTATTATAATACGACGTAGGATACTAGTATGATCCAACATAGAATCCTACGTAGTATTTCACGTCTGTCACGACGTAGGATACTAGTATGATCCTATGTAGGATGCTAGGAGGATTCGACGAAAGATACTATTATGATCCGACGAAGGATACTAATATGATCCGAATTAGGGTCCTACGTAGGATTTCACTTCGGTTAAGACGTAGGATACTATTATGATCCGTTGTAGGATACCAGAATGATTCGGTGTAGGATACTAGTATGATCCGACGTAGGATACTAGTATGATCCAATGTAGGAAACTACGATGATTCGACGTAGGATACTATTATGATCCGACATAGGATACTAGTATGATCCAACGTAGAATCCTACGTTGTATTTCACGTCGGTCACGTCGGATATTAGTATATGATCGAACATAGAATCCTACGCAGTATTTCACGTCGGTCACGACGTAGAATACTAGTATGATCCAACGTAGGATACTAGGATGATTCGACGCAGGATACTATTATGATCCGACGTAGAATTTTAGTATGATCTGACTTAGGATCCTACGTGGGATTTCACGTCGGTTACGACGTAAGATACTATCATTATCCTTTTCGGATACTAGGATGATTCGGCGTAGGATACTAGTATGATACAACGTAGTATTTCACTTCGGTCACGACGTAGGATAGTATTATGATCCAACGTAGGATACTAGTATGATCCGACTTAGGATCCTACGTAGGATTCCACGTCGGTTACGACGTAGGATACTATTATGATCCGTTGTAGGATACTAGGATGATTCGGCGTAGGATACTAGTATGATTCGGCGTAGGATACTAGTATGATACAACGTAGAATCCTACTTAGTATTTCACTTCGGTCATGTCGGATACTAGTATGATCTAACGTAGAATCCTACGTAGTATTTCATGTCGGCCACGACGTAGAATACTAGTATGATCCAACTTAGGATACTGGGATGATTCGACGCAGGATACTATTATGATCCGACGTAGGATACTAGTATTATCCGACTTAGGATCCCACGTAGGATTTCACGTCGATTACGACGTAGGATACTATTATGGTCCGTTGTAGGATACTAGGGTGATTCGGCGTAGGATACTAGTATGATACAACGTAAAATCCTACGTAGTATTTCACTGCGGTCACTACGTTGGATAGTATTATGATCCGACGTAGGGTACTAGTATGAATCGACTTGGGATCCTAATACGATGTAGGATACTATTATGATCCGTTGTAAGATACTAGGATGATTCGGCGTAGGATAGTAATATGATACAACGTAGAATCCTACGCAGTATTTCACTTTGGTCACGACGCAGGATACTATTATGATCCGACGTAGGATACTAGTATGATCCGACATAGGATCCTACGTAGGATTTCACGTCGGTTACGACGTAGGATACTATTATGATCCGTTGTAGGATACTATGATGATTCGGCGTAGGATACTAGAATGATAAAACGTAGAATCCTCGTAGTATTTCACTTCTGTCACTACGTAGGATAGCATTATGATCCGATATAGGATACTAGTATGATCCGACTTAGGACCCTACGTAGGATTTTACGTCGGTTACGACGTACGATACTATTATGATCCACTGTAGGATACTAGTATGATCCGACGTAGGATACTATTAGTATCCGACGTACGATTCTACGTCGAATTTAACGTCGGTTACGACGTAAGATACTATATTAGGATCCTACGGCGCATGTTTCAGTACGGTTAGAATCCGAAACGAAATGTAATTATGATCTTGCATGAACTGCCTTGCGCACCATCGCCTTGTCCTTCTTAAACATTAACCGTTCAGAGCTGAAGAATGCGCAGAGATGGCGGTGGGAGTTTTCATCGATGTAGCTTTGGAGTTCGGAACAGAATCAAGTGAACGAGTGAAGGAAGGCATATTCAAGGTATAGCAAAGCAAAGCAAAGGAAAGCAAAGCAAAGGCAAGTAACAACAGGCGACCCTGCTGCCGGCTGTCGGCGGTTGCCGACGGCATTCCACAACGCGGCGGCAGCGCAGGCCACACTTGACACATATGCACTCTACTCCCACATACACAGAGTCAGAGTGCAATGCAGAACGCGAACGTAACATAAGGCATGCACCAAGCCACATCGCCGTCGTACGCTGCTTCTTTCCATTCGACAAGTCTCGTCTGTCTTCGACTACCCTCGATGGCTCTCGGGCAAAGTCGGGTCGCTCAGGAGTCTGGCAGATGCATTCGCATCAACGTCCATAATACCAACAACTTGGCTAATAGCTATTATACTAACAGTATGGAAAATAAAGGCTGCTTTCTGCTCGCCAGAATTGGAAGTATTGGACTCCACTGCTGCGAACAATGGGCGGGCTATCCGCACTTATCGGCTTCAATACACTTTCTATCCTTCAATCCCTGTATTCCTTTCCTATAAGAATGCATCTTCTGAACGGATGTCGTTCTGAAAAAAAGTACAAAAAATTATCAAATTTGATCAATTCTTTATCCAGACAAAATATGATATCGAATAAAATTCTATACTCTTAGAGAAAACTCAATCAAAATGCGGAGAACTTACAGGGTCGCTGTTGGTCACTGAAAAGCTGGAAAACATGGAAAGTTCTGAAGAATTTTATTGAGCAGGGAAAGTCAGGGATTTCGAAAAAAAAATTTGCAAAAGTCAGGGAATTTCTATAGAAGCCACTTGAAATAACTGTCAAGGATAAAAAAAATTTAATTTAAGAAAGAAAAATTCAGATTTTGGTCTTTAAATATTAATGGTCACGGTAAAAAAAATTGGCGAGGAGAAAATTAAGGAATTTTTAAAATGTGGCTTTCCGTCTATCCTGATATAACATTCTTGTCATTAATAATGAATGACAAGAAATCGAAAGCTAAGGCAAATAAATTATTTATTTGCCTTAGCTTTCGATTTCTCTTATTTTTTCGCAATTGCTTCTTCCTGAAAATTATGAGTTAAAAATTTCATTATATGGTTAAAAATTCAACTGTTTTATTAAAAAGTCGTCCTTTTTTATTAGAAATTCAACTGTTTTGTTGAAAATTCTTTTTGTTTTCTTCTAATTGAAAATTCAACTAATTTGATAGAAAATTCCTATTTTGGCGTTGAAAATTCAACTGAAATCTTTCAGGTTAAAAACACAATTTTTTTAAGTCGTAATTTTCGCTTCAAAATGTATCTGTTTTAGTAGCAATTTCACCTTTTTTGGATAAAAATGCAGTCTGGTTGAAAATTCGTCTATTTCCGTTAAAATATCTACTTTTACATTATTTGTTGAAAAGTAATATCTTTTGTTGAAAATTGAACTATGTAATTGGTTAGAGGTTGAATTAGTTTGTCAAAAAATTCTTTTCTTGATGAACATTTGTCATTTGTGTTAAAAACTCATTTTCAACTTTTTTATTGGAAATTTAACTGTTTTTTGAAAAATTCGTGTCTTCGGCTTGAAATTTCAACAGTTTGGTAGAAAATTCAAATTTTTTGTTGAAAATTAATCTGTTTTTGTTGAGGAATCAACTAATTTGTTGAAACATTTTTTTATTGGTTGAAGATTCATCTCTTTGGTCAAAAATTTAACTATTTTTGTGAAAATGAATATTTTCGGGTTGAAAATTAAAATGCTTCACGCAGCAAATTGTTCTTTTTTTGTAGAAAATTCCTTTTTTATGTTAAAAATTAATTGTTTCAACTGAAAAATTAACTATCCCAGTTGAAGATTCATCATTTTAGCTGAAAATCCATCTCTTTGTTTGAAAATTCAACTATTTGGCTCATAATTCTACTGTTTGGTTGAAATTTTTTTTGTTGGTTTTGAAAACTTAATTACTTGGTTAAAAATTTATTTGCCATCGAATATTACATTTGTAGTTAAGAATTCATCTTTTTTATAAATTCAAGTTCAATATTTATTTGTTAAAAATGTATCTTTTCTCGCATCTTTCTTAATTGAGCATTAACTTTTTTGTTGAAAATTAATCTTTTCGTCTTCAAAATTCCAAGTTTTTCTGAAACATTCGATGTTTTATCTTTTGATTGAAGTTTAAATTTTTTTGTTTGAAAATCAGACTACATAATTGGTTGAAAATTCATCTTTTCAGATAGAAAATTCAAGTAATTTTTCAAAAATTAAACAATTTGGTTGATGATTTAATTATTTTGTTGAAAACTCAAGTATTTCGGTTGGATACTTGCAATAAACATGATTAAATGGTTATCAATTTTGATAGACTTTCTATTAAAAGCATTTGATAAAAATATAAACGAAATTCCTAAAATTGCTGATACAGAAAACGAATTAAAAAGTTTTTTGTTTTATAAAATCCTGGTTATATTTTTCATCCCCATCTTCCTATCCACATCAATCTTTTTCTATCCCTTCAACATTATCAACTCAACCCTTATCCTTTTGAATTCCACTCTTTCTATCAAAGTCAATTCCCCATTTATGCACATCTATCCTTTTCTGTTCATTCAATCATTCATACAATTCTGAAATACAAATCACCTCTATCCTTTTGAATCCTATAGCCTTTTTGTTCAAGTCTATCCCCCATCCCCCGGTCATCCATGTATATTCTTTTCTATCCCTTTGATAATCCAAAATCCTGCTTATCTTTTTCAATCCCTACCTTCCTATCCATATAAATCTTATACTATTTCTTTTTTATTATAAATTATACCCTTCTTCTTCTGAATTCCAGTCTTTCTATTAAAACAAGTCCCCCATTTATGCACATCTATCCCTTTCTGTCGATTTAACAATCTACAATCATCCGTCTATTTCAATTCCTATTTTTCTATTCACTAAAAATCTCTTCTCAAATATAAAACACTCCTGTCCTTTCAAATTCTAGTCCTTCGGTTCAAGTCTATCCCCCACTTATCCATGTATATCCCTTTTTATCCGTTTGAAAATATAAAATGTTTATCTTCTTTAATCCCCATCTATCTATCCACCTAAATCTTTTTCTGTCAAAGATTATCCTATACAATGCAATATTTTTCTTAATAATAGTAATAATAATGTATGGAGAGAAGCTCGACTTGGATACAAAGACTTGGATTCAAACAAAAAATTGTGATCAAGGACTGCAAAGAATATTGATAAGAATTGATATGGATACGCGGAGGATAGATTTGAATAAAATGACCCTCACTATTATCGAAATGCGTTTTTTTTTTTGCGAAAACAAATGCTTTAAGAATATGCCCTGATTTTGGTATGAATATAACCCATTTTTAGTTGTATGCAACATATTTTTGGTACATTAAAAAAAATTCCCATTGTTCCCACTGACAAAATGGGAACGTTTTTTTGAGGCTATGTGAAATTTCAGAAATGTGGGTTACGCTCTTTTGACTTTTGACCCTTTATATGCATTATAAATGATAAAACATTTATCACTTTTCGACACTTATCATAAGCATACTTCGAAAAATACAGAGTGTTACGTATGTCAGTTTCTGGATGAATATGGATAGAAAAATGTATGTATTAGCATTTCTAAACTCTAATAAATTCATGGATAGCGTTTGAGGGATGCAAAATATATGAACTTGACAGGGATAAAACATATTTTCCCCCGCCTTTTTGCTTTCAGCAGGGATCGTAATATTTTTCTCCTTTATTACAATCTATTTCATTTTTTTGACAATGGTGGCATCCATTTTCATCAAATTCTTCTATTTCAGAACGAAGCCCACATTTATATTCTCTCCCCTATTCTAACCCCTCCCTATTTAATCGACTTCTTTTCATCTTTGTTCCAGAGTAATTTTCATATCTGTCCTAATATGTATAGATGAAAATTGGATATTTTTTCTATTCATTTCTATCCTAATCTATTATAAACCACTTTCATTACATCCATTTTTACCCTGGCCGATTCCAGCGTATTATCGATCTGATCCTATTCTTATGCTATGTAGATTGTACAGATGTACACTAACCCAATTTAAGGATTCTCGACCCCTGAAGTTATTGATGCAGAAATATTTGGTAAATTTAAAAAATGAAGTGTTGGGCATTTTGAAATATTGTTTAGTGTTAAAAATCTTTAATAAAAAATAAGTAATAAGCCGAAATTGATACTTTTTAAATGATTAGACGCCTTTTTTATAACTAAAGAAGGGTGCATATGGCTTAACTCGTAATAGTTTTACAGTAATATAAATTAATATTAAAATAAATATAAATAAATAATCAAAAATTGCATAAAATATAATACGTTGCGTTAAAACCAAAAGAGAAAAAAGCTAAAACTGCTATTCAAATCCTAACCAAAAAATCGAGATAAAAGACATCTAGCATTGCTTCAATTATATAAATTTTCTCTATTTTTCCATATATAATCGATAATTATTCAGGAAATGATACAAATTGTGATTTTCGCGCGATTTGATGCGTAACCAATAAACACTTTTGCATGGTGCGTTGGATACAAATTTTCGCTCAAATCGACTGATAGAGTGCAACGTTGTCACGTCTCTAATCATTTCATAAAAGATTTTCAATATTTTGACTTTTAACCAACTTTTTATCAGAGAAGCTGATTCTGAAAATATACTTCAAAATTTTTAGGGTGTTTTTATTGAATATTTAAGGATATCATACTTCAATTTGACTCAATTCTGATCATTTTTTTCCTCACATATGTAAAATGTGAGCGGCTTCCTGCAAATTTCACCTGAATTCACTCAATCACCGTAATATTACCGTAATAAACATAAATAAAAAATTAATAAAATGGTTCCACAGCGCAATAAAGTTTTCTAGAACCTGCGGCTGCGCAGCACATTCTCATTTAAATTTTTATGATTATCAATCGTCTAAGAATAATAATTTATTTTATAAATTGAATTACACATATCATCTCGAACAAAATTGAAGAATAGCAAACTCAGACTTCATAGCCCAAAATCCTCTCAAAACAAGGAAAAAATAGGTTCATTTCTCACTGAAATAGGGGAATGAAATATTTGCAATAAAATTAATGTAGAAACCGTATTGCTAAGATTTCAAAGGAAGATATATTACATTTTTAACAAATAAGTGTAATTTCCAATCTAAAAAGATGAGTTCTCTACCAAAAGTGGGAATTATAAAGCCAAAAAGACGAATTTTTAACAAAAGATTTGAGTTTTAAAACTAAAAAAATGAATGTTTCAGCAAGCATTTGACTTGTAAACCCGAAAAGTTGAATTTTCAACAACAATATTAACTTTCAAATAAGAAAGATGAATTTTCAACCAAAAAGATTTGATTTACAAGCAAAAGAGTGGAGTCTGCAGGCTAAACATCGATTTTTTTGATAATTTTTGAACACGAAGATGAATTTTTATCAAAATGGTTCATTTTCAACCAGTAAAAATGAATTTTTACAAAGACAACTTTCATCCAGGTGGTTGATACTTCATATCTGATACTTCAACCAACAAAGATTTCAGTCTTAAGTTAAAAACAGTTGAATTAAAATAATATGTTTTAAAATTATTTTTCAACCAAGCAGTTGCATTTTTACCAAAAGAAATGAATTTTCAAACCAATGAGACAAATTTGCAACTAAGAAAGATTTTTCAGTCAAGAAAGAAGAAAAATTCAACTAAATTGTAAAATTTTTAAGACGAAAAGGAGAAGTTTCTACAAAACAATTCAATTTTCAACCCTAAAATATGTACTTTCAACAAAAAAGTTGATTTTCAACAAAATAGTTCAATTCGAAACTTTACAAGTTCAATTATTTTTTAATCTTTCCAAAACATCTAAATATCTCTTAAACTTGAACAAATTCGTTCTACAATTTTGTAATTTTGCAAAATAAATTTTGTTTTAAATTTTGTTTCGAAACCTTCAAAAATCTACTTTTTGTTAAAAAATGTTCAAAATTACTTGAAATTATCGTTGAAAAAGACAAATTTTCAACAAAATAGTTGAATCTTTAACCAAAAAAATTTTTTTTTATACAACTGCATTTTTAGCCAAGAAAGATGAAATATTTACTGAAGGAGACAAGTTTACTACAAGATAGTTTAATTCTTTAACACGAAAATATGAATTTTCAACAAAAACAGGTAATTTTAAACCATTTAGTTGAAGTTTCAATTCTACAAAAAAAAATTTTCTACAGAAGAGTTGAAGTTTTTAACCCAAAAATATGAATTTTCAACATAAAAATGTTTTTTTTAACCATAATTGAATTTTCTACCAAAAATAAAACTAATTTCCAGTGAAATAGTTACATTTTCACCCGAGAAAAGAATTTTTAACTAAAATGATGAATCTTCGTCCGAAGGAAAAAAATGAAATTTTAACAAAGCTGTTAAACTTTACCAAGTTATCGAATTTCCTGCCAAAATCATGAATTTTCAGCCAAGCTCATTAATTTGTTACTAAAAAAATCCTGTTTTGAATTTGCATCCCCAATTTTATTTATATTCCCGGTTAGCAAACACCCTGTATAGTAGACTTTTAAATGGAAAATAAGGAACTTCCAACGAAAAATAGTTGGATTTTCTGATTGGGCTCTAATAATTCAGTTCGAATTTAACAGAAAAAAACGAGGAAATGGAAAATTTTTTAAAAACAGGGTAAAAAAGAGTAACCTTTTTCTAAAAAAATAGGTGTGTCACGAAAATCTCCAAAGCATTGTTGCCGCTTTTCCTCAATGCCGTTGATTGGGTAATTTGAGAAATTTCAAGGAAGGAATATAGGTATTGCCAAATGCACACACATTATTAATAATTGAGTTTCATTTGAAGGGCAGTGACAAAGAATATCACATTTGTGTAAGAAAACTGACAAAATTTTAGGATTTATCAATGTAAAATTTCATCATTAAATTTTTAGTTCAAATAATTAATTTTCAACCAAGAACAAGGGAATTTTTGACAAAATAGTTAAATTTTCAACCAAACTGATGAATCTTTGAGACAAAAATTAATTACCAACAAAAAAGGGTAGTAGTTGATATTTCCACTAAAAAATATTTTTATTTTAAATAAAAACAACTGTTAAATCAAACCCAAAAATACAAATTTTCAACAAAAGAGTTGAATTGTCAACCAAGAACGATTTTTCAATCAATAATAAGAAAAAAAATTAATCTGAAATGTTGAGATTTTAACTTATAATAACAAACGGATAAACAAAAAATATTTGAATTTACAACCCAAAATTATGAATTTTCTACCAAAATAATTGAATTCTCAACTGTAAAAAAGTATTCAACAAAATAAGTGAATTTTCAACTGAAAAAGATCAATTTTCTACAAAAATAAAAAAACTAAATTTTTAGTATAAAAAAATTCATTTTCCATAAAAAAACTAGATGTTCAACAAAATTGGTAAAATTTTCAACCAACGATAAGAATTTTCTAATAACATGATGCATCTTCAATCCAAAAAATTAATTTTTGACTAAATAGTTGAATTTTCAACCCAGAAGATGAATTAAAAAAAAAAATTTTTCAAAATGGAATAGTTTAATTTGCAGTTTGAGAAATAATTTTTTAAGCAAATAAAAAAATCAAGGAAATAGTTAAATTTTGAACGAAACAAGTGAATTTTCAATCAAAAATATTCAATGTTTATTAAGAAGAAAAATTTCGACAAAACATAGAATAATTACATTTTAATTTAAAAGAAACTAATTTTTAACCGAATAAATAAGATTTCAACCAAAAGGACTCAGTCTACCAAAAAAGAATAATTTTTAACAAAATACATGATTTTCCGGTAAAATACTTTAATTTTTAATGGAATTTTCATCCTCATAGTTAAAATTTTTAACGAAAAGCTTAATTTTCAACCAAAAAAGACATATTTTATACAAAATAGATGAATTTTCAAATAAAAAGATTAGTTTTAAACAAAAAATAGAATATTTCAATTTTTCTTTACAGGAATAAGTTTTTAAGCGAATAAAATAAATTATCAACGAAATAGTTAAATTTTGAACCAAGTGAAATGAATTTCCTATCCAAAAAGACAAATTTCTTCAACCAAAAGGGATGAATTTTTAACGAAATAGTTTAATTCTCTACCAAATAGTTGAATTTTTATCCAAGAAAGATGAAATTTGTACTAAAACAAATGAATTTTTAATAAAAATAGGATATTTTTTTTGAAGTTGAACATTTTAATCCAGAAAAGCTTTCAGGTCATTTTTTAATACCAAAATATGAATTCTAAACAAAAAGTAAATTTTCTACGAAATATTTAAATTTTCAACAAAACAGAATTTTCAATCAAAAGGTATGACTTGTTAACAAAATAGTTTTATTTTAAACCAAACAGTTGTATTTTCATCCAAGAAAGTTTCAGTTCTTTTTTTAACACCAAAATATTTAATTCAACCAAAAAGTGAATTTTCTACAAAATAGTTAAATCTTCAACAAAGCAGCAGAATTTTCAAGCAAAAGCCAAAAAGTATGACTTTCCAACAAATTTGTTGAATTTTAAACCAAACCTCACTTCACTGCTAAAGCAAGTGAATTTTGAAATTAGAAAGACAAATTTTCAAAAAAGTGTTGAATTTTCAATCGAACAGTCGCATTTTTATTCCAGAAAGATGAAATATTTTTTTCAAAACAGATGAGTTAGAAAAAAAACTTCAACAAAATAATGAAATCCAAAGAAAATTCCAGTTCACTTTCCAACACCAAACTAGGAATCGTAAACTATAAGTTAATTTTCTGCTAAATAGTCGAATTTTTAACCAAAAAGTAGTATGACCTTTTGACAAGATTGTTAAATTTTCAACCAAACATTTGCATTTTTGTCCGAGAAAAATTAAAATTCTACTAAAAGAGGTGTATTTTTAAATCAAAAATACAAATTTTCAAAAAAGAGTTTAATTTTCATCCAAAAGGATTTCAATAGACTTTTCTACAGAAAATTAGCAATTTTAAACAAAAAGTAAATTTTCTAGGAAATATTTAAATTTTCAAGAAAACAGAATTCTCAACCAAAAGGTATGACTTGTTAACAGAATAATTTTATTTTAAACGAAACAGTTGTATTTTCATCCAAGAAAGATGAAAATTTTCCTAAAACAGATGAATTCTTAATTCAAAAATTTTTTTATTTAAATAATCAAATTTGCATCCAGAAAAGATTTCAGTTCTCTTTTTAACATCAGAATATTTACTTTAACCAAAAAATTAATTTTCTACAAAATAGTTAAATCTTCAACAAAACAGCAGAATTTCCAAGCACAAGCCAAAAACTATGACTTTCCAACAAATTTGTTAAATTTTAAACCAAACCTCACTTCACTGCTAAAGCAGGTGAATTTTGAAATTAGAAAGACAACTTTTCAAAAAAGTGTTGAATTTTCCATTGAACTGTTGCATTTTTATTCTAGAAAGATGAAATATTTCTTTCAAAATAGATGAATTAGAAAAAAACTTCAGCAAAATAATTAAATTTTCATCCAAAGAAGATTCCAGTTCACTTTCCAACACTAAAATATTAAATTTAACCACAAAGTGAACATTCTACATAATAGTTAAATCTTCAACAAAACAGCAGAATTTTCAAGCAAAAGCCAAAAAGAATGACTTTCCAACAAATGTGTTGAATTTTAAACCAAACCGCAGTTCACTGCTAAAGCAGGTGAATTTTGAAACTAGAAAGACAAATGTTCAAAAAAGTGTTGAATTTTCAATTGAACTGTTGCATTTTTATTCCAGCAAGATGTAATATTTCTTTCAAAACAGATGAATTAGAAAAAAAACTTCAACAAAATAATTAAATTTTCATCCAAAGAAGATTCCAGTTCACTTTCCAACATCAAAATATTAAATTTAACCAAAAAGTGAACATTCTACAAAATAGTTAAATCTTCAACAAAACAGCAGAATTTTCAAGCGAAAGCCAAAAAGTATGACTTTTCAACAAATTTGTTGAATTTTAAACCAAACCTCACTTCACTGCTAAAGGAGGTGAATTTTGAAATTAGAAAGACAAATTTTGAAAAAAGTATTGAATTTTCGATCGAACAATTGCATTTTCATCTCAGAAAGATGAAATATTTTTTTCAAAACAGATGAATTAGACAAAAAAACTTCAAAAAAATAATTAAATTTACATCCAAAGAAGATTTCAGTTCACTTTCCAACACCATAATAGCAATTGTAAACTATGAGTTAATTTTCTGCTAAATAGTTGAATTTTTAACCAGAAAGTATTATGACTTTTTAATAAGATTGTTAAATTTTCAACCAAACATTTACATTTTTGTCCAAAAAAATTAAAATTCTACTAAAAGAGGTGTATTTTTGAATCAAAAATACAAATTTTCAAAAAAACAGTTGAATTTTCATCCAAAAGGATTTCAATAGACTTTTCTACAGAAAATTACAAATTTTAAACAAAAAGTAAATTTTCCAAGAAATAGTTGAGTTTTCAACAAAAGAGTTGCATTTTTGCCCAAGAAAGATGCAATATTTCTATACTACAAAAACAATTTTAATTAAAAAGGCAAATTTTCAGAAAAAATATTTGTCATCCAAAAAAGATTTCAGTTGACTTATCAGCAACAAAATATGAGTTTCAAGCAAAATTTTAATATTCTACGAAAAGAGTTGAATCTTTAAGCCAAAAAGATGAATTTTTAACAAAACAGTCGAATTTGCAGAAAAAAATCATGTCTTTTTAAGGAAATTGTTAAATTTTCAACCAAATAATAAAATTTATAACTAAAAAGATAATCTTCAAGAGAAAGTTTTTGAGAATTTGCACAAAGTACGTACATGAGTGAAGGACCCCCTCCCTCCTTCCGTAACAATTCGTAACAAAAATTGTCGCGCCCCCCCCCCCCCCGCCTTTGAACTGTTACGTAATTTAAGTACGATCCCAAAGGTAAAGTAATTACTATTCCAATTCTAATTACAAGAAAATTTATCCCTGCGTTTTTACTGTTATTGAATTTACTGAATTTTTCTCGCTATAATAAGGAAACTTTTATAAATCATATACAACGTTCTCAAATTATATCAGGTTTTCTGCAAAATCCATATCGAACTGTTGGTATATAAACTGATTTTTTTCTAAAGAAAGGGTGATTATAGCGAGCACAATGTTCTAGTTCTTCACAGAAAAAAAAACAGAAGTGAATTTTTGTTGCGGATAATTTTCAAGTAGATAAAGTTGAATTTTTTCGAATCGCAACAAAACAAAATTCAATGGAGTTGACATGGTAACCATTTCCCATGCGGTGGGTAAATCTTAGAACGTGAAAATAATTTGCAGTTGATTCTATACCCATCTATTTAGATTATTAAATTTTCTAAATAGGAAAAGAAAACAATCAAGAATATTAAAATGTATCTATAAATTGACTAAATTCAAAATAGTCCTTTTTACAAAAATCTTTTGATGAAAAAAGGAAGAAAAAAAACATTTCTCACAATAAAATTGAGCTAAAATTATTTGAACTCAATTTAAAGAAATCTTAAATTATTTATGAGTAACCCTGTAGATTGGAAAGAATCATGAGTTTAGTGTCTCTATTCAACAATTTTTTGAATTCAGGTGGAAATGAAGTTCATTTTATCTTGAATAATTTTCGCAAAAAGCTAGAAAAAGATTCATAATCAAAAGATAAAATTCAAAACAATCTAATTTTTCGGCTCATTAGAGACAAAATAACACAATGAAAAAATAGGGAAAAAGTCAACCAAAAACCTACCTCTCACTTTTTCCTTTTTCCGTCCTTTTTATACTACGAGGGAACCAACATGTTTCGAGGTCAATTTAAACCTCCTCATCAGGGATTATGTATAGGGAGAACTAAAGGTATGAGTAATTAATATACCTGTGAAGAAAACATTTGTTAAACATTCAGTGTGAAATATAAAATCATTAAATTTAGTGTAAAAACAAAAAATTATTTATTGAGAAATTGATTGTTTTTAATGGAATGTAAATTTTGCTATTATTTAGTCGAAGAAAATTACTTCAACCAATTAATTATTCTATCCCAAACTTTGTTATATCTTGAGAGGTCCTTCTTTAAATTGATAGCTTTGTTACCTTCTCTCTATTTTTTCAAAAAAAAAGTTTAACTTTTTTTCTATAATTTTCTCATTATTTTCCTTATGAAAATTATAAAAAAGAAATTTTATAACTCCCTGTATTTATTCCTTGATTAAATCCAAGGGTCCTGTATACTTTTTCATCCTTATCACACTGGGAAAGACACTATTTAAAGTTTTTAACACTTATTAAAAATACACAATTT